>JARFJB010002021.1:0-420000 GCA_036346205.1 Vesta saturnalis
GTGAGTTGAACAGAATGCAAAAAAAATGTAGTCATGTAGAGCGTTGAAGGACTAACGAACTCCAAGAGGAGTTTAGTATAATAAAGTAGGAGGTGATTGCGGAAATATTTGAGTAATGTGTTGAGGCTATGTTCATGGCATACCGTGTTAGCATATTTTAGGCACTTTACGTTTCTAAATATTTTTGAATGTGGAATTATAGATTTTTTGCGAAAGAATTTTAGTAAGATTCCTAATTTTAATATGAAGCTTTTAGTATTGGGAGACCAATTTTATGTTAAATTTGTCTAAAATTTTATTGAGGAAATTAAAAATAATAGGTACGGGTATTTTGCAAATTTACAGGTTAAGCCAAAAGGTGAGTGATGCCTAGAGCACTGGATGTGATTTAGTGTGATTTAAGAAAGGTGAGATTTTATTAGCGAATTTTAATATTTTTGCAGAGTTGTAAGAACCACTACCCTATTATTGAGCTAGATGCAGTTTATGTTCGTGATAGTGCTTTAGGGAGTATTTGCCTTCAAATAAAATAAAAGTAGTAATAGAAATAAATACATATCTTTATATAACGTACATCTACCCTTATATTAGTTAGTTGAGCAATTGGCAATGTCTCGGGTAAGTACCTTAAATCTCGTCATTGGCTGCCTTAAAATACAGTTGCAATTGCAATTACAGCACAATTGTTTATTCCTGGTTTTCTATCACAAAACTAAACCTTGTGAACAAACGGCGAAAAAAGGCACAAATGAGTAAGAAAAGTACATACTGCTAATATTTACTCAGGAAAGCTTTAGTCTATTGTAAGTAACAATATTTCACCTGAATGGTTTTTCCGTGCACATTCACATATATGGTATGTAGTTTTCAGAATTACCTTAATTCTCGTATATAAATTGTCGCGTGCTCATTTCAAAGAAAGCTACAATAACCTTTTGTTATTTCTATCTGAATTGTAATCTTAAAAATGAAAAAATCCGCATGATTATTATGCAATTTTCTACGTACAAAATGTCAGATTGGATCATTTTTCGATTGTTGATTTTTTCTATTCTAAATTAATGAAATTCAATATTGAGGGTGATAAATGAGTTAGGGATGTTATTTTTGTTGGCTTAGTTGCCTAGTAAACACGCATTAAAATGGCGAAAAGAGTGTGTAAGCCCACCTTTTGTGTTTAGATGTATGAGACGAAATTTTTTTCATTTTCATGAAAAACCACACATCTACAATGGGAACAACGACGTATTTGGTACAATTCTACAACTAATGGTTAGCGTTACAATTACCAGAGCGTTAAGTTAATCCTTTTGATGAATTTGTCACTAATTAACAAACGTAACTGTATATATATATATATATATATATATATATATATATATATATATATATATATATGCATACAGCAGATTTAATCGTTATAAATGGATTAATGCTTCCATAACATAACCTGGATAAACACTCATTTATTTTAATTTGGAGAAATTTCATATTGACTTTTGTTACGCGATAATTTAAATAGATTAAGAATTTAATTAATCTATTAATATTGTTGCTGTATGCATTATTTAATAAAGCCCTCACATATGTATCTACCTATTTTTCAATAAAGAAGAATTACGAAAAAAAGCGAGGTAGCGCGTTTAGTAAATTCCTTAATTTGATTAAAATTTGAATTTCCAACTTCATTAAACATTATAACGTAGAGGGAAAAACGATATTCTCGAGTTTATAAAGACCACGTAATAATGAATTCGATTAATTTCGCAAGATTGCATGTACATAAATCGTTTATCATTTCGAATTTCGCACTGAATTCAGTTTATTAATAAAAAAGAAGTGCTGAACTTTAAAGAATCATTTACAATTTCTAAAGAAATACAGAATCCGTCTATCCGTTGCAATTTAAATAAAATATATGCTTTATAAAATGAGTTTTCTAACCTTTTCCCTTAATTAATTTTAGATTGTATGTAATTTCCGTTTAGTTATATTCTCCAATCTTAGATAATTGAGAATATCATGTTGTAATTATCTAAAATTCTAGAATGTGAATGTCATTGACGTTAGTTTTACAACCTTGAACTTTATTGTTATAACCATTAATCGAAGAATCTATATAATTTTTCATACAGAAATATCTAATAATCACTTTTTGTGAGCAAGTCACGAATTCTATCAGCGATCTCCTTACATGGACGAAGAAATACGTGCAAAACTCATTAATATTGTACACAAAAAATAGTGAATACATTTATTTACATCAATAAAATAATTTTTTTACTTCAAAACTTACTACAACACACATCAAACTACCTAAAGAATGTTTTGTGATTCCGTTCCGGCAACAGTGACTTTCCAGTCCTCAAAATTGTTCAAAAAATCTTTGTTTTTGGCAGACAAAACGTTCAAATGTTTAGTTTAACGCCAATGATTTTTTTACTGACAGCCGTGATACATTTTAGGGTCATTTAAAACGGGCTGACAACATATGTGCTGGCACCACAATTTCCAAAAAATTTTAATGAATTGATATCTATAGTAAAATATTTGTCACAAAAATATTTGTTCGAATCACAAGAAATGGAGCAAGAATCACCTGAAAATGACTGGTGCACTTCAGCTGAAACGTCGTTCTTTTAAGAACCAACCCAAGCATACCCACATCAAGCATAACATCGATTTTAATGCAACCGCCTGTTACGACTCATCCGTTGGCTGCCCTAACAACTGTTTATTGCACCGTAACAAATACGATAACGCACGCCCCCATAACGACATTACCGCATACGGTTTGGTCAACCGCCGGTGTCACAATAACCGTTTATGCATCAACAGCCGCCACCTGTACCACCACCGAAAATCGAAACTCGGAGATGGAACGTCTCGTTCCTAGAAATAATGGAGGAGATAAGCGAACGGTACGACATCGCTATGGATAATCTAATTTTGGTCTTGCCAGAGTTACTTACCGGTAACGCGCTCTCTTGGTACCGCAACATTAATACCGTTGGCAGGACTGGAACACGTTCTTAGACGATTTTCATAATTGTTTGCTCTTGATCGACTACCACATTAACCTGGAAGCCGAAATCAGCCACCGCCTACATAAGCGCAACGAACCAGTAATGACATTCGTTAACCTAATCCGGCGACATGGCCACATGTCTGCCGAGCAAGAATTATACTGGTTACACCGGAACTTATTTGCCGGAATACCGCATGTACGTACGCCGCTCCGATTTCCAGTCGGTTGTCGAGTTGACACAAATAGTGCGTAGTCACGAACAACTTTTGCAAACTCATGACGTTTTCCGGTTGCCGTGCAGAATTTCCAACGACCTGCAAATTACACGCTCCCGCCCGAATCTCCGACATAAAGGCACCTAGGGCACTAGATAATAAACGGCAGACCCACAACCATCTGCCATTTCAACAGATACCATCACTTCTTACGAGTCGACCACCGCGTCGTACTGACGCACCGGTCCGACCTACTCAAAGGGGAGCGGCAAGCGCCCCTTCTACTGACACCAACCTGGAATGCTGGAGGTGTGACCAGAGAGGTGACTACCGTATACAGTGCCGAAATCGCTCCGTACTTTTCTGTTCACGTTGTGGCAGGCGTAACATTTTGTCACGTGACTGTCCAAGCGACCGGCCGGAAAACGACCAGTGAGAGCTTCCGCTAGGAGGCCTGAAGCTATCTCTCCCATAACCGCCTCCACCGCTAACGACCCCATCCCATTTGTTACCGTTTATATCGCCGCACAACCCTTCACAGCGTTAGTTGATACCGGATCCGCTATTACCTTTGTTGGTGACATACCTGCATCTCTATTGGCCGACTCGGCCCAACTTCCGAAGTACACCAAAGCAACCGGTATCACTAACTGGTCCGTCGTTATTCGGTAATAGATTGGCGCTCGAGTAACCCGATTATACCGCGATAGTCCAACCGCAGTTCAGCGCCCGCCCCTCCCAGACAATTTTCATAACAAATGACCGTCCACCGAAGGTAAAAGCGTTATAAAAATTCTTCAACAATGTTTATATAGAAGCATTTTTCTATCTTTAAACAGGCTGTGGGTACAACGGGGTGATTGACGCAAGCTCTACCAAATGCAAAATACAATTCACGAAACACTTATTTCAATCACCTTAAAGCGTATTACACTTTACCTCTTCAATGAAATGAAAATATTACTACTAATCGACGAACATCATCACAAAAATATCTCCGCGGAGTGATTGAATGTAGACGTGGGAAGAAAACCGGAAGAACAAAAACAAAACAACAGCCGCTAAAGCTTAGTCAAGCTTCCGGTGGTTATCTAAAAAGTTCCAATCATGTGTTGGTCTGTTATTATAGTTTAGCTATTAAGTACAGAATGGTGATCACATACAATTAACAAGTTTAATGCTATTTTTTTGCTTTTATGACGAATGTGTGTAATTTTAAAAAAGAATATCTTAAATAGGTTTGCGGATACTAAATCTTATTCTAGTCTTAAACATAAGATAAAGAATTGACTGACCTTATAGTCTAATTATATTATAGCATTAGCTCCATTTTAGAAAAATCTTTCACTACACCACTATACACAAATTGGTCTTACTTAATTTCCCACTCCTTTTAAATGAAGTATCCTAATTAATGGGGTTGAAATCCCTTAATTAATTGGGTTTAAATAAATCTCCGGTATCAATTGAAAAACATATTAATCTCTGAAATTTTCTTTTTAAAAGAAAGGCAAAAGGCGTATTTATTAGTTTTCATCTTGTTTGTCTTGGAATGGTAAAACCTAGTTCTGACTTGTGGTTAGATCACATAATAGTGCACATGCAACAAATTCTTCCGACAGTCCGTAAATGCACGGTTAATTTTTGTGTTTATAAGTAGCACAAGGTCGCCGTTAACGGTGTTTCCATTTCATTCCCCGAACTACGCAGACTGCTCTGTTTTTATTTCATTTTTCTTACTTATTTTTCTAAATAATCCCCAAAAAGGGTGAGGAATCTCTCATATCGTGACGCAAGCCTCTAGATGCCTTCTGCAAAGAAGTTAGCCGTCAGCGAGGAAAGATGCATCTTGACGGCATCCTGAAGTGCCTCGTTGGCCGCGAAGCATTGTCCGCCCAACGATGCCTTCAATTTTCGGAATAGATGAAATTCACTTGGAGCTAGGTCTGGACTAGCGTGGATGGTCGAAAATTTCCCTGTTGAACTTTTTCAGGTCTTTTGTAGCGTTAGCACAGTGTGGTCGGCCATTGTCATTGATCAAAACAACGCCTGACGAGAGCATTTCTCTTCCTTTGTTTTGGATGGCTCCATTATTTTGAACACACATTTGACATCGTTTTAAAATATCGTTTTGAGCTTTTAATAACTTTGGGTTCTAATTTGTTGTATAGCAGCACGAATTTGATTTTTTAAATCGTCTAGATTACCAGGTTTCACTCGATACACTTTGTCTTTAATTGCACCCCACAAGAAAAAGTCCAGGATGTTTAAGTCTGGAGATCGCGGCGGCCAAGCTATTGGACCTCGATTTCCTATCCAATTATTAAAACGTTCCTGTAAATGGTTACACACAAGTAATATGTGCTGGTGCCCCGCCGTGTTGAAAATAATTCAAATTTTGAATTACGTTCAACGGAAGGTCGTCCAAAATTTCTTCAAATTTGTTTCGTAAAAAAGTTAGATATCTTTCGGAATTTAAATTGTATTCATAAAAAAACGGCCCAAGGATTTTGGTACCAATAATACCGCGCCAAACGTTTACTGAAAAAGCATATTGATCTCTCCTCTCAACAGTAATGAGGATTTTCTTGGGACCATTGGATATGATTTTTTTCTATTGAAGATGCCGTTGTTTGTAAATTTTACTTCATCGGTAAAAAGAATGGTTTTCGAGAATTGATCGACTTTCATTAATCAACCATATAGCAAAACGTAATCTTTTCTGATAATCTTCAACATACAATGTATTTCCCGTATGAAAATGATATGGCTTAAAATTAACGTGGGCTTGATCTTTGGAAGTGTTGCACTCGTTCGCAATTTCACGACGAGATGTAGTAGGATTCGACGTAAGCTAAAACACGTTCTTCTGTTTCTGTGTTAACATTAATTTTAAAATTTTGAGGTTTAGTTATAACAATAAATTGAATTGTTAACGTATAAACATTAAACATTACAAACGGAAGATTAAAATAATGTTATTTAAATAATGTGCCTCTGGCTCAGTGGTAGATTAAGATAAGGGAGGGTTCAATTATATTGAATTTTAAATTGGTAACTCACCTGAAACGCCGCTTGTCACTCAACTGCTTAGTTATTTTCACTTATGCCTATTAATAAAAAATTATGTAAAAATTTAGATATATAATTAAATGAAATCTCGGGCACCATGTTATCTTTAAATCAGGAAAATAACAAAACCTTTTTAATAAACATTAAAAGCTTTCTAATAATAACAATTAATAACAATATGCAAAAATTTATTTACCAAAATTATGGATAGTAGGAGAGGTACTAAAAGGTTTTAAAGCTAAGCTTAATAGATATAAAATTTACCACAAAAAATTCCTCAGCAGTATTTTCTATAGACAGCTTCCTGTGATTAAATACGGAGGCGGAACGGTCAATACAGATGAAAGCATTTTTACTTCTCTTTCTTATTCTGGATGTTTTATTGAATTAAACTTGCATTTTAATATTATATTATTACTTTTTCCAAAGAGAAACTTGGGTAATTAAGTTACTTAATAGCCATTTGTAATATAAGTGTTTAAAAATTAAAAGGTGGTGAAAATATAGTGCCACCTAACGTTTAAATTAATGTACATAACGTGCCACCTAAACGTGCCTAAAAATCAAACAAATGCTTAGTTTAAACTATACTGAATTAAAAAATTACTCACCATCAAAATTTCGTGATGGCACGAATATAAAAATTAATTAAAATCATCTTATTGCGGTTAATATTCAGCATTAACTGAATTACTCAAAAGCTTTCTGAATCAACCAAGTACAATAGTTTTCTCGCGTTGCGCTGTTACATAATATAAATCCAATTTTTTAAAGAAAGGGAATTAAAACTATTTATGTAGTACACACAAAAGATTTGTTATATGAAGTGCAAATTAAGTTGCCAGTTTTCAATTTTATATGAAAATAATTAAAAATTCCTCTAATTTTACGCCAAATAAATTAATGATCTTAGATTAATGTACTTTTTTATACAACCACCAAAAAAAAGGTTGTTACATAGTAAAAGCCCCATTTTTTTTTTAATTCGATTCGAGTTTGGCAAATAATCTCACATCGGGTTGTCTTCTTTCCATATAAGTTTGAAGATATAATTCGAAAGCAGCATTAGCATCTCTGTTAGACACGTAATTGTCACAGCACACCACGCCAAACATTGCATTTGTTCAGTAAATACTATAATTACAATTTTTTGAAAATTGTGAGTTAACTAATAGTACTAAACATACAAAGCTATACATTTTTGAAATCCGAAAAAAAATAAGCCATCGAATGAGTCCGTAACCACCTATAGTTATTTAAAAAAATGTATGTTTGGGTTGTAGCTCGAGAAATAATTACTAAAAAATGTTTTTATTCGCATTTTCGCATTTTGCGTAAAAATAGCTATCAAAAGTCTCTCATATAACATTCTCATATTTTGAATATTAAAACAGATATAGCCGATTAAAAATTTGGACGATTTTTAGTTATTTTCAGATATCTTAGAAAGTTGGCAACAATGTTGAATTTTCTTATCGGTATTTGAATTATCATGTAATTCTGCCTAACTTTGCTAATTTAACAGACTGTATCTCTTATAATAACAAAGATAGCCACAGAACGTGGGTAGATTCTAGACACCCTGTATACAATTCAATATCAAAATCGTTTAGTGTAATTAAAATGGGGAACACAAAGTATTACAATTTTATAATACTATTACGAATTTATAACCTTTTTTTGTTAAAACAGTTCAATTATTAATTTGGTTTCTAAAGAGTCAATAAAAGTTTATTAATTAAAATTTACAAAACGTTGATTATTTACACTACATTTATTTAATTGTCACAGTATTTAATTGTGAAAGGAAGTATTATGATACAATTAATTTATTATTGTATCACAATATGTTTTCTTTTTTTTCTCATAGAAAGAGAACTCATTTTTATGATCCTTCAATCAACTTCAAGCAACGCGAAAATACATCTAATATTGACACACTTAATATTTATATAAAAGTTACGGAATATTTTTCATAACTTATTTAAACTTCTCGTTTACCGGAAAAAGCATCTCTTTCGTTCTTCGAGAAGTTTATGTGTTTATTAAGTTATAAAGAAATACTGTTAAACTAATTGTAAATAAATAAAAGTTAGTTAATTACCTGTACTATACAATTTAGAGTCTATCAAAACTTTTTCAGTTAATTTTCAATTTTTCCGAGTACGCCTCTTCAATTTTAGGTAGAGACAGTTATATAAGTAGGTATATAAATATTCTGTTTAAAAAGTTCAGAAAAACAATATAAAAGTAGTCTCTTACATTACAGAATGCATCTGCTCAAGCTGCTCTTCAAGCGGCCCAAGCTATTACTGCCACACAGCCTGGTGGAGGATCGTCAACCCCAACGCCACAAGCTTCGATTACGAACGGTCAAGAAATACAAGGTGGTCCAAACACTGTTCTGCGTGTTATTATAGAACATATGATTTACCCCATCAGTTTAGATATACTACATGTGGTAAGTAAATCATTTTCATTTCCCATATTTCACTAATCATTTAATTTTTCCAGATATTTCAGCGTTTTGGAAAAGTTCTTAAGATTGTTACGTTCACAAAAAATAGTAGGTTTGCCTTTCTTCACCTTTGCAACTTGTTTTAATTCGTACTTTTAGATTCATTCCAAGCTCTCATTCAGTATCCAGACACACAGTCTGCACAAACCGCTAAACAATCATTAGACGGACAAAATATCTACAACAGTTGTTGTACGCTCCGTATTGATTATTCAAAAATGACCTCTTTAAATGTTAAGTACAATAATGATAAATCGAGAGACTTTACAAATCCCACCTTACCATCTGGTGATAACGATAATCAGTTATCCACTCTTGGTGGTAGCTTAGGTGCTGGACTGGGTGCTGACTTACTTTTATTATCAGCACAACCACGGCTTACTAGAGAACGTTTAGCAGGTGAAAAAATTTTAATTAAAACAAATTTAGATTACAGAAAATCTGTTTACAGAAACTCTACTTTCCGGAGCACCAGGAGTTCTAGCCTCTCCCTTTATTCCAGGTTTAGCCTCACCACTCGCATCACCATACTCAGGTGGCGTTGCCGGTGCTATACCTGCACTTAGTGGTTTTGCTTTAGGCCAGTCTGCTCCTGCATTAAGAGGGCTAACCAATCCTGGACTAGCGCTAGCTACCGTTTTATTAGTTAGCAATTTAAATGAAGAGGTAACTTTTTTATGACACACTCACACTAAAATTTTAAATTAATAAAGTTTGATTGCAAGCTTTACTCGGCATCAACTTTTTCTGGGTCATTTCTTATAGTTCTCTTAAAATATGTGTAATTCATAAACTTGTCGATTTAATTATCTAATTCGTTTTTCAGATTGATCATTCATTATTCATATGTATATTACACTACTTGAAATTCTTCTAATGTTGGGATACGTCAAACATCAAACGAATTTAATTAAATTTTTCAAGAACATCAACTGACTAATGTCCTTCGAGCCGGATTAGCGTAATGCTAATCCGGCTCGAAGAACCAAATTTTATTCCTTAGTTCAATTAAGAAAAATATTGCGTTTATCAACTTGGCTGGTTACGAGACAAAATCATGAATTACGAGCGTATTTGAATTAAATTCATAATTTTAAGTTATTAATTCACAATTTAAAAGTCAAAAGTCATCGTGCAAAATTTACAATTAGAATTCTCATTTCAAAAATTAACATTCATAATTGAAAATTAAACTTTCAAAATTATACAATTACAATTCACTTCATAATTCTGAAATTATTATCAATTCATCCTTAAAAATTCACAATTTATAATTCATACATAGTTTGAAATAAACAAGATTCTAAGTAACAATTAAAAATCTCTATTCAAAACTACAGCACTATTTACTATCAAAATTTACATATTTTTAGGACTTAACATCTCGAAATTCACAATTCACCAATTAAAAATTTGCAAAATAAATTAATAATTTGAATATTTCAAAATTCACAATTTCTAATGTATAATTAAATGTGCTCACTTCAAATTGATCATATACAAAGTGTCTCTGAAAGATATATGATTAAGTTTGAACCAAAATTTGATATATACAACTCAAAATTTTATTTATATTTATTGATTTACTATTATTAACAATTTACTATCAAAATTCAAATTGTGAATTTACATTTTTAGAACTTACATTTCAAAATTCGCAATTTCTAATTAATAATTAAATATTCAATTAAATTCATATTTTTTAATTAACATTAATTATAATTAAAAATACAGAAATTTATCAATTAAAAATTTCAACTAAATGCACAATTTAAAATATAAAATTCAATAGAAAACTAATGGTTCAGTCTTAAAATTTCACATTTGACAATTTAACATTCGAAATTGACAATATAATTACGCTTGAGAGCTTATCATTGAAATATTCAAATTCATTATTAAAAATTTACTAAAAATTCACAATTTGAAATTTAGAATTTCGTATTTTAAAATTTTCATTTCAAAATTCACAGTTTGTAATTTACAATTGAAGTTTTCCCCTTTCATATTTAATATTCAATAATCACAATTGGAAAAATATTCAAAATTCACTCTGAAAGTACACAATTTGCAATTAAACATTTACAGTTCAAAAGTCACAATCTTGCAATGTACTAATCAAAATTCATTAATTAATAATTTGCACTATGACGTTTAAACTTCCTTTTCTCAATCCATTATTAAAAATTCACACTTCATAGAATTCAAACGCCAAAACAACAAATCAACCTTCAAAATTCATACACAGTTTAAAATTAACAATTTCTAATTTGCAATTTAAAAAAGTCTCCATGTCAAAATAAACATTTTCTTTTCAAAATTCACAAGCGACATTTGAAATGCAAAACTCAAAAGATACATTATTGATTTTTACTATTATTCACAATTTACTGTCAAAATTAATTCACTTTGTGAATTTACATTTTTAGTACTTCAATTTCAATGCATTATTTAAAATTTACTAATTAATTTGAAATGTGGAAACCATAATTGATATTTTGTAATTTACAATTAAAAATACATTCAAAATTCACCAAAGTGCAATTAAACATTTATCATTGAAGTCACAATTGCAAAATAGAGCAATTACAAAATTTGTACTAAATGCACAATTTAAAATAAACATTCAATACAAAATTAAGGGATCCCTCATAAAATTTCACATTTCAATTCACAGTTGAAAATTTAAAATTCAAAATTGACAATATGAATTCACTCTTGAAAGCTATCCAAATTCATTGTTCAGAATTTACCAATCAAAATTCACAATTTGAAATTTAGAATTTCGCATTTATAACTTTATAATATAATTTTTAGTTTTTCATTTAAGTGTGCCATGACGGTTCTGATTTATTCTAAATGACCCGTGTAATGGTAGAAAAATCGAAATCCCGTCAAAAATACTAAATTACGTGATTTATGAGCAAATAATGTTCATCAAAATGGTTTTTGGGGCAAAACTTTTTTTTTTCAAATGGAACCATTTGGTGCCATGGTACCATTTATTAGTACTATTACTATGTCTTATTAAAATGTGGGATAAATACAAACAAAATTACAGCTAAAAAAAAATAAGAAAATACAATTTATTTATTCGAAGAAAGCCAAACAGTGATCCCGAAGAAAATTTCATTCTTCACGAAGGAACGGAAATTAATGTTTTGCCTCGAGTAGACGTTGATAAGACTGTTTCTTTAAGGCAAATTAGGTTTGAATTGGAAATCAGCCACCGAATGGTAAGCCGAATTTTGCACAAATACCACTATAAATCTTTTAAATACCAATTGCACCAGGGCTTGTACGAAAATGATTACGAACGTAGGATAGAATATTGCAATTGGATTTTGCAGAATAACGTGCAGCCAAACAATGATTTTTTGGGAATGATTTTATTTTCGGACGAGTCTAGGTTTACAAATTTGAGATTATTTAACCGACAAAATATTGGTCACAAGAAAATCAAAATTTATTACGGGAGGGTAACTTTCAAGTGCGGTTCGGTTTCAATGTTTCGCATGGAATAATCAGCAGTAGAAACATTGTTCCAATAATATTTGAAGAACCCCTGACTGGTGCCAGCAACTTGAGATTCCTGCAAAATGAGATTGAGGACATTTTAGATGGATTTAAGACAGGGAATGTATTTCCAACAAGATGGCGCTCCTCCCCATAATTCAAGTATAGTAATTGATTACGTTCAACAGAGATTCGGAGAAAACGTAATTTCGACTAATGGTTCTGTGAGGTGGCCGCCAAGGTCACCTAATTTAACATCCCTTGATTTCTTTATTTGGGGTCATTTAAAAAATATTGTCCACGCAACCGCCGTTACAACCCGTGAAGACCTGGAGCTATGTGTAAGACGCGTAATTAATAGCATAACGGCCCAGCAATTGGCGAACGTTCTTCAAGAAACGGCGATACGAGTTCAGAAGTGCTTTGACGTTAATGGGCAGCATTTTGAACAACTGTTGTAATGTTTTGTGTTCATTTTTTGTATTTCAAAGCCACCTTATTATAAATAAATTGTATTTTCTTATTTTTTTTTAGCTGTAATTGTATTTGTATTTATCGCACATTTTAAAAATCCATATAAATAAGTTCCTTAGTAATAGTACTAATAAATGGTACCACGGTACCAATATGGTTCCATTTGAAAAAAAATAGTTTTGTCCCAAAAACCATTTTCATGAACATTATTTGCTCATAAATCACGTAATTTAGTATTTTTGACGGGATTTCCACTATTACACGGGTGTTTTAGAATAAATCGGAACTGTCATGGCACAACTTAAATGGAAAACTAAAAATTACATTATAAAAAATATTGACGTTTGAAATGTCACTTATTTGGCATCATTGGATTCAGAGAATCATGCAGAATTCAAAAATGCAATAATATACAGGGTGTTCCATTTAAAAATCCAAAGTTAGTGTTACTTCCGGCAAAACCGGAAATGAACAAATTATGTCAAAAAGTGCTGCTTATTATGTATATAGGATATCCCAAGTTTCAATCAATTATTTTCAAAACGAAAGGAGAAAAGTGGGGTGTACCATGATCCTGTTATACCCGGTATATAACGAAATCTACAAAAAAGGTACTTATCCTAGACAATGGCAACATTCAATAATCATACCTGTATTCAACCTAAACACAAACGGCAAAGTCCAAAGACCAATATCCTTGACATCATGCATAAATAAAGTACTCGAAAAAATGATTAACAATAGAATGACCATTGTTTAGAAAAAGAACAACTTATATGTAAATACCAAATAGGCTTCCGTAAAGGACGCTCCACGATAGATGAGCTGGTATACTTAGAAAATTATATTTTAAATAGTTTTATACTGTAGCAATTTCCTTTGATATCCACAAAGCTTATGAGCTAATGTGGAAGCATAACATAACTAAAAAACTTGCACAATGGGGAATGAAGGGGAACTTACCCCAAATAATTAAGAGTTTCCTGTCGTTTCGTAGTTTTAATGTACCAATAGGAAATATACATTCATAGACATACATATTCCAAAATGGAATACCTCAGGGCTCAGTACTAAGCTGTACATTATTTCTAATTTCCAGCTTCAATATACAAAAATGTCTATATGTAGATGACCTAATCATCTTGTATGAAAATACATGTATGAAAGATACGGAAACACATTTAAATGGAGCAATTGAACATATTGTTAGAAAAGTGTCTGAGAATAAAACTGCAGCTATACATTTTTGTCGTAAAGGGGATCCACATAGGTTTCAAGGAGCACATAAAACGTCTTGTTGCTAAATGTAAGAAACGGCTCTATTTTATTAGATGTATGAGCAACATAATATGCAGTTCGCAGCTTTTGTTCTAACAACAATGGAATACGGCAGTGTAATATATTCATCTGCGAGACCATCAACATTAAAACCGTTAGACAGAATACATACTCCAGGAATAAGGCTCGCAACTGGAGCGTTTCGAACTAATCCTTTACTGTCTATATATGAAGACTCGCGCATATCGCCACTAAGCACAAGGAGGGATATTCTGTTATGCAATTATATAACAAAAATATTAGGGGCACAAAAAACTTACATTATAAAATATTGTATGACATCGAAACAATAAACCAGTATGAAAGACGACCCACTATAACTAGACCAGCTTTTATAAGAGGGTTAAACATTAATTGATAAAATAGTGACACTCAGTGCGAGATTCCACCTTGGGTAAATTTAAACTGGCGGAAATAAAAAAATATAATACTCTACCGATACAGTATCGATTACATGCACGAAATCTAATGCTTAAATATCCACATGCAAAAAAAATATACACTGACAGCTCTAAAACACGAAACGGAACAGGAAGCACCATATTCTTTGATACAGAAAGTCATAATTGGTCCCCCTGCATTACAAGTATCTACACCGCAATTTGGCAATCGCATATTGCAGACATCAAGAAAGTGTGGAATATATGGTTTGCAGTGATTCCCTAAGCTCACTAGTAGCCTTCCAAAGACAAGTAATGAACATCCACTGCTTAACAAAATAAGCAACCAACTGCACCACTTAGAAAAGAATGAGTCAAAGCAATCTTGTTGTGGGTACCGGGGCATGTTGGAATTTATGGAAACGTTATATAGTATAAAAGATGATATACAAGTATCACCAACTGAAATAAAATAATACCTTAAAAGTAAAGTGATGGAACAATGGCCAATCACATGGTGCCAAAAAAATTTCACAATAAACCATAAGGATCTCATTTGAAAACCTGACACAATAAGTATAAACTTTCAAGACGAGAAGAAGTGATTATATCAAGAATCAGAATTGGACACACGAATATAACGCACCTACACCTACTAGGGAAAAGTGAACAAGAGAAGTGCATTGTTATCAAAGCATGACACTACAACATATATTCGTAGAATGCCCACTATACAATGATACCAGAGAACGGTTAAGACTTTAGGAACGATTAGAAGAAATAACTAAAGCTCTAAATTTTTTAAAAGAAACTGGTTTATACAGTAGAATTTAATTAATGTACCAAATGGCAATAAGACCATAGCAGTTAATGCCATTAAAATCCTAAAAAAAAAATCATAGCTTGAAAAGAAAATTTAGGGTTAAATTCACGACTTAAAGTTTACAACTCACATTACAATTAAAAATATAAAATAACTTACAATAAAATTTAGTACTAAATTCACTATTTGAAGTTTCTCTTTTCCTAATTTGGATTTAAAAATCTATTCAAGATAGGCATCAGGTCACACATTTTTACAAATCCAAATTCCCCCTTTCTAGTTCATACTTTATTTACTATTTCCAATTTTAAGTTTATCATTCATAATTTAAAATTTTAAAATTCGAAATGTTTCCTAATTTGGATTTAAAAATCCATTTAAGATAGGCGTCAGGTCACACATTTTTACAAATCCAAATTCCCCTTTTCTAGTTCATAGTTTATTTACTATTTCCAATTTTAAGTTTATCATTAATAATTTAAAATTTTAAAATTCGAAATGTAAAATTAAAAACTTCAAATTGATCAATTTGAAGTTTCTCTTTCCTAATTTGGATTTAAAATCCATTTAAGATAGGCGTCAGGTCACACATTTTACAAATCCAAATTCCCTTTCTAGTTCATAGTTTATTTACTATTTACAATTTTAAGTTTATCATTCATAATTTAAAATTTTAAAATTGAAATGTAAAATTAAAAACTTCAAATTGATCAATTTGAAGTTTCTCTTTTCCTAATTTGGATTTAAAATCCATTTAAGATAGGCGTCAGGTCACACATTTTACAAATCCAAATTCTTTCTAGTTCATACTTTATTTACTATTTCAATTTGAAGTTTCTCTTTTCCTAATTTGGATTTAAAAATCCATTCAAAATAGGCGTCAGGTCACACATTTTACAAATCCAAATTCTTTCTAGTTCATAGTTTATTTACTATTTACAATTTTAAGTTTATCATTCACAATTTTAAATTTTAAAATTCGAAATGTAAAATTATAAACTTCAAATTGATCAATTTGAAGTTTCTCTTTTCCTAATTTGGATTTAAAAATCCATTCAAGATAGGCGTCAGGTCACACATTTTTACAAATCCAAATTCCCCTTTCTAGTTCATAGTTTATTTACTATTTACAATTTTAAGTTTATCATTAATAATTTAAAATTTTAAAATTCGAAATGTAAATTAAAAACTTCAAATTGATCAATTTGAAGTTTCTCTTTTCCTAATTTGGATTTAAAATCCATTTAAGATAGGCGTCAGGTCACACATTTTACAAATCCAAATTCCCTTTCTAGTTCATAGTTTATTTACTATTTACAATTTTAAGTTTATCATTCATAATTTAAAATTTTAAAATTGAAATGTAAATTAAAAACTTCAAATTGATCAATTTGAAGTTTCTCTTTTCTAATTTGGATTTAAAATCCATTTAAGATAGGCGTCAGGTCACACATTTTACAAATCCAAATTCCCCTTTCTAGTTCATACTTTATTTACTATTTCCAATTTGAAGTTTCTCTTTTCCTAATTTGGATTTAAAATCCATTCAAAATAGGCGTCAGGTCACACATTTTACAAATCCAAATTCTTTCTAGTTCATAGTTTATTTACTATTTACAATTTTAAGTTTATCATTCATAATTTAAAATTCTAAAATTCGAAATGTAATTAAAAACTTCAAATTGATCAATTTGAAGTTTCTCTTTTCCTAATTTGGATTTAAAATCCATTTAAGATAGGCGTCAGGTCACACATTTTACAAATCCAAATTCCCCTTTCTAGTTCATAGTTTATTTACTATTTACAATTTTAAGTTTATCATTCATAATTTAAAATTTTAAAATTGAAATGTAATTAAAAACTTCAAATTGATCAATTTGAAGTTTCTCTTTCTAATTTGGATTTAAAATCCATTTAAGATAGGCGTCAGGTCACACATTTTACAAATCCAAATTCCCCTTTCTAGTTCATAGTTTATTTACTATTTACAATTTTAAGTTTATCATTCATAATTTAAAATTTTAAAATTCGAAATGTTTCCTAATTTGGATTTAAAAATCCATTTAAGATAGGCGTCAGGTCACACATTTTACAAATCCAAATTCTTTTCTAGTTCATAGTTTATTTACTATTTACAATTTAAAGTTTATCATTCATAATTTAAAATTTTAAAATTCGAAATGTAAATTAAAAACTTCAAATTGATCAATTTGAAGTTTCTCTTTTCCTAATTTGGATTTAAAATCCATTTAAGATAGACGTCAGGTCACACATTTTTACAAATCCAAATTCCCCTTTTCTAGTTCATAGTTTATTTACTATTTCCAATTTTAAGTTTATCATTAATAATTTAAAATTTTAAAATTCGAAATGTAAAATTAAAAACTTCAAATTGATCAATTTGAAGTTTCTCTTTTCCTAATTTGGATTTAAAAATCCATTTAAGATAGGCGTCAGGTCACACATTTTTACAAATCCAAATTCCTTTCTAGTTCATAGTTTATTTACTATTTACAATTTTAAGTTTATCATTCATAATTTAAAATTTTAAAATTCGAAATGTAAAATTAAAAACTTCAAATTGATCAATTTGAAGTTTCTCTTTTCCTAATTTGGATTTAAAAATCCATTTAAGATAGGCGTCAGGTCACACATTTTTACAAATCCAAATTCCCCCTTTCTAGTTCATACTTTATTTACTATTTCCAATTTGAAGTTTCTCTTTTCCTAATTTGGATTTAAAATCCATTCAAAATAGGCGTCAGGTCACACATTTTACAAATCCAAATTCCCCCTTTCTAGTTCATAGTTTATTTACTATTTACAATTTTAAGTTTATCATTCATAATTTAAAATTCTAAAATTCGAAATGTAAAATTAAAAACTTCAAATTGATCAATTTGAAGTTTCTCTTTCCTAATTTGGATTTAAAATCCATTTAAGATAGGCGTCAGGTCACACATTTTACAAATCCAAATTCCCCTTTCTAGTTCATACTTTATTTACTATTTCCAATTTGAAGTTTCTCTTTTCCTAATTTGGATTTAAAATCCATTCAAAATAGGCGTCAGGTCACACATTTTACAAATCCAAATTCCCCTTTCTAGTTCATAGTTTATTTACTATTTACAATTTTAAGTTTATCATTCATAATTTAAAATTTTAAAATTCGAAATGTTTCCTAATTTGGATTTAAAAATCCATTCAAGATAGGCGTCAGGTCACACATTTTTACAAATCCAAATTCCCCTTTTCTAGTTCATAGTTTATTTACTATTTACAATTTTAAGTTTATCATTCATAATTTAAAATTTTAAAATTCGAAATGTAAAATTAAAAACTTCAAATTGATCAATTTGAAGTTTCTCTTTTCCTAATTTGGATTTAAAAATCCATTTAAGATAGACGTCAGGTCACACATTTTTACAAATCCAAATTCCCCTTTTCTAGTTCATAGTTTATTTACTATTTCCAATTTTAAGTTTATCATTAATAATTTAAAATTTTAAAATTCGAAATGTAAAATTAAAAACTTCAAATTGATCAATTTAAAGTTTCTCTTTTCCTAATTTGGATTTAAAACTCCATTTAAGATAGGCGTCAGGTCACACATTTTTACAAATCCAAATTCCCCCTTTCTAGTTCATAGTTTATTTACTATTTACAATTTTAAGTTTATCATTCATAATTTAAAATTTTAAAATTCGAAATGTAAAATTAAAAACTCCAAATTGATCAATTTGAAGTTTCTCTTTTCCTAATTTGGATTTAAAAATCCATTTAAGATAGGCGTCAGGTCACACATTTTTACAAATCCAAATTCCCTTTCTAGTTCATACTTTATTTACTATTTCCAATTTGAAGTTTCTCTTTTCCTAATTTGGATTTAAAAATCCATTCAACATAGGCGTCAGGTCACACATTTTTACAAATCCAAATTCCCCCTTTCTAGTTCATAGTTTATTTACTATTTACAATTTTAAGTTTATCATTCATAATTTAAAATTCTAAAATTCGAAATGTAAAATTAAAAACTTCAAATTGATCAATTTGAAGTTTCTCTTTTCCTAATTTGGATTTAAAAATCCATTTAAGATAGGCGTCAGGTCACACATTTTTACAAATCCAAATTCCCCCTTTCTAGTTCATACTTTATTTACTATTTCCAATTTGAAGTTTCTCTTTTCCTAATTTGGATTTAAAATCCATTCAAAATAGGCGTCAGGTCACACATTTTACAAATCCAAATTCCCCTTTCTAGTTCATAGTTTATTTACTATTTACAATTTTAAGTTTATCATTCATAATTTAAAATTTTAAAATTCGAAATGTTTCCTAATTTGGATTTAAAAATCCATTTAAGATAGGCGTCAGGTCACACATTTTACAAATCCAAATTCCCTTTTCTAGTTCATAGTTTATTTACTATTTACAATTTAAAGTTTATCATTCATAATTTAAAATTTTAAAATTCGAAATGTAAAATTAAAACTTCAAATTGATCAATTTGAAGTTTCTCTTTCCTAATTTGGATTTAAAATCCATTTAAGATAGACGTCAGGTCACACATTTTTACAAATCCAAATTCCCTTTTCTAGTTCATAGTTTATTTACTATTTCCAATTTTAAGTTTATCATTAATAATTTAAAATTTTAAAATTGAAATGTAATTAAAAACTTCAAATTGATCAATTTGAAGTTTCTCTTTCCTAATTTGGATTTAAAATCCATTTAAGATAGGCGTCAGGTCACACATTTTACAAATCCAAATTCCCCTTTCTAGTTCATAGTTTATTTACTATTTACAATTTTAAGTTTATCATTCATAATTTAAAATTTTAAAATTCGAAATGTAAATTAAAAACTCCAAATTGATCAATTTGAAGTTTCTCTTTTCCTAATTTGGATTTAAAATCCATTTAAGATAGGCGTCAGGTCACACATTTTACAAATCCAAATTCCCCTTTCTAGTTCATACTTTATTTACTATTTCCAATTTGAAGTTTCTCTTTTCCTAATTTGGATTTAAAAATCCATTCAAAATAGGCGTCAGGTCACACATTTTTACAAATCCAAATTCCCCCTTTCTAGTTCATAGTTTATTTACTATTTACAATTTTAAGTTTATCATTCATAATTTAAAATTCTAAAATTCGAAATGTAAAATTAAAAACTTCAAATTGATCAATTTGAAGTTTCTCTTTTCCTAATTTGGATTTAAAAATCCATTTAAGATAGGCGTCAGGTCACACATTTTTACAAATCCAAATTCCCCCTTTCTAGTTCATACTTTATTTACTATTTCCAATTTGAAGTTTCTCTTTTCCTAATTTGGATTTAAAAATCCATTCAAAATAGGCGTCAGGTCACACATTTTTACAAATCCAAATTCCCCCTTTCTAGTTCATAGTTTATTTACTATTTACAATTTTAAGTTTATCATTCATAATTTAAAATTTTAAAATTCGAAATGTTTCCTAATTTGGATTTAAAAATCCATTTAAGATAGGCGTCAGGTCACACATTTTTACAAATCCAAATTCCCCTTTTCTAGTTCATAGTTTATTTACTATTTACAATTTAAAGTTTATCATTCATAATTTAAAATTTTAAAATTGAAATGTAAAATTAAAAACTTCAAATTGATCAATTTGAAGTTTCTCTTTTCCTAATTTGGATTTAAAATCCATTTAAGATAGACGTCAGGTCACACATTTTTACAAATCCAAATTCCCTTTTCTAGTTCATAGTTTATTTACTATTTCCAATTTTAAGTTTATCATTAATAATTTAAAATTTTAAAATTGAAATGTAAAATTAAAAACTTCAAATTGATCAATTTGAAGTTTCTCTTTTCTAATTTGGATTTAAAAATCCATTTAAGATAGGCGTCAGGTCACACATTTTACAAATCCAAATTCCCCTTTCTAGTTCATAGTTTATTTACTATTTACAATTTTAAGTTTATCATTCATAATTTAAAATTTTAAAATTGAAATGTAAAATTAAAACTTCAAATTGATCAATTTGAAGTTTCTCTTTTCCTAATTTGGATTTAAAAATCCATTTAAGATAGGCGTCAGGTCACACATTTTTACAAATCCAAATTCCCCCTTTCTAGTTCATACTTTATTTACTATTTCCAATTTGAAGTTTCTCATTTCCTAATTTGGATTTAAAAATCCATTCAAAATAGGCGTCAGGTCACACATTTTTACAAATCCAAATTCCCCCTTTCTAGTTCATAGTTTATTTACTATTTACAATTTTAAGTTTATCATTCATAATTTAAAATTCTAAAATTCGAAATGTAAATTAAAAACTTCAAATTGATCAATTTGAAGTTTCTCTTTTCTAATTTGGATTTAAAAATCCATTTAAGGTAGGCGTCAGGTCACACATTTTACAAATCCAAATTCCCCTTTCTAGTTCATACTTTATTTACTATTTCCAATTTGAAGTTTCTCTTTTCCTAATTTGGATTTAAAAATCCATTCAAAATAGGCGTCAGGTCACACATTTTTACAAATCCAAATTCCCCCTTTCTAGTTCATAGTTTATTTACTATTTACAATTTTAAGTTTATCATTCATAATTTAAAATTTTAAAATTCGAAATGTTTCCTAATTTGGATTTAAAAATCCATTTAAGATAGGCGTCAGGTCACACATTTTTACAAATCCAAATTACAATGAAATTTAGTGTTAAATTCACAATTGCATTATTATTTTATACTTCAAAATTGTGAAACTTACACTTTAAAACCCATAATTTGCAATATACAATACTTACTTTACAATCTAAAATGTGTCAATTATAGTTACGAAATTTTACATTAAATTTACAATCTGAAGCTTACAATTCACATAGACTTTTTTAGATTTACAGTTGACCATTCAAAATACACAATTTTAAAGGAACAAATTTTGAATATGAATTTTTTTAAATTGACAAACCACAATTTTTTATTCAAAGCCCACTCGTCAGAATACATAATTTAAAATTCGCATTTTAAAATTTATAATGTGCAATACAAAGTTAACAATTGAAACGTCACTGAAAGTTTACATTTCAAAAATTTACATATGTTTTTCTAAATTTCTTCAAAATTGATAATTCACGACTCTCTATAGTAAATAATTTACATATTGATATTATTTCGAAATTGAGATTTTTGCATTTACTGTTTAAAATTTACAATTGAAAAGACTCATTTTGAAATTAACAATTTGGATAATTGACCAATAAAAATTGGAAATTCATAGCTTTCTATTCAAAATTCAGATCTTGAAATTCATAATTTAAAACTCATACTGTAAAATTCACAATTCACAATTTACAATAAAAACTGTACTCTTAGAAGTTTACAATTGCAAATGCAGTTTTGAAGTTTACAATTTAAAACTCATCGCCAATAATTTACAATTCAAAAGTGTACTTTCAAATGTTTAATTTAAAGTGTAAAATCCAACATTCAAAGTATTCAATTAAAAATGTTCTGAATTGTCATTTTAAAATTAAGATGTTCGCACTTATTGTGTGAAATTTAAAATTAACAATTTCGATAGTTTGACGTATAAAAACATAAAGTTCATAATTTACAATATAAAATGTAATCTTTAAAGTTTACAATTTAAAGCTCATCGCTCATAATTTACAATTCGATAAAATTTTCAGTTTAAACTTTAGAATCCAGCATTCAATTAAAATTTACATTTCATTGTTCTGAATTTGATAAATGCATTATCTGAATCGGAAGCTTTAAATGTTTCAATTGCAATTGCAGATATCATCTTCACTGAAACAGAAAAATGTTCACATTAATGTTTATAAACACTGTTCTCTTTTTATTTAGGATGATAGTTGTAATTGCTATTGAAACAAACAAAAATAGTCTGAAACTACAGAGATTTCCTTGTCTCAACAAAATGTGTTTACTTTCTACAACAGAATATTTTAAGGGAACTATTAAAGAATAGACTAATAATTGTACAGTTCACCTTATAAAAGCTCTCTAATCCGTATCGTATTAAATACTAATTGCTGTACAAACTCTATCTTAGCATTTTTATTTTCAATCTTACTAAGTTTCTTTTAAAAATTTTGTCATTTAAATAAATAGATTGCAGTGTGAACTGTATTTTAATAAAAGTAAAATTTAGAATGAAAAAAATTAAACTTAACATTTTTCATGGACACTACTTTAGATTTAGATTTTGTAATTTAATTTTAGTCCTTGTCTAATGTGGTGTTGTATAAATAATTTTTGCTGCCATTTTAATGGCAACTCTCCCTCTATGTGCTACCATTACATACTACTGTCATCTTTCTCTTTCCGTAGATGGTCACGCCTGATGCTCTCTTTACCCTATTTGGTACGTGTGCACAGCTACTGTCAACTAAGTATATCATTTAGTAATCAGGAACTCTGCTCTTTTATCTTTTCCTTAAATTACTAACAGAACACTAAAAAGGATGTATCGTGAAGTACTGGATCATTCATAAGATAAAATAACAGAGTTTTTATTTTATTAAAACCCAATTCGTCAATCGACAAATTGGACTTTAAATAAATAGTGTTTATTAGTCAATTGTGTTTTAAGAGTTTTTATTATTTACAAGCTTACTGCTTAGAAAATTTGTGTTCATTTTATATTTATAATCTTCCTAAGTCTGATAGTAGATTTTTTCAATTTTATTTTGTATTTTACTCTCTGTTTTTTATTAAGTTTTGCATGTATATGTTACATATTTTTCGTTGTACTTGTTAGTGTTTTGTCAAATCTTTTACATATAGTTCAATCATTTTGTTTATACCTAATACAATTCTTCAATTTTTTTTCTCTTAGCCTTTTACAACTTTTATTTATTGCTCGTTTCCTATTTAGGTGTCTATGGTGATGTGCAACGGGTGAAAATTCTTTACAACAAGAAAGATTCTGCATTGGTTCAGTTAGCTGAACCACATCAAGCTCATTTAGGTTTGTATATTTTAATTTTGATTTAATCTATTTATTTTTATTTTAGCGATTACCCATATGGATAAGCTGAGAGTTTTTGGCAAAAATATTCGAGTTATGTTGAGTAAACATCAAGCAGTCCAATTACCAAAAGAAGGTCAACCTGATGCTGGTTTAACTAAAGATTACACCCAAAGTCCTTTACATAGGTTTAAAAAACCGGGATCAAAGAATTATCAAAATATTTATCCACCATCGTCAACATTACATTTAAGTAATATTCCCGCAACCATTAATGAGGATGATATAAAGGATGCTTTTACCAAAAACGGATTTACTGTAAAGGCATTCAAGTTTTTCCCGTAAGTATTTGTTTGTGGAAGGGAAATGTTAATTAACTCAGTGTAAACACCTTACATACAGGGACCGCCATAAAGTTGGACACATATGGGAAAAATTTTTATTGAAATTTCTGAAAAAGTATTCGTTTCTGCATGTCTGACAACCAAAAAACCATTGTGACAAAAATTTTTCCCATATGTGTCCAAATTTATGGCGATCCCTGTAAATGCATATGGTGATTTTGATAATTTCGTAACATGGTAGTCTTGATTGTAATTGAATTTAATAACTCGATGTGTAATTGTGTCATCTCATGTGGCCCAACATTATTTTTTGCTTGAAAGTAGCTAACGAGAAATGGAGTGTGTCCTTTCGTAACTTTTCTTTAATGAGAAAGATTCTGTCTTTCCTCCAGCACTTCATTTCATTATATAGCCAACATGCTGGTTGTTTATTGATTCGTGAAGGTTTGACTAGTGATGTTTATCAAATATTGTTAATAGATTGGTATTCGAATCATTATCTTGATAATCATATGTCACTCCACGGTATAAAGTTTCCAAATCCAATTTAGAGTTTTCTTATAACTAAAATTTTTAAAACACCTGTATGTTTTGATCTTGCAATTAGATTTAAATATGCGAGCCTTAAAAGTGTCATTTTGTGATCAGAAAAGCAATAACTCCAGATTCATTTAGTTGTCGAGCAGAATTTGTGACGATAAGGTCAATATTTGTGACGATAAGGTCAATAATTGCATTACCGCGAGTGTTTTCTGTAATATGGTGCACAAGTGCGAGATTCTCACATAGAATTAAAGCATTAGTAGCTCTATCTGTTTTTATATAATCTATGTTAAAATCTCCAAGTACTACTAGAGATTGCAACTAAAGTATATTTCTAACCACGTCTTGTAAAGTATTAAAAAAATTTTCATAATTACTACGCACAGTTCCAATTGCAATTGACATTTTTTAAATTAATTTTTACCCAAACTTGTTCAATTGTATCATCTGTTTCTTGATCTATTTGTATAAAAGACAAGTTGTTTTTAATGTAAATAAATTAATATCATGTTTTGATATATACGAATTGGCTTCAGCTCTCCTATATCATCGAATAAACGTAATTAAGTAATTGAATGTAATATACTATTTAAATGACTGATCATTTATTTCATCAGTTGATTATTTTTATCCAAGTATGAATAATCGTTCATAATTGTTGTGCTGTAGGAAATGTTACCATACGCTTACACTGTAATAAATATTTGTTAACGACTTTTGCGTTATCGATAACGTACAAATTGTGAAACGAGATATTTATGTCTTTTTTTTTTTGCAGAAAAGATAGAAAAATGGCTCTAATACAATTACCAAGTATGGATGAGGCAGTAGCAGCCTTAATCAAGATGCACAATTTTCAATTATCGGAGTCCAATCATCTTCGAGTATCATTCTCGAAATCGAGCATATAATGTAACTTGTACATTACCCAGTATTCATTCCAGTCACTGTATTAAGAAATTTTTAAAAGTGCAGTGGCATCAGTGGTAGCTAGTTTTATTAATAATGCTGCGCTTATTTATTACTACAGACTGTTCAGGCAGGATAAGAATTTTTTTGACAAATCAGTATAATTATGTAGTATTGTTCTTTTTTTAGTTAAAAATACGTTTATTTTGATTAAATGTATTTGTTAGTTATTTAGTAAATAGTATTATTTACAGTCGTTTAATTCATAATTTTTTTACACGTAATTAATGATTTGATTATGTAGGCTTCATTCTAATTCAGTATTGAAAGGCTTTAACGTTAAAGCGAGTGTTAGAGGTAGTACAGACATTCAACTCGCCGCGATGTTATTTTTTTGTAAGTTTATAGGAAAGTATTTACTACATGTTACATAATATAGATTACGTAATTGTGACAAGAGGATTATTTCGTGTCGATAAAAAAAGAATGACGGGCATGTTGATTTTATTTTTTGAAAATATTAAATGGAAATGATGACAATTAATTTCTGACAAACGATATGAAATAATCTTTCTAGCGCTGTTAGAGGTGATGTCGCGGATTTTAGTAGTAAAATAAGTTTAGGTTTAGTGTTAGAAGTAAATTAGCCAGTGATAGCATATAGGGTATTACAGGGTGTAGTTGTACCCTACAATATGGATGTTTCTCAACTGTAGATCTGAGAATAATTCATATTAAAGATGTGGGCCTGTACATTTTTCAAATTCCAAATTTATCTCTAAAAGTGAATCTGCAAAATATTTTTACAAAATGCATGCCCACATTTCCTATTATTATATATGGTATATGCGTATCTCTATCTATATACTACTATTATTATACACGTTGACAATCATTATTATCATACATAAAATGCAACATGTCGAATGTGCGATCTAAATTTCATCATTGATTTATCAAATCAAAAGCTTCACCGACATATCGCATGCATGCATTGCCAAATTTGAAGTCAATATCTACGTTAATAAGTGTATATCTAAATGTGTTAAAGATCTATTTTTTTAATAATTTTCTGCTAATTTTTATGTGACGCACAAAATGTCTTTCACACAAATATGATTCTCAGTTCTGACTTGCTTCTTTTTATTAGTATTATTATTATTATTATAAACACTTTTTATTACATATTTTTAATTTTGCTTCTCAGGTTTATCTTGTAATTTTTTTGACTATTTGCATTTCGTTTTATGTTGCATTAAATTTTCTCTAAAATATTTAGTTGTTTGAGTTAAATCTGTCTACCGATTATTACCTGACCGAATGTTTTCAAAACATTTTGTGACTTTTTATAATTGTCAAACAATTGTAAAACAAGTTGCAGCTTTGTGATGTTTGATATTTCGAGCGTGAACTGGCACACGCGATATAAAGGAACAAATGTTACGGCCTTTGTTGCCTGACCGTGGGATCAACTATTACAAATCAAGGATAATTGTCTATTTATCATTACATTGTGAGCGTATATCAACATATTATCTCTATTCACATATACTCAACTATTTACATACTTAAGAAACTTATAGGGTAAACTTAGTGTAATTTAGCTTGACTATGAACTATGGGCACAAAACTGAATTTTTAAATATTGCAACATTTAAATTCTTTGCACTCCTATTTTTTCAAACTATTATATTGATTTCTTGATATTTCTTGTTAGGCCGTTTATAGCCTTTGTTACAAAGGGCTTCCGGGCAAAATACATTCTTCTATTTTATTTTGCTATCTATTATTTCTAATAGCATTGTGTGCCAAGATCAGTATTAAACCACTAAATGAACGGCCAGTTCAAAAATATACATAATTGCAATTATCTTCTTGTTGCATTTTGTTAATTATTTTTTTAAATATTAATACATTAAATTATTAGAATTCTCTATATAACATATTGCATTATATATGATAACTATATCGAACGTATGATTCAGATAAATTTTAGATTTGTTCTTTGTCATTTTACAATAAAAAATTTAAAAACCGTGTTTTTTTGAACCCAAAATTAGTGCACTGTATTAATTTTAATTAGTTACGAATATCTGTTTTAAGTTCAATATAACCAAAACAACAGTGTGTGTTATTCATTCTTTTTTTTAATTTTCTAACATTAGTAAGGCTAAAACGGGTGCAGCTAAAAGGCCCCCAGTGGGTGTGGTTCCTATGTAAGTGCAACTCCACTAGTTAAATTAGAGTGCAATTCCATCAAGAAGTACTTATTCTAACTGAACTTGCTCATGATCCATGTCCTATTTTATTCCTAACTCATTTTAAATCTCGAGTTCTAACTTTACACAAATTCAAATCTAAGGGGATTTTTAAATATGATTATTAATTTTGAATCGAAAAAATCATAACCGAGTTATCACACGGTCAGGATCTTCTAGTTATAACCCTTTGATGTGAAGAGCAACAAACATTACGTTTAAACACAGTAATTACATAATTAGAATTAATTTATTATACACATTGTCTACGTATGTGTGATAGGACTAACAATAGGTGTGGTCAGGATAGGAAAGAAGAAACAGAATGAAGGGTCACTACCCCAAGATTTGTCTAAATAGTCGCACATGGTGTATGTATACACAGTAAGCATGCCTCTATATGTGTGTGTGGAAAATCCCTTGAAATAACCTGATACAAGATATGTAGTAACTGGAATCGAAACAATTATCTCCCACATGCTGTGGTGATCATGTTACCGCTAATCCACCCAGCTTGATGTGGCCATAAAAAAAAACTCCTTCGTTTTTACACAATCAAATCTTAAATACTGTAATCGGTACATGTGTTTATGTCAAACATGAAATATAATATTTAAAACACATGGATCAATTATAAGTTTTTGTTACAAAGGACTAAGTTCAAAAGTAAATATATAACTAAATTTTTAATGACGCGAACCAAAATCACAAAAAACACAAATTTCTAAATAAAGATCTGGCAACAAGACAATGTGTCATAAACTTTGTCAGGGTGTCCTATACTTGATACTCAAATAAACCGGAATACTGGCCAAACGAAAAAGTATTTATTCCTGCTGTTTTATTAAACATCTCAATTTAATCCCTCATAGATACACTACACATACATAAATCCTACTAAATCAAGAAAGTGTTACAATCTCCTTCCTCAATGGAGATACCTGGATCCGACTTAGCTCAAAATGAGCAGTAAAACAGTGACCTGAAGTTTAAAATAGGGTTAAAGAAAAGAACGCTTGAAAATATCTGCACTTGCGTATGCAAAAATCTTAATTAGAACCAGCATTGACGGTTGTCTTACAAGGGAAAGGAGAGAAATAAACATTTCAGTAAAACTCAAGTACAGATCTTCAAAAATAACGCTTAACCTTTTCTTTACGATTGACCGATATAATGGTCACTAGAACAATTGTCGCACAGACGAATGCCCGATATAAGTGATAACGGTCTTTTGCCTTTCTTTAGTAATGCAATCTATATGAGATACATTTCAAAGAATGCTTAGTGACGGGTGCAGAGTGCACAGAGTGCAGAAAGCGGGGTGAGGAGTGAGAAGATCGGAGTGTGGCGAATAAAGAGGGGGCGCCGAGAGCGAACGCGGATTGTGGAGTGGGGAGCACAGGGTGCAGGGTGCGGAGTGATGACTGATGAGTGCGGAATATCGAGTGAGGAGTGCAGAGAACGGATCGCGAAGAACGGAGTACTGACTGCGCAGTGCTGAGTGAGGAGTGCGGGGTACGGAAACGGGGTGTTAGTGCGGAAAACGAGTGCGAAGTGCTCACTGCGGAACGAGGAGTGCACAGCGCGGAGTGGTGAGTGGAGCTTGTAGCGCAATGAGCGACGCATGGAGAGGTGTGGAAAGTGGAGTGGTGATGTGGGATGAGGTGAGCGGGGTGCAGGGTACGTAATGCGCAGAGTGGTAGTGCGCAATGATGAGCGCGGAGAGCGTAGTGGGAAATGAAGCGAGCGGAATATGCGATGCGGAGAGCGGAATGATAAGTGCAGAGAACGAAGCGTAAAATCTGGAGTGCGGGACGCAAGGTGCGAATAACTAAGCGCGGAGTGAGGGGTGCGGTAAGCGCGAATTGCGAAGCGCGGGGTTGGGGGCGCGGAGTACAGGGTGAGGAAGGTAGGGTGAGGACTGCAGTGCGTTCAGCTGGGCACGGGGTGAAATTGCGAAGCGCGGAAAAAGGAATGCGGAGCACGGAAAAAGGGGTGCGGACACACATACACACGGAGGTAAGTGGAGATGCGGACCGCCGAGAGAGAGCGGAGCGAGAGGTGCTGAGTGAGGAGAGCGGAACGCGTATAGCGAAGTACAGTATGCTAAGGACGGATTGAGGAAAGCTGAACGCGGGGTTAGGAGTGGATCGAGGAGAGCGGAGTGGGGAGTGCGGAGTGTGTTGTGGGAGTGCGGAATGCAATGTGTTAAGTGAGTAATGCAGTGTGTGGAGTGCTGAATGAGGAGTACGGTGTGCAGAGTGGAGACTGCGGGGTGTGGGGAGCAGAGCGAAGAGTGCGGTGTGCGGAGAACGTGGCGCAAAGTGGGGTGCGGAGTGGTGTGAACGGACTGAGGGGATCGGGGCGCACAATGTGCAGCGAGATGTGGGGAGAGCGAACAGCGACCTGAGGAGAGTGCGGAGTAAGGAGTACAGAGTGCGGTGAGCGAAGTACTGAGAGAGATAGAGGAGTGCGAGTGCATAGTGGGGAGCTCGAAGTGCGAGGTGAGGAGTGCGGAATGATGAGCGTGTGGAACGGAGCGCAAAGAGCGGAGCGTGTGTGCGTGTGCCTCTGTGTCTCTGTGTCTCCGTGTCTCCGTGTGTCCGTGTGTCCGTGTGTCCGTGTGTCCGTGTGTCCGTGTGTCCGTGTGTCCGTGTGTCCGTGTGTCCGTGTGTCCGTGTGTCCGTGTGTCCGTGTGTACGTGTGTACGTGTGTACGTGTGTACGTGTGTACGTGTGTACGTGTGTACGTGTGTACGTGTGTACGTGTGTGTGTGTGTGTGTGTGTGTGTGTGTGTGTGTGTGTGTGTGTGTGTGTTGTGTGTGTGTGTGTGTGTGTGTGTGTGTGTGTGTGTGTGTGTGTGTGTGTGTGTGTGTGTGTGTGTGTGTGTGTGTGTGTGTGTGTGTGTGTGTGTGTGTGTATGTGTGTATGTGTGTATGTGTGTATGTTTGTATGTGTGTGTGTGTTGTGTATATGTATGGTGTGTATGTGTGTGTGTGTGTGTGTGTATGTGTGTATGTGTTATGTGTGATGTTGTGTGTGTATGTGTGTATGTGTATATGTGTGTATGTGTGTGTATGTGTATATGTGTGTGTGTAGTGTGTGTATGTTGTGTATGTGTGTGTATGTGTGTGTGTGTATGTGTTGTATAGTGTGTGTATGTGTGTGTGTGTGTGTGATGTGTGTGTGATGTAGTGTGTATGTGTGTATGTGTGATGTGTGTGTGTGTGTGTGTGTGTGTGTGTGATGTGTTATGGTGTTGTGTATGTGTGTGTGTGTGTGTATGTGATGTGTGTGTGTATGTGTTGTGTGTTGTAGTTGTGTGTTGTGTATGTGTGTGTATGTGTGTGTGTGTGTGTGTGTGTTGTGTGTGTATGTGTGTGTGTGTGTGTGTGTGTTGTGTATTGTGTATGTGTATGTGTGTATGTGTGTGTAGTGTGTGTGTATGTTTTTGTGTGTTGATGTGTAGTGATGTGTGTTGTGTGTATGTGTGGTTGTGTGTGTGTGTGTATGTGTGTAATTATGTGTGTGTGTGTGTATGTGTGTATGTGATTGTGTGTTGTTTGTGTGTGTGTGTGTTGTGTATGTGTATTGTGTTGTGTTTATATTTATGTTTATGTGTTTATGTGTGTTTTGTAATGTATATTTGTGTATGTGTGTGTGTGTGTGTGTTGTGTATAGTTATTTTTATGTGTGTGTGTGTATGTGTGTATTTTTGTTAGTGTGTGTATGTGTATGTTGTGTGTGTGTAGATGTGTGTGTTATGTGTGTGTGTGTATGTTGTGTGTGTGTAGTGTAATGTTGGTATGTGGTAATTGTGTGTGTGTATGTGGTTAGTGTGGTATGTGTTGTGTTGTGTGTGTATGTGTGTGTGGTGTGTGTGTGTGATGTGTATGTTGTGTGTATGTAGTGTGTATGTGTCTATGTGTGTGTATGTGTATGTGTGTTGTGTGTATGTGATGTGTGTGTGTGTGTTATGTGTTGTGTATGTGTGTTGTATGTGTTTGTGTGATGTGTGTGTGTGTGTGTATGTGTGTGTGTATGTGTGTGTGTGATATGTGTGTATGTGTATGTATGTGTATGTGTGTATTGTAGTGTGTATGTGTGTGTATTGTATGTGTGTATGTGTGTTGTATATGTGTGTATGTGTATGTGTTATGTGTTGATGTGTATGTGTATGTATGTTATGTGTATGTGTGTTGTTATTGATGTGTGTATGTGTGTATGTGTATGTGTGTTGTTATGTGTATATGTGTATTGTATGTGTGTATGTGTGTGTGTGTAGTGTATGTGTGTATGTATTATGTGTATGTGTTATGTGTATTGTGTGTATGTTGTATTGTGTATGTGTATGTGTATGTTATGTATGTTATGTGTGTATTGTATTATGTGTTTTTGTGTGTATTGTTATGTGTTGTGTATTGTTGTATGTATTTGTATTTATTATGTTATGTGTTATGTTATGTGTTATTTTATATGTGTATGTGTATTGTTATGTTTATGTATTGTATATATTTATTTATTATTTATTATATTTATTTTATTTATGTTATTTATTGTGATATTTTATTTGTATTTTTTTGTATTATGTGTGTTATGTTTTTTATTTTTGTATTGTGTATTTTGTGTATGTATTTTATGTGTTGTGTATTATATTATTTGTATTTTTTATGTTATTATTATGTGTTATGTGTATTGTATTATTTATTTGTTATGTGTATGTGTGTTTTTTTTTTTTTTTTTTTTTTTTTTTTTTTTTTTTTTTTTTTTTTTTTTTTTTTTTTTTTTTTTTTTTTTTTTTTTTTTTTTTTTTTCGTGTGTACGTGTGCTGTATGTGTGTGCTTCGCGTGTGCGTTCGCGTGTGGTTGCGTGTGTGTGTCGTGTATGTGTGCGTGTGCGTGTGCGTGTGCGTGTTGTGTGTGTGTGTATTGTGTGTATGTGTGTGTGCGCGTGTGTGTGTGTGTTTGTGATGTGCATTGTGTGTATGTGAGCGTTAGCATGTGTGTCTGTGTGTGTCTGTATGTGTCTGTGTGTGTCTGTGTGTATCTGTGTGTGTGTGTGTGTGTCTGTGTGGGTCTGTGTGTGTCTGTGCGTGTCTGTGCGTGTCTCTGCGTGTCTGTGTGTGTCTGTGTGTGTCTGTGTGTGTGTGTGTGTGTATGTGCGTGTGTGTGTGTATATATGTGTGTATGTGTTTATGTGTGTATGTGTGTATGTGTGCATGTGTGTAAGTGTGTATGCGTGTGTGTGTATGTGTGTGTGCGCGCGCGTGTGTGTGTGTGTGTGTGTGTGATGTGTGTGTGTGTGTGTATGTGTGTATGTGTGTATGTGTGTGTGTGTATGTGTATGTAAGTACCGATAAAAAGTACTTAAGTCTAGTACCATGTATGTTCATAGGTGCAACTAAGTACAAGTACCAGTACAAGAATATATAAATACTTAAGTATTTCGTTTAAGTATTACTTGAAAAAGTAAATTTAAGTACTAAGTATTAAGTAAACTATTGTGTACTCAAGTACCTACATTTAAAAACTTGGTATTAAATATCGGGTTCAACTACTTAAACATGTGTTGTATATACTAATACGTAAACATTAATATTAAGTACCAGTATTTACTTTTCAGTACAAGTATTTAAGTAAAACTGAAGAAAATCCTATCCCTATGTAACAGAAACATTTCCTTCGATTGGAATTCAGAATTAGAATACTTAGATGTTACGTATTTTCAACACTGCTGTATGGATTGGAGAGCTGGACGTTGAAAACAGTACGATATAAATAAATTACAATCATTTCGTTTATGGTGTTATAAAAGAATGCATAAAATTTCTTGGACATAAAGAAAAACAAATAGGATACTAACAAGAAAATATTAAGTAAAGATAAAACTGATGATTCATATCCAATCTCCCTTCGATACGAGATGGCGTTTAAAGGAGATGAAGACTTATATAAAATAGTTTTAAATAGTAAATACATGCAAAATGAAAATATTAGATTAGTTGTTGTAAAATGTTGTATAGATATTAGATAATAAAATTTTGTAGTAATAATAAAATGGTAGTAATTTTTAAAATCCTTAGCAGTTTTTATTTATTTTTTTTTATATAATAGATTAATTTCAGAATGTTTTGAGGTTCTTGCTATAAAATATCGTTTTTTATAAGGAACATAAAATAAATAAAAAAGTTAAAATAGTGTGTGACAGATGACATTCTAAAATAAAAATTCTATTTTTCTTAACTATCAGACCAACACTTTGCTGATCTATTACAGAGTAGGTACAGGTCTAGAAGACACATGTTCTGATATCAGATTGCAAATGTTGCGTAGGGAAGAAGGTGAATATTAATATATAATGTGCATTTATTTTATATTTATAATAAAAATAAACTTTATTGTAAAACGAGAAAATTATAATTTTAAAAATATTATATACAAATTTTGTATTACAAAATAATACAAATTAATTTAAATTCATGTTAGTTTAAGAAGACTAACATCTCAAAATTAGCGTATAAAGCATGTATTAATTTGTGAATGGTGTTACGGAGATGAAGGATTATGTGTGTATTTAATAAATGTTTTATATATTTATAGTCGTTTAACATGTACTAACACGTGAATCGTTTAAATATTTTAAAACTTCCAGTTAGGAAGTTCTGGACATGATTCTGAAGAAGTGAAGGTATATTTCTTCTTCAAAATATTATCATTTGTGGCATAATGTTGTTTATTTTCTGTTTCTATTTTTCATTATCGATAATGTTCTTGAAACTAATTTGTATTTCTTTGGCTAGTTTCGCGTATTGAATGTTTATTTTAAATGTTGTACCAGCGCATTTGAATTGTGGTATGTGCAATTACGGGCTTTGGATTCTGTATTAAGGATAAAACAATTATTGAACCTTTGCTCGATAGAACGGATAATTGCGTCCAGAGGTATTGCAAGGTGTTTGATAGTTCCTGAAATTTTTAACCTCTGTAATTTTGTCTTCATTATACTATTAAAAAAAATGTTTAATAAGCCTTCATTCTTGAACTATTTACATTATAAATTATAACTTATAAATATAACATAAACTTACCATCAAATATTAATAATCCTTATACACTACACTAATTAATGGAACTGTCCGCATTGATTCTTTACAATCAAGTAAATGATATTTCTGTTCTAGCTGCCCGTGCAGTTCAGGAATAATTCAAGAAAATACTTGTTGAAACGTGTTCTCGATAACGACAGCAAAAGATTGAATAATATATGATCAAGTACTTTTCGAGTATTAAGTACTTTATACTAAGTACATTTAAATTTGTACATTGAGTACTTAAGTATTTTTATTTTTAAACTGTAAGTAAAAAATACTTAAAACAAATTTAAGTACCTAAGTACAAGTATTAGCCTGAATACTTAAAAGTTCAAGTACCAGTACACGGATTTTATGGGATACTTAGTAAAATGTACTTAAAAGTATTAGTACATTTTTATTGTAATCAGTACCAGCTGTGTATGTATGTGCATGTGTGTGTGTGTGTGTGTGTGTTGTTGGTTATGATGTGTCTGGTGTATGTGTATTGTGTTATGTGTGTTGTGTGTGTGTGTGTATTGTGTTGTGTATTGTGTGTTGTGTGTATGTGTGTATGTTGTATGTGTGTTGTGTATGTGTGTGTGTTGTGTGTTATGTGTATGTGTGTGTGTGTGTTTGTGTGTATGTGTGTGTGTGTGTGTGTGTGTGTGTGTGTGTGTATGTGTGTGTGTGTGTATGTGTATTGTGTTGTGTGTTATGTGTGTGTGTGTATTGTTTGTGTTGTATGTTGTATGTGTATGTTGTGTGTGTGTTATTGTTGTGTGATTGTGTGTGATTGTATGTGTGTATGTGTGTGTGTTGTGTGTGTTGTTGTGTGTGTGTTGTGTGTGTGTGTTGTGTGTGTGTGTGTGTGTGTGTATGTGTGTGTATTATGTGTTATGTGTATGTATGTGTATGTGTATGTATATGTGTATGTGTGTTGTTGTATGATGTGTGTAGTATATGTGTATATGTGTGTATGTGTGTGTATTGATGTGTGTATGTGTGTGTGTGTGTGTGTGTTTGTACTGTTGTGTGTGTGTGTATATTGTGTATGTGTTATGTGTGTGTGTATGTGGTATGTGATGTGTGTGTGATATGTGTGTATGTGTATGTGTGATGTGTGTGTGTATGTGTGTATGTGTATGATGTGTATGTGTGTTATGTGTGATGTGTGTATGTGTGTATGTGTGTGTATGTGATGTATGTGTATGTGTGTATGTGTGTATGTGTATGTGTGTATATGTGTGATGTGTGATGTTAGTGTATGTATGTGTGTATGTGTATGTGTATGTATGTGTGTGTATTATGTGTGTATGTGTGTATGTGTATGTGATATGTGTATGTGTGTATGTATGTGTGTATGTGTGTATGTGTGTATGTGTGTATGTGTGTATGTGTGTGTGTGTAGTGTGATGTGTATGTGTGTATGTGTATGTGTGTATGTGTAGTATGTGTGTATGTGTGTGTATGTGTATGTGTGTATGTGTGTATGTGTAGTATGTATATGTGTATGTGTGTGTGTGTTGTGTGTGTGTATGTGTGTATGTGATGTGTTGTATGTGTATGTGTGATGTGTATGTGTGTGTGTATGTGTGTGTGTATGTGTGTGTGTGTGTGTGTGATGTGTGATGTGGTGTGTATGTGTGTGTGTATGTTGTGTATATGTGTGTTGTGTATGTGTGTGTATGTGTGTGTATGTGTGTGTGTGTATGTGTGTGTGTGTGTATGTGTGTATGTGTGTATGTGTGTATGTGTGTATGTTGTGTAGTGTGTGTAGTGTGTGTATGTGTATGTGTGATGTGTGTGTATGTATGTGTATATGTGTGTGTGTATGTGTGTGTGTATGTGTATGTGTGTATGTGTGTGTGTGTGTGTATTGGTATGTGGTATGTGTGTGTGTATGTGTGTATGTGTGTATGTGTGTTGTGTTGTGTATGTGTGTATGTGTGTGTGTATGTGTATGTGTGTATTGTTATGTGTGTATGTGTGTATGTGTATGTGTTGTATGTTGTATGTGTAGTTGTGTATGTGTGTGTGTGTGTGTGTGTGTGTGTGTGTGTGTTTGTGTTATGTGTATGTATGTGTGTGTATGTGTTATGTGTTATGTGTGTATTATATGTGTATGTGTGTATGTATGTGTATATTGTGATGTGTGATGTGTTGATTGTGTATGTGTGTATGTGTGTGTATGTGTGTATGTTGTGTATTGTGTGTGTGTGTGATGTGTGTGTGTATGTGTGTATGTGTGTATGTAGTATGTATGTGATGTATGATGTGTGTATGTGTGTATTTGTATGTGTGTATGTGTGTATTTGTGTATGTGTGTATGTGTGATATGTGTATGTGTGTGTAGTGTGTATGTGTGTATGTGTGTATGTGTGTGTGTGTGTGTATGTGTATGTGTATGTGTATGTATGTGTATGTGTATTGATGTGTGTGTATGTGTATGTGTGTGTATGTGTATTGTATGTGTGTATGATGTTATTGTGTGTATGTGTGTATGTGTGTATGTTGTATGTATATGTGTGTATGTGTATGTGTATGTGATATGTGTATGTGTGTATGTGTGTATGTGTTGTGTGTGTATGTGTGTATGTGTGTGTATTGTGTATGTGTGTATGTGTGTATGTGTGATGTGTGTATGTGTGTATGTGTGTGTGTATGTGTGTGTGTATGTGTGTATGTATGTGTGTGTATTGTATGTGTGTATTGTAGTATGTATTATGTGTATGTGTATATGTGTATGTGTGTATGTGTGTATGTTATGTATATGTGTATGTGTGTATATATGTGTATGTGTGTATGTGTGTATGTAGTGTGTATGTGTGTATGTGTTATGTGTGATTAGTGTGTATTGTATATGTGTATGTGTGTGTATGTATGTGTGTATGTATTGTGTGTATGTGTGTATGTGTATGTGTGTATGTGTTGTGTATGTGTGTATGTATGTATGATTGTAATTATTATATATAAGATGTAATTGTGTAGTGTGTGTAGTGTGTATGTTGCATGTGTGTGTGTATGTGTGTGTGTGTGTGTGTGTGTGTGTGTGTGTGTTGTGTGTATGTGATTGTGTATAGTGTATATGTGTATGTGTATATTATGTGTGTATGTGTGTGTGTATGTTGTATTGTGTATGTGTGTATGTGTTATGTGTGTATGTATGTGTGTATGATGTATTGTGTATGTGTGTATGTGTGTGTGTATGTGTGTATGTGTGTGTATGTATGTATGTATGTATGTATGTGTATGTGTAGTGTAGTGTGTGTATGTGTATGTGTGTATTGTGTATGTATGTGTGTATGTGTGTATGTGTGTATGTGTGTATGTATGTATATGTATGTATGATGTGTATTATATATGTGTGTATTATATATGTGTATGTGTATGTGTATATATATATGTGTGTATGTGTATGTGTGTATGTGTAGTGGATGTGTATGTGTATTATATATGATGTGTAGTGTGTGTATGTGTGTGTATGTGTATGTATGTGTATATATATATGTAGTGTGTATGTGATGTGTATGTGTATATGTATATGATATGTATTGATGTGTGTGTGTGTATATATGTATGTGTATGTATATGATAGTGTATGTGTATGTTATATGTATGTGTGTATATATGTGTATGTGATGTATGTATATATATTGTATGTGTGATGTGTATGTGTATGATGTGTATGTGATGTAGTATGTATGTGTGTATGTGTATGTGTGTATGATGTGATTGTGTATGTGATGTAGTGTGTATGTGTGTATTGATGTGTATGTGATGTGTGTATGTGTGTATGTGTGTATGTGTGTATGTGTGATGTATGTAGTATATATATATAGTATATATATATGTGTATGTGTATGATGTATATATGTGTATGTGTGTATGTGTGTATATGTGTGTATGTGTTGTGTATGTTATATGTATGTGTATATATATATGTGTATATATATGTGTATGTGTGTGTGTATGTGTATGTGTTATGTGTATGTGTGTATGTGTATGTGTGTATGTATGTATGTGTATGTGTCATGTGTATGTTGATGTGTAAGTGTGTGTGTATGTATGTATGTGTGTATGTTGTATGTGTAGTATGTGTGTATGTGATGTGTGTATGTGTGTATGTGTGTATGTGGTGTGTGTACTGTATTGTTGTACATTAAATTTATAACTAAAAGAAAGTAAACTGTTAGGCTTTCAAGTAAAGAATTTCTATTTGCAATAAGATCAATGTATTAAAGAAATTATTTGCGCTTTAGCAAATAAACTTTAAGATAATTATTCTTAAAGAAATACAATACCATATCGCTAATTAGCGTGCCTACTATTATAATAGTTGTCACTTTCTATTAAAGTTTATGAATTATCATCTTTATACCAATAAACCGAAGGTCAAACGTTCCATTTAATTGTTTTGAATGAAGTCTTTATCAAATTTCAATAACACATGTTGAAAATATTTCCTGTATCATACGAAACATTACAAACATAAAATTGCGAATTCCAAATAGTTTCTAACCCCCTTGTATATATTTGATTGTATATAATATATATAGTTATTTTAGAATTAGTCTTTTACCCCTAGTCCGTGTGTACAAACCCTCATAAATAACCAAATCAAATACAACCGTTGTCTAACACGAACCTGTACTAACACCAATCGTGTAATTATCAGAATCTCGTGTAGGGTCTGCTTTTCTTTAACCTGTTCCGTATTTCAAAACGCTGCTTCAGAAAGTATAAGTAATAAATGGCCAGTCCGCGATAGAAATTTGAAATACGCTCTAACCTCGAATTCAACAATTAATTTATAAAATAATAGACAAAATAAACTTACTTGTCTAAATCACAGTAATCCTCGGTTTAAGTGTACACACCCTTGTATTATTTCACCTGAACACATTATATTTTTTCAAAGAAACAAAACCACAATTATTTTATTTTTTGAACGCTACATTATAACGCGTTTGGTTACAGGAATTTCCCCAACCGACGACGATCCAAATACATGCGAAATCTTTCCAAGTATTATAATCTTAGGATTTACCGCCGACATTTCAACGACACCAGTATTACACCGAGGCACGGTGGGCTCCCAAATACCAGGCGCTGTACAAAGAGACCCTTATTTTATTGAATTGTTTTTTTCATTTGTTAATTGTATTCATTATTTCAGATATTTTTTGTTAGTTGTATTTAATTGGTTTTATTTTAATATTGTATTTGGGTATGGTAATTGTTTAAAGTTTTAAAGTTGAAATTTTAAATTTGCTGGAGGTTAAAGTTAAATAGTGTGGAAATTTGTGTGTATGGATATATTGTTTAAGTGTGTATTGTGTAGTGTATGTGTATGTATTAGTTTTATTTGTAAAAGTGAATTTTTTTGTATAAATGGTTTGTTGGCGACAATGGGGTTTTAAGTAGTGTAGTAATCAATGGCTGAATTTGGGTGAATTTTTTTGTGGAAATGCATTTTGTTAATAATAATACTATTGGTTTGCATTGTTGTGTGTGGTGTGTGTTGTTGTGTGTTGGTGTTGTTTGGGTGGTGTGTGTGTGTGGTGTATGTGTTGTGTGTGTGTGGTTGTGCTGTGTGTGGTGTGTGTGTGTTGGTGTGTATGGTGTGGGTTGTGGTGGTGTGTGTTGTGGTGTTGTGTGGTGTTGTGTTGTGTTTGTGTTATGTGTGGGTTGTGTGTGTGTGTGTGTGTGTGTGTATGTGTGTTTGTGTATGTTGTGTGTATGTGTGTTGTGTTGTGTATGTGTGTGTGTGTTTGTGTGGTGTGTTGTTGTGTTGTGTGTTTGTGTGTTGTTGTGTTGTGTGTTGTTGTGTATGTGTGGTTGTGTGTGTTGTGTGTTGTGTATGTTGTGTGTTGTTGTATGTGTGTTGTGTTGTGTGTTGGGTGTGTGTTGTGTGTTGTGTGTTGTGTTGTTGTGTGTTGTGATGTTTGTGTGTGTGTGTGTGTTGTGTTTTGGGTATGTGCATGTGTGATGTTATGTGTGTTGTGTGTTTTGTGATGTGTGTTGGGTGTATGTGTTTTGTGTTGTTGTTGTTGTGTGTTGTGGTTGTGTGTGTGTTGTGTTGTGTGTTGTGTGTATGTGTGTGTGTGTTGTGGTTGTGTGTGTGTGTGTGTGTTTGTGTTGTGTGTTGTGTTGTGTGTTGTGTGTTGTGTATGTGTGTTGTGTGTTGTGTGTGTGTTGTGTGTTGTGTTGTTGTTGTGTTGTGTGTTGTGTTGTGTGTGTGTTGTGTGTTGTGTGTTTGTGTGTGTGTGTGTGTGTTGTGTGTGTTGTTGTGTGTGTGTGTATGTGTGTTGTTTGTGTATTGTGTGTTTTGTTATGTGTGTTGTGTGTTATGTGTTGTGTGTGTTTGTGTGTTGTGTGTTGTGTGTTGTGTGTGTGTTGTGGGTTTGTGTGTGTGTTTGTGTGTATGTGTGTTGTGTGTAGTGTGTTTGATGTGTGTGTGTTGGGTGGTTGTGTGTTGTGATGTGTGTATGTGGGATGTGTGTGTTTATGTGTGTGTGTATTGTGTATGTTTGTGTGGGTTTTATTTGTTGTATGGTGTGTGGTGTGTGTGTGTGTGGATGTGTGTTGTGTGTTGTGTGTTGTGTGTGTGTGTTGTGTGTATGTGTGTGTGTGTGTTTGTGTTGTGTGTGTGTGTGTGTGTTGTGTGTATGTTATGTGTGTGTGTGTGTTGTGTGTATGTTGTTGTGTGTATGTGTTATGTGTGTTGTGTTTGTGTGTGTGTGTTGTGTTTGTGTGTGTGTGTGTTGTGTGTGTGTGTTGTGTGTTGTGTGTGTTGTTTTTTGTGTATGTGTGTTATGTGTGTATTGTATGTGTTATGTGTGTTATTGTTTATGTGTGTTGTGTTTGTATGTGTGTGTTGTGTGTATGTGTTTATGTGTGTGTTGTGTTGTTTATGTGTGTGTTGTGTGTTGTGTTGTGTGTTGTGTGTGTGTGTATTTGTGTGTGTTTGTTTTGTTGTGTGTATGTGTTGTGTGTTTGTGTTGGTTTGTGTATGTGGTTGTGTGTTGTTATGTGTTGTGTTGTGTTGTTGTGATGTGTTTGTGTGTATGTGTGTTGTGTTGTGTGTATGTTGTGTTGTGTTGTGTTGTGTTGTGTGTTGTGTATGTGTTGTGTGTATGTGTGTTGTGTATGTGTATTTGTTTTGTGTGTTGTGTGTTGTGTATGTGATTATTGTTATGTGTGTTGTTATGTGTGTTGTGTGTTATTTATGTGTGTGTGTGTGTGTTGTGTATGTGGATTTATGTGTGTTGTGTGTTTTTGTATGTGTTATTTGTTTGTGATTGTGTATTTATTTATGGTGGTGTGTTGTGTTGTGTTATGTGTATTTTATTATGTGTGTTGTGTGTGATTATTTATGGTTGTGTATTGTATTTTTTTTATTTTATGTGTGTGTATTTTTATTGTTTGTTTTTTTTGTGTGTATTTTTTATTTATGTTATGTGTTGTGTATTTGTATGTGTTATTTTGTTGTGTTGTATGTGTATGTGTGTTTTTTTTTATGTTTTATTTTATTTATTTATTTATTTTTTTGTTTGTTTTTATTGTTTTTTTTTTTTATTTTTTTTTTGTTTTATTTTATTTTGTTATTTTTTTTTTTTTATTTTTTTTTTTTTATTTTATTTTTTTTTATTTTTATTATTTGTATTTTTATTTTTATTTATTTTATTTTATGTGTATGTTTTATTTGTGTTTTATTATTTTATTTTTATTTATTTATTTATTGTGTATGTGATTGTGTTGTGTGTGTATGTGTTGTGTTGTGTTGTGTTATTATGTGTTATTATGTGTGTATTGTATGTTGTGTTTTGTATGTGTGTAGTGTTGATGTGTGTATGTTTGTTGTGTGTATTGTGTATTGTTGTGTGTTATGTGTGTTGTGTGTTGTGTGTTTATGTGTGTGTGTGTGTGTGTATGTGTATTGTGTATGTGTGTATGTGTATGTGTTGTGTGTATGTGTGTATGTGTGTTTGTGTGTTGTGTGTTGTGTGTTGGTTGTGTTGTATGTGTGTATTTGTATTGTGTGTGTGTGTATGTTTATTTGTATTGTTTTGTTATTTATTTTATGTGTTTTTGTATTGTTTTTTTTTTATTGTATTTTATTTTTATTTTTTTTTATTTATTTTTTATTTTTTTTTTTATTTTTTTATTTTTATTTTATTTTATTTATTTTATGTGTGTTGTTTATGTGTTATTGTGTTATTTATGTGTGTTTTTATTTGTTATTATTTTATTTATGTTTATTTTATTTTGTTTTATGTGTATTTGTGTGTGTGTGTGTATTTGTATGTGTTTTTTTGTGTATTTTATTTTATGTGTGTGTGATTTTATTGTGTTGTTGTATTTTATTTTTTTTTATGTTTTTGTTATTATTTATTTATTTTATTTATGTTTATTTATGTGTGTTGTGTGTATTGTGTATGTGTGTTTATGTATTTTATTGTGATTTATTTTATTTATTTTATTTTTTATTTTATTGTTTTTTTTATTTTTTTTATTTATTTTTTTTTTTTTTTATTATTTTTTATTTTATTTTTTTTATTTATTTTTGTATTTTTATTTTATTTATTTTTTTATGTGTGTGTGTGTGTGTATGTGTGTTTATTGTGTTTTTTTTTTTTTTTTTTATTTTTGTGTATTTTTTTTTTATTTATTTTATTTATTTATTTTTTTATTTATTTTTTTTTATTTATTTATTATTTTTATTTATTTTATTATTTTTTTTTTTTTATTTTATTTTATTGTATGTGTTGTGTGTGTGTTATTTTTTATGTGTGTATGTGGGATTGTGTATTGTGTGTGTGTATGTGTTTGTGTGTTGTGTTGTGTATGTGTATGTATTTGTATTGTGTGTGTGTGTGTGTGTGTGTGTGTGTATTGTGTGTTGTGTGTGTATTGTGTGTATTTATGTGTGTGTGTGTGTGTGTTTGTATGTGTATGTGTATGTGTGTGTATGTGTGTATGTGTGTATGTGTGTGTGTGTGTGTGTGTCTGTGTCTCTGTGTGTCTGTGTGTATGTATGTGTGTAAGTGTGTAAGCGTGTATGTGTGTATGTGTGTATGTGTGTATGTGTGTCTGGTGTATGTGTGTGTATGTGGGTCTGTGTGTATGTGTGTATGTGCGTATGTGTGTACCTGAATTGTGTAAAACATTAAATTTATATAACTAAAAGAAAGTAAACTTTTACGGCTTACTTCCAAGTAAAAGAATTTCTATTTTGCAATAAGAATCCAATGTATTAAAGAAATTTATTTGCGCTTTAGCAAATAAAACTTTAAGATAATTATTCTTAAAGAAAATACAATACCATATCGCTAATTAGCGTGCCTACTATTATAATAGTTGTCACTTTCTATTAAAAGTTTATAGAATTATCATCTTTATACCAATAAACCGAAGGTCAAACGTTCCATTTTAATTGTTTTGAATGAAGTCTTTATCAAATTTCAATAACACATGTTGAAAATATTTCCTGTATCATACGAAACATTACAAACATAAAATTGCGAATTCCAAATAGTTTCTAACCCCCTTGTATATATTTGATTGTATATAATATTTATAGTTATTTTAGAATTAGTCTTTTACCCCTAGTCCGTGTGTACAAACCCTCATAAATAACCAAATCAAATACAACCGTTGTCTAACACGAACCTGTACTAACACCAATCGTGTAATTATCAGAATCTCGTGTAGGGTCTGCTTTTCTTTAACCTGTTCCGTATTTCAAAACGCTGCTTCAGAAAGTATAAGTAATAAATGGCCAGTCCGCGATAGAAATTTGAAATACGCTCTAACCTCGAATTCAACAATTAATTTATAAAATAATAGACAAAATAAACTTACTTGTCTAAATCACAGTAATCCTCCCGGTTTCGAAGTGTACACACACCCTTGTATTATTTCCACCTGAACACATTATATTTTTTTTTCAAAGAAACAAAACCACAATTATTTTATTTTTTTGAACGCTACATTATAACGCGTTTGGTTACAGGAATTTCCCCAACCGACGACGATCCAAATACACATGCGAAATCTTTCCCGAAGTATTATAATCTTAGGATTTACCGCCGACATTTCAACGACACCAGTATTACACCGAGGCACGGTGGGCTACCCAAATACCAGGCGCTGTACAAAGAGACCCCTTATTAATATTATTAGAAATTTCGTTTATTTTCCATCATTTTGTCTAACTTAAGTACTTCATTATTTTACCAGAATATCTTTTTTGTTAAGTTGATATTATAATTCCAGAAGTTTTATTTTTAATATATGTATTAAACCTGGGTATGACAAATTGTTTAACAGTTATATAACAGTCTAAGAACCCACTTCCAAAACTTCCTGACTAGCCGAGGTTAAAAGAATAAATCCACGTAGTGGAAATTTGTAAGTGTAATCCACAAAAGAAGCATACATAATTGCAATCCTTACAGTGTGTATCTGTGTACGTGTATGTGTGATAAACTACACAGTTTTTATTTGACTAAAAAGTAGAATAATACTCATTTTGTATAAAATAGAAATCTCTGATACTGACAGCGACACAAATGAGAGGTTTCTAAACAAGTAGTGAATAGTAAATCAATGGCTGAATATAAAGGTAGCAACTTTCTTCTTCGTCGCGAAAATCGACATTTTTTGTACTAATAAATCAAATAACTATCTAGAGCTTTGCATTGTTCATAATTATACTAAAGAACTTACATCTCCAAACAGAAAGTTACACGATAAAGAGACATTTTAACATTATTATCTTTCACGTGATTATTTCCCTTTATCGTTGCACATAACATTCTATTATATTCTGTGCTAGTATGTAAATAATTAAATGTTTGGAATTGTCAACTATTTTGTAAACGTCAAAAGCTAACTTTAGAATGTTCATAGCAATTCGGATTACATAGAACGATAGTTTATAATAAAAATATGGAAGAAACTAGCCAAATGTACAACCTTGCTTTCTGATAAAGTAGAACTTATCAAACCTCTTTAACACTCCGGATTTTCAGTTATAAGGTAAGAACAAGGGCAAAAAAATTGTGTTTGGCAATATTTACATATTAGGTAAATGTACCAATTTAGAATGCCTGGATAATAATAATAATAATAATAATAATAATAATAATAATAATAATACGTTTAACCGTCCCACAGTACCGAATTCTATTACCGGTGGAATACACCCTCTACGAGTAAGACCCTACATTCCTTTACCACTCAGATGTTTTCGATGTTTGAAGTTCGGTCACACCGTTAAAGTTTGCACACAAGCGCAGGTGTGTGAATGCGGAGAGGTACCGCATGAAGGAGAAGAATGTAGAAAACTTACTTGTGTAAATTGTAAAGGTGAACATTCATCTCGATCGCGTGAATGCCCTGTGTATAAGCAAGAATTACTCGTACAAGAAATTAGAACTACTAAGAAGCTCACTTACTCTGAAGCTAAACAGGAAGCCAATCTTTCACCCGTAGTGGCAAATAAATCCTTTGCTCAAGCTGCTGCTGGCTCTCCCAGTCTTATCGCCAAAAGCTACGAAAACCCGTCAGATATAATACCGCAAATAAAAAATATAGTAAAGGAAACGGTTAAAGAAGTATTGACGGAAATACTAAAGTCGAATGAACGTCTTCCCAAACTCTCAGAGCTTATAGAAACCACACAGATCGGATTGACTGAGAAAACTCAGTTCAACCCAACTGAAAAAGTACGGAATTCAAAGAGTATACCAACAGATCAGAGTACAGCATCTTCGGCAAAAGAGAACAGACCAGCATCATTAAATTTTGTCGAAATGGATACAGATGCAAAATCAATGAAGCGAAACCTTCCAAACTCACCAACAATATCATCGGAAGGGGAAGGTTTTGATCCTGACTTTATTCATCCCAGAGAAAGAACACAAAGCAGAAAGAAAGGTTTGCCTAAGGGAAAACCTCGTAAGGTATCAAACTAGTCATGAATGCTATCTGTGATATACCCTAGTCATTATATTTACCTTATATATTAGTCTTAATTTTACTTATACTTATAGATTCATTTTATTTTATTTTCGTGTCTAGATTTTTATCCTAGTCATATTTATTTACTATTAGTTTATTGTTTGTCTACCAATCAATTGTCTGTTGTGTATTTTATTTAATGTTATTTATTAATAGTTGTAGTTATTCTATATATACCAAAAATGGCCTTATCAAATGATAACGAATATATTCTTCAGTGGAATTGCAATGGACTACAAGCACACTATTGCGAATTAAAAATGTTAATAGTTACCTATAAACCTATTGTGATATGCCTTCAAGAAACCCATTTAAAAAATGACAACAAATTCTTAATACGAGGGTACGAGTGTATTAACAAAAACGACAGAATACATCAACGAGCTAGCGGTGGAGTGGCCGTATACATACGAAACGAAACACCCGCAAATGCAATCAATGTGGATACTGAACACCAACTCGTCACAACTCAAATACAATACCCCACAACCATTACAATCTGCAATGCATACTTTCCCGTATTTAACTGGAACCAAGATGACCTAGAAACAATAATCGATCAGCTTCCACCACCGTACCTATTTCTGGGCGACTTCAACGCCCATTCTACCCTCTGGGGATCTACTCATAGAGATCCACGCGGTAAAATTGTTGAAAACCTGTTAGAAGCTAAAGATGTTGTCCTCCTAAATACAGGAGAATCAACGCATTTAAACACAAAGTCAAACAGTTTTACTGCAATAGATTTGACATTAGCGCATAACAGTATCGCACTAAACTTTACATGGAAGGCTCTTAAAGATTATTATAACAGTGACCATTGTCCAATCCTCATATTAACAGGATTCCAAAAACGAGACAACTCTATACCAAGAAAGTGGAAAATAGACAAAGGGAATTGGGAAGTCTATAAACAATCAATCTGCCAAATAAGACAAGATCTTGAAGATATTGATAAATGTGTGGAAGAATTTACAGAGACTATAATAAAAGCCGCAAAAGGAAGTATCCCACGTACCTCTGGCAAAATTAAAAGCCGATGTGTTCCCTGGTGGACAGAGGAGGTATAAAAATCGGTAGCAGCTAAACGAAAATTATTTAACATATTTAAAAGAGCTCCATCAACAGAAAACTTAATCAATTATAAAAAAGCCAAAGCAAACATGCGCAAAATTATATTACTCAGTAAAAGATCATCGTGGGAAAAATATGTTTCTACTATAAACTCCACCACACCTCCATTTGAGGTGTGGAAAAAGGCGAAGAATATATTGAGAAAACCTACCGCTAATATATCTGAAGTAATAATACACGAAAACCAAAAAATAACAGATACAAAAGAACAAACGGAAGCTTTAGCTACACACTTTGAAAATGTCAGTAGCTCTAAATGTTTTGACGAACGATTCCTAAAGATAAAGAGGGATACAGAAACAGAATTAGACTTTAATTGTGACAAACAAATAGAGTACAACAAACAATTCACTATGAAAGAACTTGAGCTTGCTTTAAAGTTCAAGAAAGATAAAGCCCCAGGGTCAGATAACGTCACATACTCTATGCTTCAAAACCTCCCTACAACCGCGCAGAATACCCTGCTCAATATATATAATAAAATTTTCGATAAAGGATACTTTCCCAAAAAATGGCAAGAGTCTATCATAGTTCCAATATTAAAACCAAACAAAAATATGACTAAACCAAGTAGTTACAGACCAATTTCTCTAACCAGCAATATAAGTAAGATATTAGAAACAATAGTAAACAGAAGGCTCATACTACATCTCGAATCACATGAATTAATATCGCCACATCAAACTGCGTTCAGAAAATTTCACAGTACAATGGATTACCTTGTCTATATAGAAAATTACATAATTGAAGGCTTCAGGAAAACTCAACACAGTGTAGCAATATCTTTTGACCTAGAAAAAGCCTATGATACTATATGGCGCTTCAATATCATAAAACAATTATACGACTGGAACATACGCGGTAAGTTGCCCAAACTTATAGTAAGCTTTTTATCAAACAGACAATTTAAAGTTAGAATAGGCAGCACATTGTCAAAAATGCGTGTACTGGAAAACGGTATTCCTCAAGGTTCCGTCCTCAGCGTAACGCTATTCCTAATAGGAATTAACAAATTACTCTCAACCATCAAAGAACCTGTAAAAAAATGTTTATACGCTGATGACTTGATAATATTGTTTCAAGAAAGCTGTATTGACAAAACTGAAGGAACGTTACAAGCAACAATGGACAAAGTAACCCAATACGCCGGTGAAAAGGGTTCCACGTTTTCTAAAGAAAAGACAAAAGCGATACACTTCTGCCGTCTAAGGACACCACACAAGGACCCAAATCTATACATCAACGGTGTACAAATACCAATTTGCTCAAATTTAAAAGTACTAGGAATTACATTCGACCATAAGATGTACTTCAAAGATCATATCAGACTACTGGTAGATTCATGTAACAAACGTTTAAACATAATCCGTAGCCTCTGTAATCGTAACTGGGGTTCATCCAAAAAACAGCTACTTATGCTATATAAAGCCTTCATATTATCCGTAATAGACTATAGTTGCGTAATCTATTCATCAGCAAGGCCATCTACGTTAAGAATTCTAAATATCATACACGCGTATGGAATAAGACTAGCTACAGGGGCATACCGAACCAGTCCACACTCAGCCATATTTATAGACGCAGGTATTCCGCCACTACATATCCGTAGCAGACAATTACTCCTTGCATACTACTCAAAAATTAATATCTTAGATAAACATATAAATCATGAAATCATTAAGAACCAAATATACAAAAACTACGAAGAAAGACCAACGATAATAAGACCGGCTCTGGTAAGAGCAGAAGAAATGATCAAAAAATACAAATTAGAATCAGTATGCAAGGAAATGGAGAGAACACAAGAAACACCAATGAAACTAAAAAAAATAAAAAGACAAATTAAAAGTGAAACAGAAAACATGTGGCAAACAGAATGGAACGAAACAAATACACAATTACAAAAAATCAAGAGAAACATACAACCTTGGAAAATAGACAGCCTAAATACAAAACAATCAGAAATTACGTTAACGAGAATCCGAATTGGCCACACTAATATGACTCACTCACACATACTAGGCAGGAAAAGACAAAATATATGCGACGAATGTAACCGAGATTTAACGGTGAAGCATGTAATATTAGAATGCAAAAAATATGAAGAAATTAAACAAAAACTAGGACTCAAGAGTACAATGGTAGAGATATTCAGGGATGATGAAGAACATGTGAACCAACTACTACAATTTTTAAAACAAACAGGACTAATCACAAAAATGTAAAAATTAAAACCTGGTGAAATGGCAAATGACCATAGTAGTTATGCCAAATAAAAAAAAAAAAAAATAATAATATATTTGCTTCCTAGAGTACCTCGGCCTTTAGATTTCGTCACATTAGGTTTAGAACTAAAACTAGAACTAAGAACTTCTTGGGGAAACCTTTATTTGGGCCGGTTAATCATACTCTACGACACTGCGTTTAGATTTTTTTTAAATAGCACGGAACGTTGTCTTTGGAATCACAATATAAGAATTATATTCTTCTCTGGTTCCATAATTATGAGGATAGGCACAGAATAGATGTTTGTAATTTCAGGAGAACACGGCTAAACTTATTAAGTAAAGTTGTCGGATTTTGTACATATTGCTTTCCTTAAATAGTTGTTCGGTTGGAAATCTCCAGTTTTTATTAAACATAATTTTGATAATACGTTTTTGTATTACCTCAAGGGGATAAAGATGACAATTTGCTGCACTGCCCCAGCCTATAATTACGTACTGTATTATGGATTGAATTAATGAGTGATATACATACATCATTGTATCCAACCTCAATATATTTCTTAGTAATTTAAATTTATGAATTATTTTACGGATTTATGTGCTTTTCAATTAAGCTTAAAATCTATGATAATTACAAGATATTTTACTTGATCAACGGATTTGATTTTCTGTGTACAATGGCAGTCACCTTTAATCTCATTTAAGTAGTTTTACGAATGGGGTATTATGTATTTCTGAAAAGGGTTGCTAATAAGCGTGTGCTATTAGTTTTAAATACATTAAGTGATAGTGTGATGGGCCTCACATTTGGGCACCATTTTGTAATAGTCGTCACGTTGGGGGCTATTTTATGATGGTTCTTTTACAATCTTGCTATACTTTCGAACTTATTGAGTAAAAATTTTAGATTGTTTTTATGAAAAAGTGAAACGATTCAACGTCAACTATGTGATTTTAATTTATAAAGATAACGTTCATTAACTAACTTTACTTTTATTGCTATGTATCACATTTCTGTCTGTGTAAAAGAACTTCAATAATTACTCAACAAATTCCTTTTTCCTTCTATCGGGACGCTCCAGCTAGATTAACAATGGGTTAAACGGTTATCGTTATCATTCCTTAAAATTATTCTCAATCTGATGTTATTAACTACCTGTACTTTGCAATTAATTGAACTTGCTTTCTTCAGTATTTACACACGCAGTGTTTGTATAGCTTTTAAGATTTGTAACAGTCAATAATAAAAATAAATCAAAAGTGATAATATTTAATTAAGTCAAGTTCTATATGCCGATTGTTTAGTTTACAGCATTATATAAAAATGATTCTAATTCTATGTTAGTATTTTTCTTAATATTAATATGCAAAAACAATCCTTTACAAATGATCAACGAAATACATTTTCGTTCAGCATTTGTATTTAAACATACATTTAACAATAAATAAAACACACCAATTTCCGTTTATTTATACTATCAAAAGGTCTTACTTGTTATCACTTTGTTCGAACTGGTGACGCAACTCTCCGTTTCTTTGACCGGTGAAGAGGCCTCATTTAGGTGGATAACGTTCTCTGTCGCCAAGTTGGAACCACTCTCCCTTGTTTTATTTATCTTATCTTATACTTTTTGTTATAGATGAATACGCTTCTAGTTTTCTTTCTTCAGTTTAATGATTTTTGTGAATAATTGCTCCATATATTCACACTACAATTTTTACTTAATTGTTCAGTTTTAATTACAAATAGCCTGCGCAACAAAATTCAAGCTATTTACAAACCGCGAACGCTCCCTTTTTATACATCAATAAATTCAAGTTATATTATCCTTTATACTTTGATTTACCAATTTACTGTCTATTATACTTATTATTCACTATTTAAAAGGTTCCTATAAAATCCTTTTTATTTCCGCAAACTCGACAATTGCACTTTATATTATTTTAGCTTTTCCTCGCACTCACACGGAAAATATCATTTATATTCTCTTTACACAATACTAACTGACTTTTCGTTATAATTACACAATATTAATTGCAGCATAAATCAAACTACGGCAATCGCTTTTCACCCGTTTGATTAACTTCAACCAACTTGATCGCTTACTCAGTGCGACCCTTTCTGTTCACTTACTTAGCGCGACTGACTACTAATACACCTCATTATAACAGCGTCTCTACTTGCTCCCTTTTTACAAAACAGTCATGTCCGCAACTTGTCGCGTATATTTAAAAGCTTTCCAATTCGCTATGCAAATACTCATCGAAATAAGCTCCCGCTTTTTATCTTAATATTAATTATCTTCAAATACAAATAACCAATAACCATTTAATTTCATATAACAGCGCGAAATTCGAATTTCTAAAGCGCCCATTATAACAGTCCACGTTATCGAGCTTATTTTTACACAAGTAATACCGAGTTCCACCTCCCTTAACAAGTCCATGTTGTTCTCGGCTGAGAAAACTAGAACCGTATCATCCGCAAAAAATACAATATTTGCCTTTATATTTCATTTAACAAAGTCATTTAAGTAAGTTAAAAAAAGTGTCGGTTCCAAGACTGCTCCTTGTGGTATGCCAATTAATACATTAACCTCCTTACTAAACGTTGACTCGAGCTTAACAACTTGAGTTATATTAGTAAGATACAACTTTATTAGATCAAGGGCTAATCCAATTTCCGACAGAGAATTTTTATTTATTAATTTAGTTACGTGGAAAATTGAATTAGCAGTACTCAAATTACCGCGAAAACCGTATTGCGATTCAGACAGAATATCAAATTTATCAAAAAACTTTAGCATTCTACTTTTGATCCACTTTTCCAAGATTTTACTTATGCAGTTGATAAGTGAAATCGGCCTATAATTATTGACACATCCTTTATCTTCAGATTTATTGTAAATATATTAAAAACTACTTTTGATAGAAAAAGATTTGTGTAAGCTCGAATATTTCATAAATGTCGACATGGTATATGTAAACATTTGTCACTTCTGGTAGTTTATAAAAGTGCACATGTTCCGAGAAGTCGAAGGCGGAGTCATAAGCTCCAATCGAGTTCTATTTGTAACACGTTTCACGATATACTTTCCGTGGATTTTGCTAACATCGTTTTGTTAATTTTTCTAGGTTATTATTAACAATACATAAATAAGTTATTTAGAAAAAAATTACAAAAAAAATCATTTAATGGACTGATGGTTGGGAATTTTTTTTTTGCAAAAAAAATGGTTAACTTTTTATTTAAATCATTTTTTGTAAAAATAATGCAATGAATCCCTTCCGACACTTGATTTTTATATACAGTACAAATATAAATGAAATCCGTGGAGTCATAAAAGAGAACTGTTAACAAAACCTTTTAATATGGTGCGAAATAAGCATCAATGTACGAGTACTTACATACAGGCAATGACTTTTAGTATGTTAAAGTCAATGATACAGGCATTGACAAGTGTGTAAAGTGGGCGAGTTGTAGCGAGAGTTTATGTGTTATTTTTGTATCGTGTCTGTAGCAATGTCTACCTTGGTTTCTGGAAATATTTGTTAGTATTTTAATTGTGGTTTAAGTAAAAAAGACAATAAAGGATTAAACTTATTTCGATTCCCCAAAAGGACTTATAAAGGTGCGAAGTATGGGTTATAAATTTAATAAATCCAGGTAATACATTTTTTGAACTTAATAAATTGCACGAAATAAAATAAGAAATGAACCAATAAAATTTTACTTTAATTTAGATAAATTGTCAACATGAAAAGAAGCTTGACTTTTTCATGTGTGAAAGAAATTATACTGATTGAGATTTGTATTTATGTAGTTATTTTAAAATGGTACCAAATATCCTCATATTACATATATTTCACCATTGACTTTGTCAATGATATTGCAAATATATATATATATATATATATATATATATATATATATATATATATATATATATATATATATATATATATATATATATATATATATATATATATATATATATATATATATATAAATGGTCATTGCTGAGCCCGTAGCATATATAAACCGTACTCTCTAGAGCCCGACCCCGGACTCGACAAGGTACCCATGTGTATATCATCAAAATATGATTGTATAGGCATCAGAACGTGTAAATCCTAAAATTAGGTCGGGCCTCATAATGTCCCTTTATACCTCCACTATATACAGAATAGTTCTGAGGAGGCTGCTTCAGAGGTCGCTTTTATATACAAATTCTCGATCTTCACGAACCGTACATTGTGTGGTCCAGCATGAGGCAACGTTGGAATCAGCATTTAATAGAAAAACGTGCAAAGTATTCTTTTTGCACATCTTTAAAATATTGGCAATGCAATCTTTACGTGCCGCACGGGTACGTATGTGCATATTTTTAATATGGTGCTTCTCGCATAACAAATTATTAAGTTACTGTAATCAAAATAGTATATTATACACCTAGGTTGAGAAGTGAGCCATTATTAACCGAGCAATTTTAAACCGAGGTGTATATAGATTTTTTTTTACTACTTAAGGATAAAACTGTTAAAATTGTAATTTGATTGAATTAGTATTTGAATATTATGTTATTTTCTATCCACTTTCAAAATATCAGGTAGACTGGGTATTATTTGTCAAACTATCAAAGACAAACTAAAACTGACAAAATGACAAATTACATAATTCATTATTAACCCATAACGGTTACTTATAACTAATAATGTTAATTCTGTTAATACCGGAAATGCCGGAATACACATGATTTGTCATAACTGCACAATTAACTATAACTTTCAATATGTTTAGTTAATTGTGCAGTTAATTCGCAATTTCTATCTTGTCAAATTTTCCGGTTTGTTTTTTTTCTTAGAGTTATGAGTTTTGTTTCATTCATTAAAAATAAATAAAATCATTATTTAGTAGGCGTTTTTTTATTTTCATTATTTACCTAGGGAGAGAAATATTACTTCTCATTAAAGGTATGGGGTAAATAATGGCGATTTCTCAGGTTAGTAATAAAAAAATTTATTTATAAGCTCTACGTATTTTTATATAAATTATAAACGAACGCTTTAACTACAACCCAGTTCCTTCGAGAATACAATGAAGAATATTTCATTATAAATTGTTCAACTTTGTTTTTTTAGGTGGAATTTTATTTTTAATATGGTGGCTGAAATGTTTTTTGATCTGTTGTTTTTGTTCTTCCGTCCACCGTGCCCTGATAATTTTTTGCTTCTTTTTTGGCGGTTCAACATCGGCTGAAAATGTAAATGTTTATAAATTATACCCGATTCACTTTCACAGTTTGAATCGGAATTAGGCTTCTTTTTTGATTTAGTTGAATCTGTTATTTTACTTCCTTTGGATGTTTTGGCTAAAATGAAGAAACTATATTAAGTTATCAAAGGGAATTACAAAGACACATACTTAGGTCACTTCCACTGCTTGTGTCGCAATTAAATATTTTAGATGCTTTTCTGATTTTGATATTTGATTTACGTGAGTTAGATGCTTGGGCTAAAATACGAAACAATACAATGAAATACAATGAAAAAATGGATGTGATAGTACATACCACCGTGGTCACTAATTCTCCCGGAATAAGATATCCTTTTTGTTCTATTAAGCAGGTTTTCATTCCTTTTGAGTGGTGATTCGTTTATTTTCGTTTTCACCATTTTGGTTTGTCTTTCCTGTTCGCAGTCTGAATTTTCTAAATCTACATCAGTCAGTTCTGTTTCATCCGTCTTTCCTTTATATTTGGCTCCTTGACCTTTACTCACAGCAAGTAAAAGTTTTGAGACTTTTGCGTCTGATAGACTCAAATAAAATTTAATAACTTACACTAATAATATGCTTACAATAATATACCTATAGAATTCTTTGTGAGTTTTCTGGGTGTGGCCCATAAATGTAGCGAACTGTTCAATTTCATTCTCGGTTACATTCAAAGCCTGTAGAACACTAGCTATTTGTTTCCTTAAGCGGGTAGATGTGAACAGATCTTTGTTTTGAACTCCTGCACTATCTGCTAATTTTTTTAATACATGATAGCCACTCAACCAGCCATTTTTGGTGTTTGGATTAGCAAACAGATATTTCTGAATTTTAACATAACTGCGATCGTTTCTTGTACATTTTTGGGAAACAGTATCGGTACAGGCTTACTACCTTTACCTCCTGATACGACACGTTTAAAATTTTTTGTTAAAATTCGTTCTGCTTCAGATAACGATTCCCAAAAATCTTGCTGTTGATTAGCTATGTCTTCCCCCTCTTTACAATATGTTTCACATTTCAGGTGTTGTATTTCACCTATACGCTTCCTATTTAATAACAACACTAGTGCCATTACATTTTCCGATAACCTTCGATACTCCTTTTGAAAGTTATTTTTTAGATGAACCTTTTCACTGGCGTCTTTTGCTTCTTTGTTATGTAGTTTTGAAAATGCATCAAGTCGCTAGTTACTGGAAGCAACTTCGGCTTTTCCTACATTGTTTTTCGTTTAAGGTTTTTAATGCTAAGCTCGATATTTCTGAGCCCCAATGATTTTCTAGCAGACTTCGCAAGCGCTTGATTTCTTTTAGTCTAATTTCTGCATTTTCGCATTGAAAATAGACTTTTTTTTAATTATCATTTTGGTGGCAAAATCGCAGACTTGCTTTAAAGTCGTACCCATATGTACCGCCAAACTACTAGCAGTGAATGTGCGAGTCGATGTATCGTAACCGCTTATATTCTTAGTAGCTGATACAAGGTTGTCAAAAAATTCAGGTTTTAATGCCTCAAACAGCGTTTTCAAACTTGTTGCTTGACTTAATGCTATCAAAAGACGACTCAACTCCCTCATTTTATTCGATATATTAGTTCGAATTTGTACCCTTTATGCTTTAGCAATTGGCTCTCTGCATAGCTACATATTAAAAAGTCTTTCATTGCAATTTGCGATATTTTGTCGGCCAGCATGATTGTAAATACCTCATATTTTAACCTTAATCTGTTATAAAACTCTTGATGAGTCCCTGAACAAATAGCAAAGATTTGCGACTGTGTTAAATGATTTTCGCGATCGCTAGAAAGTGTATCATTTGGGCGTAATTTGCACTTCTTCCTATGTCGTCATAAAGATTCTGTTTTGGGGGGGCGGGCGGGCGGGCGGGCGTGCGTGCGCGCGCGCGTGCGTGTGTGTGTGTGTGTGAGGCTACTTTTCATAGTGATGGTAGTGTAAATCGACATAATATGCCCTACTGGTCTGAAACGAATCCCCACTGGATGCAGGAGGTCCAACATCAGGGTCGTTGGTCTGTAAATGTCTGGTGCGGGATTCTAGGTGGAGAAATAGTTGGGCCTTTTTTTTTAATGAGACTGTTAATGGAGAAAGATATTTAGATTTTTTAAGCAACGAATTGCCACTTATTTTAGAATACGTACCCTTGGCCATTCGTCGTGACATGTTCTTGCAACATGATGGGTGCCCGGCACATTATTCTAGAGATGTTCGGAATTTCTTAAATCAATCATACCCTGAAAGGTGCATAGGACGTGGAAGTTTATTTATTTCGCCACCAAGGTCTCCAGACATAATTTGTTTAGATTTTTATTTGTGGGGGCGAATAAAAGATCTCGTTTATGGCGATAGACCCACAACAAGAGCTGACATGATTGAAAGAATACGACAGACAAGGTATTTCAAGGGCAGAAATTGAAACTGCTGTTCTCTTCACCCGTCAGCGATTGATTTCATGCATTGAAAATGATGGACGACATTTCAAACATCTAGGGCGACACTAATTACGTAGTTATTTATTTAAGGTTTTAATTGTTAGATTTATCACATTATTATTTTATAATTTGTTCATAACATTAGTATAACAGTTTAAATTACTGCAGACCAATGTAAGATCTTTTCATCCAGCCTAAATTTAATAATTTTCGTTAACGCGAACTAGCCTACTAGACGTTGGAAGAACAATTCCCGCCATTTACCTGTTTCTTACGATATCTCAGGATAGGAAAAAGATATCGACTTGTAGTTTTTACCGTTTTATTACTAATTTAGTCTACTTTTTAAAGACCTACTTAAATTTGTATGCTTCCAGTTAAAATTGTAAAGAGAAAACACAATATTAAAAAAATATTGAACAGCGCCCTCTAGCATTTATGTTATTAATCAGATTGCTTCAAATTTACAAATTTTCTATTGTTGAACAAAAGCTCTTTCAAACAACATCAAGTTTATTAAAATCGGTCAAGCAGAACCTGAATTAAAGGCGTTTTTTCGTAACAAGGTTCCCACTCTCCCCCTTATTTGAAGAGATAGACTAAAACTTCTCAAATAAAAAATATGCAGAATTTATCGAGGAATCTGATTATAATATTTAATATGCCCCTTAATTGAGTAAATTTTGAAAAATTTTGCTTTTTAAAATTTTAACTGTTAAATACGCCCTCTAGCGGTGGACCTACAATTCTGAAAATAATTTCCAGGCGTTTCTCGAGGCCACTTTTGTTATAAAAATTTTTTTCCCGAACCTGTGCTATAATCCATTCCTGAGATATGGCCGACGGCCGTTCTTAGTTGGCCACCCGGTACCTAAAAAGAAATTATCAATCGCCACAAAGCGTTTGTTAATAAGGTTAATTTCAAAACAGCTAAAGCGGATTATCGAAAATTAAAAACAAGCTGATTAATACCAAACAAATTGCTTTAGCTAATCTTTTTTTTTTTGTGATCACCAAAAATGAAGATCGTATATAGTGCATACAATAAATTCTTTTACATGATATGTATATTTATTGTATATTTATTAAAGCGCAATAACGCTCTTTAAAAATTGTAGCACATGTAATAAGCAAGCGGAGGATACTAAGCGGCGGCGGCATAAAAAAAAATAATAAATAGCTGTTATACTAAACAATCACTTATCTGGTTTTTGTTTTCTTTAGATGCGGGTGGGTCTTCGTCTTCAGGTGTGTTGCCAAAAATTAGAATGAGAATATGTCGCAAGGCCGTTGTCCTTGACGGCGCTTGTAAAATTTGATTTCATTTCTCCGGTCCTCAATTAAACAAAAAAAAAAACCAAAGGTAAACGTGCAGCCAGAGATATATATGCGGTAATGCAGCACCAACACAAGCAGAAAAAAAGACAAACAGAAAGAACCCTACAAGAAGTAGAAAAATGGTAAATAACGTTAATTTAATTTTGTTACGTACGTTCTTTGATGTAGCTATAACCAAACGCAATCCCTCAATAGGAAGTTGGTGACCGATGTTAACCAATTATAAAGTCATCCAAATCACTCTTTCTGGATTAATTATTGCAATATCCGGTTAATTACAGTTTTTCTTATTACAAAAAATGTGCAATATAATCCTGGTTTATAACATTAATAACCAAAAGAACGGTTCGTAATGCGATAACGCTGCGTATAACGCAGTTGGAAATCAAATGGTACGAAAAGGACAAGTGTCGCACACGACCTTGATTGTTAGAATACAATAGTTGCAGTTAACGTTTAGATTAAAGCCCCGTTTACACTATAAGCGCATAAAAATTATTAATAAGGAAATAAAAATGTAACAAACGTTCTATCTTAATTAGACCGATTTCAAAATAATATACCTGGGGTGCTTTAAAGTTGATCCCTTTGTGTTCGCTTGAGAAAGGTACACTTTCATTTTCTTCGGCCACCTACTGTTACCACAACATTTCTTATTCACTATTACTCTAAAATCAAAACTAAAGGAATTACGAGACTTACTAGAAAAGGGTTTTGTATTAATCAATTTACTAAACCAACGATGATTGAACAATTTTAATTCCAAAATCTTATTATGATACCCAATAGAAAAACCATTATAGTAACTGTTCAAAAACGTCTTCTCATCGATCAATACCTGTTCAAACTCTGCTGAGGATACGGTTGCTAGTTTTTAGAATTGTTCTACCTTCTGCCATCAACTTGATTCATCAACTCGGTATCCTCTTTTGTATTGTAATTGGTCAACAGTCTCGTGCATATCCTTATGAATTTCATTCTTCAGGTAACCCCAGAGACAAAATCTAGAGGCGTTAAGTCCGGCGGCCGTGGAGACCATTTAACAGGTCCATCTGATGAAATTTAGAAGGATACAGGATACGTACGACACTTAAGTAATTACAAAATAGGATAACCGAATTAATAAATCAGACGCACGGTACAACAGTTCTGAAAGCTACCAACAGTATCCTCCTCAATGGAGTTAAAAAATGTATTGATCGAGGATGGGTCGCTTTTGAACATCTACTATAATGGTTTTTATTATTGGGTATCATAAACAGGGGTGTCCCATTAAAAAAAAACGTTACTTTAGCTAATAATTCGAAAATCCGATTAACAATTATTTTTATTTATTTGTTTTTCGGCTTTCACGTAAACAATACTAATGATTTGGTCATTTAACGGAAATCGTAGCTACAACGATAACAACGTTAGCAATGGTGCGCACTAAACTTTGAACACACAGTCCTTCTCGTTATCGTAGGTGTATTGGTTTCGGGCCGACCCGAATGGCTCAAAAAGCCACAGTTCTTTGGCCTGGCCCGGCCAGAAAAAGTTAGGCCCGGCCCGGCCAGAAAAAGTTAGGCCCGGCCCGGCCAGAAAAAAGTTAGGCCCAGCTCGGATAAAATTATGCTGATCTGGGCCGAATTCGAGCCCGAAAGATAGTCCGGACCCAAGTCGATCCCTAATTATTCGGGTGAGTTGAAATTTTAGTTACTTTAAAAATATTACGCTTAACAAAACAGTTGAACGTTTTTTTATGTTTAGCAAATATTTCTAGTGTCATAGGAAAAAGATAATAAGGTACATGTGTTCACAACATGGGACATCTGTCCCAAGTTGTGAAGTGTCCCATGTTGGATTTTAGTAGAATCATAATTCATTAATTAGCATTTAGAGATATTATGAAATGAATCATAATTAACTTTTTTCATTGCCATCCTCTTTCCTAAATATCAGAGGTCTCACTTTTTGTTTCCAGCCTTAACCCCTTGACGCCTGAATTATTTTTTTTTCAAAAAATGTTTTATACATCCTCGATATAGTCACCTACAAGGTTCTTAATAACAGACAAACATTTTTTTTATTATAGGGGACTGTTTTGGGGAACGTATTAAATGCGATACTATAGGCAATATTGTATTCATTTAAAATTCTGTTACACCATGAAATTCTGGAAAACAATTTATATGATAGGCCCCTGATGAAGTCCATCTACCCTTACATTTGTGGAAAGAATTGGTGCAGTTGGTCCCCTTTTCCTTTTTCGTACTCCTGCTGTATTGACGATGTTGAAGGTCTTCCTCGTTTGCGGGCATTTGGGTCTTTCCTTTCTTTACACAAAGCCACTGCAATTTTTGTTTTAAACGATAGGAGACCCATTTGAAATTTTTTGCTACTCCTAAAAATTGACAGTCTTTTCGATACAGCAACCCGCAATTTAGAATCACCAAATCTAGAAAATGGAAAACCAATCGGTGGTCCCATTTTCTTGATCTAATCTGTATGTGATAATATGCGATCGAGAAGTCTAAGGTGTCCATCCCAACCATAAACGAATTATAAGTTCTTACCATTTGTGGGCGCTGAATCTCTAAACGTTGTGTCGATTTTCTATCCCATCTGTGTATAGCAGATGTTGATTGGGCACTAGAGAAAGTACTTGCCAACACAACAGCTCCGTTATCAAACCACTTCAGACACCTTACCTCAATGTTTTCACTAACTATTCCTGTTTCTTCGAAATGTCTTCTACCTTTCTTCTTCAAAGCTTTATCGGTTGAAGAATGTAATCCGGCAAATCTATTGACACACCTAGTGCAAGAAATCCCATTTTTGATAGCTCCAAAAATAGCTTTAGTAAAGAAAACTAATTATCCAAATATATCAAATGGTTGCCATCGTTTTGGAAATTTTGTACCAGTTTTAAGACAATATTTGAACTTGTACAACTTGTTCAATTTTACCAGTAAATATATGGAAATTGTGAACTAGACCTTTGGTATCACACATGATAAAGATTTTATACCCCCATTTGTACGGTTTATTGGGAAGATATTGCTTTAGTCCTGATTGGCCCTTGAAAGGTACCATCTGCTCATCAACACTGAGCATTTGTTCCTGGGGAATTTCTAGAAATTTTGAAAGGAATTTATCAATATACGGTCGTATTTTACACAATTTATCTCGATTTGGATCAGTACGCTCTGGTGCCTTCGAATTATCATTCAAACTGCTCTAGCTCACTTTGTTCTAAATGTAGTGGCTTGTTAGGATTCTGTTGAATTGAAAATAAATTGTTTTGTTCCATAATATTACCGAAGAGCTCGCCGTAAAAAAATTCGCGAAAATATTTAATTGCTAACTTCACTTGTTGTGAAACAGGAATGGATCCTAGTCAAGAAGAAACGTCTTTGACCCTATTACCGCGTACAGATTTCCACACATATTTTGGAGTATTTACTTGTGCCCTTAGAGTTACTAGATTTGGCATTTATGCTTTCGTTTTCCGATGATTCTCCGGAGGAATCTCTTTGCGGATCTATATCGTGTGGTTCCTCACCTTCACTTAAAAGTTCGCCAGAAACATTCAGGGAAGAAGATGGGGCCTCTTAATCAACGTCATCATCAGTATCAATAATACAACTGTCTTCACTGTCTTCTGGTATAAGTTTAGTTTGCGCAGAATAATTTTTCCCGTAAAAAACAGAGGGATCCACGATCCATAACCTGATACAGAAATACCAGTATTATACGAGGGTAAGGTGAAAAATTCTCGGCCTGACAGTGAAAGACTGCGACTATCAGTTAAAAAATAATTTTATTTTTCTACGTAATCTCCCTTCACTTCCAACACACTTGGTCGAGCGTTTCTCCAACATCAGTATTCCTTCGCGGAAGCGAGAGTCTGGAAGGTTTGCAAATATTCATCTACCGCCCTCTCAATTTTTTCATTGGATGCGAAGCGCTTCCCAGAAACAAATTGCTTCAAGTTTGGGAACAGATGAAAGTCTGAGGGTGGCAAATAAGGGGAAGGTCGAGCAAATCGTACTTCAAATCCGGCAGTTTTCCCATCGCCAACGCACCCTTGTGTGCAGGTGCGTTATCCTGGTGAAAGATGATTTTCTTCTTCAAGCCAGGCCTTTTCTCGCGAATTTTGGCATCCAACTGATCAAGAAGGTTAGAGTAATATTCGCCTGTAATTGTTCTGACTTTTGCAAGGTAATCAATTAACAGGATCCCTTTCGCATCCCAAAAAAACGTGGGCCATGAGCTTTCCGCCAGTTGCGATCGATTTCGCTTTCCTTGCCGCTAAGCCATCGCCTTCCACCCACTGCTTGGACTGCTGTTTCGTTTCTGGCGTGTAGTGGTGGACCCATGTGTCTTCCATGGAAACAAATCGCCGCACAAAATCGGTTGGATCCCTATTGAATCGGTTAAAAAATCGTTTGCGCATTTGCTTTTGATCGGCATTCAGCAAATACGGCACACATTTTCCGCAGAGCTGTCGCATCCCTAATTCTTTGTGCAAGATGTTTCGCACCCTTTCTTCCGATATCCCCATAGCCTCGGCTATCTCACTCGCCTATCGCCCAACGCGATATTATGCACTTTTTCAATGGTCTCTGGCGTGGTTGCGGGGTTTGGCCGTCTTTCACGTGGGTCATCTTCGAGGGATGTGTGACCACGTTTAAATTCAGCTGCCCACTTTTTAACGGCTGACATGGAAGGAGCAGAGTCCCCGTAAACTTTTATCAACTTCGGATGAATTTCCTTAAGGGTTTAATCCATCCAAAACGAAGAATTTTATGACAGCACGATATTCAAGTTTATCCATTTTAACGAAAAACAAGCAAGACGTCTACTGCAAAAATTCGTCTAAACAAACTACGTGAGAGAACAAGTTGAAACTTGTCATACGAACTAATGACACGTGCATCCAGGCAGGAAACATAATGTTTTCCTTATTAGGGCGCCATCTCTGTGTCAGGCCGAGAACTATTCACCCTCGTATAATAAAAGTAAACAGAAAAATTATAAATTATTCAAATGACAATTTATATGTTATTAGATACTCTAATGACGAGTGTACCAAATTCGCAGCATACCCTTAACTTCAAATTCAAAGCAATAAAATAAAAGTAAATACTTATTCTATAACAGTTGTTTACAAATTCCATTATTCACAGCAATTTTTGTGTCATGTACGCACCCTTTACTTTTTTCTACAAAAGTTCAGAAAATTTAACGCCTCAAGCAACATGGAATTCTGCAGAACACGTTACAAATAAAGTACATTTAAGTTTAAAGTAAAAGTTACAGATGGTGTTTATTTAAATGTGTATGTAACCACCGGCAGACCTATGAAATTCAATTTCATATCACCGTAGAATTATAGGGAATCAGCATGTACCGAATTATACACATTCGGCGTTAATGGGTTAAGTTAGGTATATTTCAGATTCAAAATGGTACCTAATTTTTTTCAAGAATCCTATTTTTTTTTCAGATTAAGCTATGTCAGCAGTTCGACGAAAGCTTGGCGCAAGACCATACAAGAATTACGACAGTTACAGAAGGTGGAGGCAGTAAGACGCGGTCGTATGATTGGGAGAAAGGCAGCTGAAGCATTTAGCGTTTCGAAGTCAACTGTGGATCGAAAATTCAGAAATAATAACATGAATTCCGTTGGCCACCCAACTGCGCTTTCTCAAGCTGATGAACAAATGTTAGTGGAGATTATAATTCTCGCTGGGCAGTGGGGATTTCCTTTTTCCAGGAAAGCTATCCAGTTTGTTGTCAAATCCTACCCTGAAAAGAAGGGCGTGAATATTAGGCCGTTCAAAAATAATACGCCGAGGTTTTCTGAAAAGAAATGGAGCACTTTTATCTTCAGATAAAAGTGCTCCATTCCTTGCCGAGAATAACAAGAGGTGCAGAGCTCAAGTGAGTCGAGAAACAATGTCTGAATTCTTTGAAATGCTTATATATAGATTGTTGATGTGAATCCAAAAACATAATCCACTGAGACGAAATAACATAACAGATGACCCTGGCAAAACCAAAGTCATAGTTAGAAAGGACACAAAATATCCTGAGAAAATATTAGATTCATCAAAAGCAAGTGTTTGCATGATGTTCACGGGAACAACATCAGGGGAGCTATTACCTCTCTAGGTTGTATATAAAGCGGAGCACTCGTGGAAGGAACGTGGTCTGGACAAATGCAGGTATAGCCGTTCAGAGACTACTTCGAAAATATTGTTGTTCCTTACTTCAGAAAGCAGGAACAAGGTCCCAAGGTGCTAATTTGTTTACTCTAGCTAGCCACAAAGCAGTGGAAGTGATATGGATGTGTGAAGACAATCAAATTAGATTTGTACCCTTGCCTCCTAATCCGACACATCTTTGCCAACCACTGGACGTCGCATATTTACGTCCTTTGAAGGGAAAGTGGAGAGACATTCTAGGAGAATGGAAATCAAGAAATAAGGGTTGTATCCCAAAGGATAAATTTCCTGGTTACTGAAGAAAAACAATCAGAAGCATTGCCGATAAACCTTCTAACAATTTAAAATCAGGATTCAGAGCTACAGGGATCTTCCCTTTTGGTGCTAAGAAGGTATTGAATAGGTTACCATCAGTGGAGCAACCTGAAGCAATATCTGAAAATGGTTCACGTTGGAACAGTAGTTTTGAAAAGTATGAAAGACGATATGAATGCAATACTGGTGTTAGACGGCAGTGGAAAAGACTGAATGTGGCTCCCAACAAAAGTATCTCTGTGGATGAGTTTATGTTGAGTTCTTCATCCGATTTTTCAGATGATTCAGAAATGATTGATAACGGACCAACCAGCATCGATAGAATAGGGAGACTTTCTTTTGGTTGACATCATTTATGATAAGGATACAAGAAAAGAGAAGAAGAAAAACTTCATCTGTCAGGTAATGGATTTTGACGGAGAAGCCAAGGAAATGTTCTTAAGTGCAAGTTCATGCGTAACTACACAGGCTCTGAGGATATATACATATTTCCTACCATAGATGATATTGATCATGTCTCTTTTAACGAAGTGTCAAGAGTTCTCAAAATTCTGTCAATCAACAGGGGACAATATCAATTCAAGGACTAACTCACTAATTTTGAACCTCACCTTGTTATTGCCATTTTATTTTCTTCTTTTTCTAAATTTTAGATGTCAAGATTTAGTTGGTAGTTCCAAATAGACTTTTATTTTCACTCTTCTGATCTCATAACCGGTTCCTGTGCACTCTTTTCTTTTGTTTTTTTTATATAGTTTTGTCTAATACTTTTTATATATATATATATATATATACAGGGTTGGACAAATGTGTGGAAACACCTCATTTCTGGCTAAAATAATGATTGTATCAAAAAAAAGACCTTAACAAAAGTTACTGTAAATTTTATGATCTATTCAGTGGCGTACTAGGATTTGCAACAGCTACGCCAATTTTCGAGATATGATGTCATCGATTGTTTTTTTAAATGGGTGACCCTGTATATTTTCGCATTTTCAGATATAACGTTTTTCTCCAATTATAAAGATATGGGGTTTGGTAGGTATGCGACTTGTCGTTTTTTAAATATTAAATAAAATAATAAAATAAGAGATCGCTGTCGCTGTACTATCTAATAAAAAATATTCGTTTTTTTTGTTGTTGCCATGGTTATTTCTGTAACATAGCTCAAATATTTTGTATTATTGTCAGTTACTGTTAATTCCGTCAGATAATTTCGGTGCAAAGATTAGTATTGTTTTCTAATCATGGTTGAATTAAGTGAACGTGAGCGTATTTCGTTGTTATGATAGTTGGATTTGGAGACAGGCAGAGATCTTTAAATGATGCATTTGCTATTTTTAATGCAACATTTCCGGAGAGAAATCCTCACATTTCCAAATCAACGGTTTCGAAGATTGTGCGGAAATTTCACGAAACTGGATGTGTTAGAAATCGGCCAAAATCAGGTCGAAGTAAATCGGCTACAAATGAAGATATGGTACTTGATATTATTCTTGATGTGCAAGTAGAACCGATAACTTCAGTACCAAAACTGGCCTTACATCACGATATTAGCGGTAGTTTTAGTACAAGAACTTAATGAAGATGATCCTGATAGAAGAATGCAGTTGTCCCAGTCAATGATGGATCACATTGAAATGTATGGCAATTTTCTCAATAATATTGTCTTTTCAGATGAAGCAACATTTCATTTGAATGGTTTTGTCAATCGACATAACTGTCGCTATTGGTCTGACCACAATCCTCACTGGATGGAAGAAGGTCACACCCAATATCTTCAAAAATTAAATGTATGGGCGGGTATAATCAGAGGACACATAATTGGACCATTCTTTTCGAGAGACAATTTAAATGCTAATCGGTATTTACAATTGTTGCAGGAGCAAATTGTTCCAGCATTAGTTCGTTTATTTCCGAACCAGGAGAATCCTGAACGACCCTCAAATGAAATTTGGTACCAACAGGATGGAGCTCCGCCTCATTATAGAGTTGACGTGCGTCAATATCTTAATGAAACATTTCCGGGAGATGGATAGGTCGAAGAGGACATATTGAGTGGCCACCGCGTTCGCCAGATTTAAGTCCTCTAGACTATTTTCTATGGGGTTATTTAAAATCTATTGTGTATAAGACCAAACCTCAGTCGTTAGAAGAACTGGAAGACCGGATTAGGGTGGCTGTGCAAGAAATCTCACAGCAAGCCATTCAAAACTCCGTAAGAGTCTTTGCTGACCGAATAGGACACTGTCAAGGTGCTGAAGGTCTCCAATTTGAGCATTTACTATGAATATTTTCTCAATATGACGCGCTCAATTTTTGTTCTAAATCAAAAGTTCATTACAATTACTAAATAATATGTATCTTCTTCATTGTATTATTTTAGTTAATATTTAAAAAACGACAAGTCGCATACCTACCAAACCATACATCATTATAATTGGAGAAAAACGGTATATTTGAAAATGCGAAAATATACAGAGTCACCCATTTAAAAAAACCATCGATGACGTCATATCTCGAACATTGGCGTAGCTGCTGCAAATCCTAGTACGCCACTGAATAGATCATAAAATTTACATTAACTTTTGTGAAGGTATTTTTTTGATACAATCAATAAGGGGTTTCCACACATTTGCCCAACCCTGTATATATATATATATATGTATATATTTTAATGCAGCTTTTATCATCTTACCCACAAGCGTTACTAAGTTGGCGAATCGCGTTGGGTAAGTTGACGAAGACAAAATAACAAATAAAATATAAACAAAGTATGAAAATACATTTTAATTTTTCAGTCGTTTTTGATGCGTCAAAATCAAGTTCGGTAAAAATTTTAGAGCCAAACGGTTCTATGCCGGTGGCTCGAAAACCATTAATGGCGTTTGAAACTGTAGCAACTTTCAAATAGGCTTTTCCAAAAATAGGGGTTATATCATATAGCGTAATAGCTTTGCCTGCATTATTTGTCAAAAAGTCGTCACATGCTCTATTATATGCCACTTTTAATGGTCCATAGAGTGACATATCCAGATGCTGCATTCTGTATGGGCTGGAAATCCAAGCAAAAATATAAAATTTTCCCGACACAAGCTTACAGCTTCCAACGTTACATGGCTAGCATGGTTGTCCGTTCGCAATAGTATTTTATTGTTTTCGCTGAATTTGTAGATATTTTACGAAATTTTCCAGCCTGTCTCATGTGCAACGCCAATAAATCCAGGAGGTGTGTTGTTCATATATGTAGTTTGCATTCTGACTCTTGGAAAAATTAAAAAAGGTGGTATAAAATTTCCATTTGTGTTCATACAACAGACGGCGGTGACATTTGTTCCTCTTTCTACCGATGACACTTTTATAACTTGACGTTTGCCCTTCGGTGTTATCACTTTAGGGTTTTTAGTGGAAACAGTTGAAACACCGGTTTCATCGACGTTATATATCTGATTTGGAGTAAAATTATGCTTTTCTTTAATGTCCCTTAAAGCATTAAAAAATTGGGAAACATTTTGCTGATTGAATGCCATAAGCCTTACAATAGAAGTGGTCTCGGGCGTTCTTAGTGAACATTTGTATTTTTTCATGAACCATTCAACAAATTGTCGGCCTGCTCTCTTCTTAGTGTCATTAAACCTATTGGGAATTTGCCGTTTTCTGCATAATCAAAAATTATTGTACTAAACTGCTCTTTAGTAAGACCAAATTCACGTTTATCTATGTCAATAATGTATTGGCGTAAAGCTTCTAGCTGTTCATTAGAAAACATCCTGTATTGGAAGGGAAAACCTAAAAATAAATACCATACAATACTTAGACATTAACCCTTTCAGGTACATAAGAAAACTTGGTATTTTGGTGTTTTCTGACCAAATAAAATGAATATGAACACAGATTTTCAAAAAAATATCGGGAAAGCTGTTTTCCGAGCGGGGACATATTTGTCCCTATGTACCTTAAAGGTAGCAAATTAACACTCATATTCTTATATTGTCAGTTATCGTGTTTTACATGTTTTTCCCTTCAGAGTGCTAAAAATAATTAAATTAATAAGAAAGTGGAGTTTTTTTTATAAATTTTTAATAAATTACTAATCTAATTTATAAGCAAATAAGTAAAAAAAGAGGTAAAACAAAAAAAAATGAAACGAAAAGTACAAATAGCACTCAGGATCATGATTCATGACTAGAGCTCGGATTATATGCAAAATGCATATTCTATAAAATGAATAAGCCATCAAAAATATTTTTTTTATACACGAATCGCATAATTTAAATTCGATTGACACCAACTTTATTTTGCATATTTACGTGATGTTGTGAATATTTTGCATATTTCACTCATTGCGTGCATTTTACTGCATATTTTTTCAATTTAAATTTTTTTTATAATGAAAATGAAAAATTACATTTACTCTATACATTCGCCGTTTTTTTTCCTCTTCCCATTTTGGAGATTCATTGCAATTACATTAAATTATGTGTATTCTTGCATATTTATTTATCTACAGGAAACTCATTAAGGTAGAATGCAATAAATCTTTCAGTTTCAAATTTTCAATAGGTTATTGTTCTGAGGGCCAATGGCAATCAGTTACTATTATTGTTCGTTTCACTAATTACATCTGTTATCCAAATTCCAAATAGCAATTTAATAAGATTATTTCTATGAATGGGTGAATAGACCGGATACTTTAATGTTAATAAGCAAGTACAATATGCGTAATGCTTATATCAAAGGTTTAAAGATGTTTTTTTTAACCTACTCAAACAAATGAAATGAAAATGAAATTATATAATCTTATATATTAAAATAATCGGGTTATTTAGTTCACGCAGATTTCGAGACAACCGCTAGACGGATTTCGACGATTTATATATATATATATATATATATATATATATATATATAAGGTAAAATTGTGTAGAAAGAAATAACGGAGCGAGAATTTGATTTTAGGTTTTAATTTTTTTACAAATTTGATTTAAATTTTGCAAAAGTCTAGCACCCGACGCTAACATTTTAAGTTTATTTTCAAAGAAACAATTTCAAATCATGTTTACCGCAAAATTTTGCGGGGAAAAAGCTCGTTTCAATAATTTGCATTTCTTTAGCAGCTTTTTTTATGATCCTTTAGTTTAGAACTACTATTAGTCGATAATTAAAATATCTCGATTACTAATAAATAGTAATAAAATTAATCGATTATGGAAATGTCTCGACTATTCCCATCACTAATTCCTTCCCATTGTTATCTTGATTAACTTACTCAGAAATATTTCAAGCGTACGTAAAATTTAGTGCATGTACTGCATATTCTACAGAATCAAGTGCATATTTTAAAGATTTTAGATGCATATATATGCGCATATTTTAACTAATTTTCGTGCATATAAATCCGAACTCTATTCATGACAATCGAACCCGTGTTTTTACGGATCACAAACTGAGTGCTCTGACCAGCTGAGATTTGTACCTATGTAGGCCTCTTTAGGCTGAATGGTATGAAACAAAGCAGTTTCTGTTTGATGTAAAGCAAAGATGGACATTACATTGTTGGCATTTGTTGTTTGTTCTGTTCTCTATCTTATGCTGAGCACATTGGACACATGTTTTTCGTTCTGATTTGACCATAGTGTGAGTTGGCGGAGTGGGTTTTGTTGACATTTTTCTTCTTCTCCGAGTTGTTATTACTGTGACTGAGGCACGTTTTCGAGAAGAATAATTCCTAATTAAAGCTCTTGCCACATTTTGTCTGAGTTCTAAACTTGTCAACAAGGTTGCTTCATGATCTTTTTCTTCATATTTTATTCATGCTAATGTCCAGGAGATCAAACACGAGTCTGAGATAATATTTTATTCTTGCTTTACGGCCAACTTCATAAACCACTTTTTTTTGGTCCATCAAATCGACTCCGCCCATGAAATTATTATATTGGGACACCATATCTGGGCAAGTTACAGTGATTCTTTCAGACGATCCAGCTTGACGGCGGGTAACTGTTTTTGTCGGAATTGGTGACAAGAAATTGCTCAATAAGTAGAATGGTTTATTGTCCATTCATTTGACAAACGCGATGCCATCAGCACTTGCTTTGAAAATATCCCCGCGTTTCATGTTTACATCAGTTATTATTTCTTTCGGCATGTGTTTCCTATTTACTCGAACTGTACCACAGGCAATGTGTAGTTGTTTTGGCAACGAAGGAGAGTTGAAAAAATTATCAAAATAAAGTTCAACACCAATGCCTGATAAAGATTTGGATAATTGCAATACTACGGATTCACCTAGCCCTGTCTCTGGTCCATATAATTTTTTTCCAGTATATACATCGGCTTCAAAAAGGTAACCTGTTTTTGAAGCACAGTGACGCCACATTTTGAATCCCCATTTTATAGGTTTTTGCTTAACATATTCTTTCATTATGTTATGGCCTTTAAATGTCACCATATGCTCATCAATAGACTGCTGTTTTGTGGAGAATATTTGAAATCTATCATTTAGAAAGTACAATACAGGTCTTATTTTGTATGCTCGATCAAATCCAGTACTAGTAGGAGCTGGCTGGCCCTCATTATTGCAAAAATGTAAATGTTTCCTTATTTACTCAAATCTTCGAAGGGGCATTACTGAAACAATGTATGGAACACCCATGTCTGGCTCGCTGGACCAGTAAGCTCTTAGTGATGGTAGAACATGGTAGCTCATTACATAATTCATGCCGAAAAATGCTCTCAACTCTTCCAAATTCGATGAAAACCACATTGTTCAGCGTATCTAATACTCTCAGGCAATATAATCGTAGTTATTAGAGCATCGAAACCACAAACAGCTTGAAATACTTCAAGTGGGGTTGGTAGCTCAGAACTATTTTCAAAAACCAATACCTTACCGTGTTTAAATGTAAGATAATCATGGAAAATTTTTGGGCTGTGTATATTTTTTTCCACCTAAAAATATTGTTAGGTATTCTACGGTTATTTGAACTTGCTGGTCCGGTAGTTGTAATTGCAATCGAATCATTACTTGGCTGTGAAGTGCTTGGTTGACTAGATTTAGGTAAGACAGTTACATTTTCCGGTTGGAGAGGCTCAATCACAGTTGTTTCAAGACCAGCCTCAATATCTGCAGTTAGAACCTCAATATCTTCTTGATCCAGAAGCAAATCGTCTTCATAATCACTATATCGTCTGCTGTGAGAAGTTGTAAAAGTTCGTCTTCCTTTAATGCAAATTCTCTTACTAGACGAGGCATAATTCTGAAAAGGGAGAGACAAAGAGGTGTTTTCATTGAGATTCAAACCAGAAAAGTAAAATCATATGTCAATTCTTCCATTTAAAAACTAGGAATGAAAAGTTACCATTGAGGTACATTGGGACACCGGTGTCCCGTTCAATTTTTGATGGTTTCGGGACTTTCATATAAAAAAATCAAGATGTCGATATTATTTATAGAAAATAAACTTACCAGTCAGTACCTTCAAAATATTACAAAAATCAATTATACTTTAAAAATTATAATCAACTGAAAATCACTGATCAGACAGCATGGACTCGGTGTTACTTCTAAAGCTATTACAGACTAACTGAAATCAGAATTGAGCAAATGAACTACCAATACAAAAGACAAATGTATGAGGACTCATTAAATAACAATCAAAACAAATGGTCTCAGGTAATTGCCAAAGATATCAGCTGATAAAGTTGTGGGACAAATATGTCCCTTGTACCTTAAGGGGTTAAATATTTAGTTTTTCCGCAAGTTACCACATCAGCATGCTGTTTTAAATATCTACGTAAAGTATCTTTCGGTATGTTATATTTTTTGGATGTCGAATTTACACTTCTGTTATCACTTCTGACTTCATTAAATGCATCATTCATATCTTCTTTGGCCCAAGATTGTCTAGTTGTTTTGTGTATATATTCTACCCATTTTTATACGCTAAAAAAGCCACATAAAGTAGGTAAATAAGAAAATAAATGTGTGCGGGTAAGTTGGCGAATTCGTCATTCACTACATTAAACAAAAATAATCACACAAAAAAAACTAAATAGTTTATTTTGTTAATTTTCTAACTGAATTGCAACTTAAGGGTGCAGAAATACATTGTAGTGACATATTTAAAATAAACACTTACTCGGCGATTCTTGGAGATTATTTTCACGTTCAGTAAAACTATAACTCAGAGCACGTGTCTTGTTGTTTGGTGTCGCGCATGCTCATAACAGATGTTTTGATGTTATCGCCCTTTGAATTTACTCTACTCTACTTCGTCATCTTACCTACTTCGCCAACTTACGCGCTTTTCCCCTATTTACTAATTTGCGATTAAATAAATAAATACATATTCACACCATTTTTCCCAAATAAGAGTTACTTAATATGTTAAATGGTGAAAATTTCAATTTTATGTCAACAAAAAACACTCAAAAAGGACGATGCACTACTGTTTATATCTTAGAAAACCCTAAATAACTGAAGTCAACTGTTTTCTTTTGATTACCACAGTATTAATCCTTCTGAAACAACATTATACTAGCTTTACTTTATTGTTCGTAAATCAATTCATCTAATTCGCCCACTTAATGAAAATTTAATTTGCACAAAAAAGGATATGTACTTACTTGTACATTCAACATAAAGTTACTATATTATATCGAAACAATCTTGCCGAGAACTTCATTTCTCCAGAATACGATAAGCCATAAAATTTCCAACACTTTTCAATAATGTATAAGTAAACGTAACGTATCCTTGACCCAAAACACACAACACATATATGATGTAGCTACTAAACCGAGCATACTAAACAGAAGGCCTGTTTCCATCTTTATTGACACAAAAACAAAAGGCATCTCCAACTACAACCTTTCTTTTCTTTTCTAACATACCATATGCACGCCATCTTGAACATGTAGCGATTTTCACCCACGCTTCTTTCAACATGTAATCAAACCATACCGTAGAGTTGGGTGACTTGACACAGTGTGACATTTATTTTTGAAACTACTGTTGCAATCTTTTAGGTAAACGCCCAAACTTCAGAAAAATTTCTGAAGTATTCCACAATGATAAAATAATGTTTTCAGTAGCTAAAAGTTGTAAACAGGTGTTTTATCTGGCTCCTAAAAAATACTGAATAATAGGTAAGAAAACCACGGTTTTTGATATGCTATATAATTAAGGTCATCCTCAGGTACCCATATGAGCAAATTACATGTAATATTTTTTTACAATAGTTTATTGTCTTCTCAACGGGTTCTGAACCCCAGGTCTGTTGTCTACGTGGACAGAAAATGGTCCCGAAAACTCCCGGTACAATCACAGCAAATCTGGATAGTTTGATCTACACCTATTCGAAGACTGGTTTAAATGTATTGTGCTCCCTTATTTTAAAAAACTTGAAGGACCGACGGTGTTGATCGGTGACAATTTAGCCAGCCACATTAGCATCACTGTCATACAGGTGTGCCAAAACAATAATATTCGCTTTGTTCTCTTGCCCCCCAATTGTACACATCTAACGCAACCACTAGATGTTTGCTATTTCAGACCACTGAAGGGTAAATGGAGGTCTGTTTTAACTAAATGGAAGCAAACACAACCTGTCCCCATAACAAAAGATCGATTCCCTGGTCTACTCAAAGCCACATTAGTAGAACTAGGTGCAAAAAATGCTGATAACATAATAGCCGGGGTTCAAAGCGACATGACTTATTCCTATCGATCGAAAAACTATTTTACAACGAATCCCTTCTCAATACAAGCCCGTTGGGGAAATTGCCAATGTGTTAAAAGATATGTTTGAAACAACAAGAAATGTAAAACCCAGTAAGTCCGGCAGACGAAAGAAACTAAATGTTGCTCCAGGGGAGAGCATCTCTGTAGCAGATTTAGAAGCAGAAAAAATAGACGAGACAACGGTGGCAGTACAACTATTTGAGGAAAACAAAATTATTAAAAAAAATCCGAAGCAACACAAGTCCAATAAATCCGAACTTTCTTCTGAAAGTGAGATAGATGATATAGAGCTTGAAGACAAGACCGACGAAGAAGAGTCAAGTGATATTGAGCCCGAGGATAATTTACAAATGCGAAATCAAGACAACAAGCAAAATGAATAACCTGTGGAACGACACTCATTTCAATGTGGAGAGTTTGTTCTTGTGAAATTTTATACAGAGAAACGGATTGTAAAATATATTGGAGAAATCTGCCAAGTCATTGATGAAGAGTACCTTCAAGTAAAATTCCTATGAAGAACTCTGGGTACAAAAGAAACATTTTTTTCATATCCTGACGTAATAAGACGAATCGATGTTGCACAGAAATGAGGTCGTATGTCTGCCAGCTCCACAGCTCCTTCGCCGAGAACGTTTCAAATTTTTGACAGATTTGGTAGATGACAATGTTTTATAAACAAATATGTTAACTACATTTGTAAAAATATTGTTAATTTAGGTTTAAGTATTATTATGATGTTAACTTTTTGAGAATACCTTGGTTTTTAAATTATTTTTGTATCTTGTCAGAATAAACGTTTCTTTTTTGAAATAAATGGCCTCAAAAATTTTTTCACCCTGTACAGGGTGGTTTTTTTTCGTTAATATTATAGGGTATAGGCTAAACGGTAAGAGATAAAAAAAAACTAAGATACGTGTCCCGTTCTCTTTTTTATTGTTTAGTTTAATGGCGCAATCGGATCTACGCTAACTAACTTGGTTTCGAATATACAAAGTGATTCTCAAAATCTATCGGTTTTTATTATCTCTTATGACTCGGTTATTTATGGAGATAAAAAAAAAAGCTTTGGATACAAAAGTTTCATGACTTTTTACGTTGAATCCAGTGGCGTCCTTAAAAAAAATATAGATGTTTGATTTTTTGAGATATTATCAAAAGTAGCATTTTCTTAAATGGGACACCCTGTATCTGCTAGTCTCAAAAAATTGAATTTTTTCTTGAGATTGCAACAATATATAACCCTTAATATTTTGCATTGTCCTAAATAACTAAAATACTAAACAAACATTTTTTTTAGTTGCCATTAATTGAATGTTTTCAGCAATTGTTTTTGTTTGTTTACATGTCATAAAATTCAGTAACAATTATGTATTGGTATTCTTATCTCGTTTCCGATTATATTTTTTAAAAAAGGTGATTAAAATGAATAATTTTCAATATTATGAAAAATTAAATATGCTTGAGTGCTACATTGAGAGTAATAAAAATAAAGACGCAGCTCTAGACTTATATTTTGAGCGTTATCCGGAACGAGGACAGCCAGAACAACAAATATTTGAAAGATTATATCACAATTTAAGTGAGTATGGATCATTTGAAAACCGAAGTAAGGTTTACAATAAGGCAAACAGAGAAGAGATGAAATAAATACATTAGCTTGTGTTGCTGCTGATCCGACGATATCTAGCCGTAATATTGAGAAAGATATTGGCACAAGTAAATCAAAAGTTTTAAAAACGTTAAGAAAGCATAAGTATAAACCATATAAAATAAGAAAGGTTCATAACTTACATCCTGGAGATGAAGAGCGGCGTTTAACATTTTGTCATTGATATTCGCAGCAGATTAATCCGAATCCCAATTTTTTTTAAAATATACTATGGACCGACGAGGCTTTTATATCTAGAGAAGAAATTTTTAATCGACATAATAATCGATATTGGTCAAACATAAATCCTCGCCAGGATACAACAAGGACGGTTTGGGTTCCATGTATGGGTGGCGCTATATCAAAACAGAGTCCTTAACTACAGAATTTTTAATGAAAATTTGAATGCTCAAGGATACATCCAAATTTTGGAAGAATGTGTAATAATGGAGTTGGATAACATGCCATTAGCTGCAAGAAATAATGTTTATTTACAACAAGACGGTGCTCCAGCACATAATAGCCACATGGTAAGGACTTACTAAATGTCAATTTTGGCGAAAATTGGCTTGGTACATATGGACCAAACAGATGGCCTCCGCGTTCCCCCGACCTGACGCCACTCGACTTTTATTTTTGGGGATCTATCAAAAATGAAGTCTATAAAACCCGAAGTAATACTGTAGAAGAACTCAGAGCAAATTTTATTAATTGCATTGGAAGAGTGCCAAATATTCAAATCTATAACGCCACTCGTTCAGTTACAAGCAGAGCCCAAAAATGCATCGAGCAGAATGGAAGACAATTTGAGCACCTTTTGTGATTAACCACCTATGCTAATTGTTATATATAAGTATTTGAAATAATTACTGTTGAGCTGTTATAAATCTTTTCTTGTTTTTTGTAGTTGTTGTTTTAGTTTATTAATGTTTTATTATTGTTATTATCTGCAATTTTATTATGCCTATTATAAAATAAAGAATTGATTAAATCCATGGCCAACTAAAAAAAATGTTTTTTTAGTATTTTAGCTATTTAGGACAATGCAAAATATTAAGTGTTATATATTGTTGCAATCTCAAGAAAAATGCAATTTTTTGAGATTATCAGATACAGGGTGTCCCATTTAAGAAAATGCTACTTTTGATAATATCTCAAAAAATCAAACATCTATATTTTTTTTAAGAACGCCACTGGATTCAACGTAAAAAGTCATAAAACTTTCGTATCCAAAGCTTTTTTTTATCTCCATAAATAACCGAGTCATAAGAGATAATAAAAACCGGCAGATTTTGAGAATCACTCTGTATCTTCGAAACCAATTTAGTTAGCGTAGATCCGATTGTGCCATTAAACTAAATACTAAAAAAGAGAACGGGACACGTATCTTAGTTTTTTTGTATCTCTTACCGTTTAGCCTATACCCTATAATATTAACGAAAAAAAACCACCCTGTACAATGGAAACATACTTTTTTAAAAAGTAGTCAAGTCACCTATAGAACAGTTTTACTTGTCATTTACACTGATTTTTGCTTACATTTTCAAGTCACCCAACCAATAGGTAGGGTGACTTGAAAAACAGGGTTTTTATTTTTTTGTACATTTTTATAAAAGTGGCATAAAGCCATATTTTTTCTTTTATGATATATTTATGGATATGGCAGATATTATTGAATTCAAGTCAAAATAGCAGTCAAGTCACCCAACTCTACGGTCATATTCTATTTTCAAACTACAAAATTTTCTTCACGCACGGGAAGGATTTCTTAACGCAAGGGGAGGGATTTCCCTTAAGCATGGAAGTAAACTTAACATGTTGTGCATTTAAACGTAGCACAAACAGAAATGATGCTCTTGCACGTAAAACAAAAAATTAATGTGGCTAAATACCTATTATAGACGATAAAACATATACACCAATAATCGTAATTATATCCACTAAAATGTAATTATTGAAAGAAAACTAGGTGAATGGTAGTGCATAACAGGACTTTCTTGCAAAATACTATAAAATATATGGGGTATTTTTATATCTTTGAAATATTCAGCTGTTTTAGAAATATTTAATAAAAACCAAAAACTGACCCTAATAAACCTCCCTCTTCGAGACATTCAGACATCGTGGTCGATCTTGACTAAACTTGGCCAAAAGTTGTAAACTGAGCTAATAAGTCGATTTAGCGAAAGTGAATAGAAAAGTTGATTGCATAACCTTCTATACCTACATATGTACATGTAGGTTGAAAGTTAAAAATAGATATCTCGCTTATCTTTCAAGGTAACTGTGGACTGTTTCATATCATTTTAAAGCAAATTTCGCTCCCTTTCAAATAAAATAAGAGTATGTGTATATTATACCAGCAATACGAGGAATGTTTTCAATTTGCGGAAAAACGGGAAGTAGTGTTTTCATCAGGATATCATTTCATTAGAGCAAATGAAGAAAGTTTATTTCCAAAATCCCAAGTTTATAACCAAAATAGTTAGAAATATTAATATTAATACCAATATTAAATATTTGAAAATTCACATCTCTTGTACTAGTAGCTTTATCTGCATTAATCCCAAATGGAAAAAATTACTGTTAGATGTCAGAAGTAAAAGGGGCGCGGAGATAAATAGTGATCATTACTTGGTAATAGCAAAAGTGAAAGCGGTGATGCCAGCAAAGAAAAAAGTGGAAAAGAAACCTAATAGAAAGAAATTTAATATGACAAAAGTAAAGGATGGAAAGGTGAAAACAAACTATGTTAACAGTCTAAACTTGGAGCAAAATTGGAGAGAGGAAAAAAATAAAACCAAAAAAACTAGTTGTAAATAATAGAATCAAATAAGCAGCCCTACAAGAAGAATATAACAAGGTCAACAAAGAAATTAAGAAAACAATAAAGAGGGTGCCACGTGTCTAACCATCATATGGCTTAAAAAAGGAAATGGGCTCGACTAAGCTCAGGCGTACGGTCGGAAGACCGCAGAACACTCGGATGCATGGTTGTTTTGGAGGTATAGCTTAAAGTGATAGTGATATGGTTAGATAGGAACCGGATATGAGTAGGCGCCACAGGCTTTAATAAGGAAATACTCAACAAGTGTTGAAAGGAGAGTAAACCCTGTAAAGCCTGAAACAGGATTTACCAAAAAAAGAAAGAAATAAGAATGTGTCCACGGCAATTATAATTTAAATTTCAAAAGTAAAATTATTATATGTCCCTTCCGGCCGTGGTAAGATCTTACTGTTCGTATTCGGAATTGGCTAATTTAACACATAATCCCATTGGGATGTTTAGTGAGATAAAAATAAATAAAAAGAATTTAATTAATGAACTTGCTTGCCTTACGCTTCACACAGTATACAGTAAATTGGAAAGCGTGTTCGGTCCACAGTAAATAACTACCGTAACAAACAAAGTAATCAAGAAATTTATAGGAAATAAACTGGACCGAACAACCTTGTCCACAAGAAAAAGTAATGTACATAACACATAAAGATTACGAGATAAAAATTACAAATTCATATAAAATGAAATGTTTAACATTTGCAGTAGTTCAAGTAATACAGATAATCGTTACACCCGGTATATTGCAATCAAAACAGGAGTTAAATCGTTGGGTGAATGTAGCCACAGAAGCTAGAATTAATTAGGTCAAAATGGAAGCTAAAACTATTTAGGTGCGGTCGATCGTCACTATTAATGATTCAATTTAAGTTTTAATTATGATTGAGTGCAAAAAATATTCCAAAACTTAACTAGTGAATATATATACCATATTAGATAAAAGAATTTTGTAAAAGTGAACTGCTGGAAGTATCTTAAATATATACATTTAACTAAGAGGTAACAATTGTCAATCATTTGATTAAAAAATGAATATTATCAGTCTATTTATTTTCGTTGTAGAAATTCACTAAGAACTTCCTAGGTGTAATTGAAAATTTGGAAATACAATCGTGTAACCAGGTGATAAAGAAAAAAAAAAGACCTGACCTTTATTGTTGAAACGTTTACTTATTTGATCTTGCTAATTTCGGGTACTATTCCAATGATCTAGCAGCCTTCACGTATATGGTCATGGATGTCAGCAAGGCTCTTATGCCTTCCAGCGATAACCATGTATTTTAAATGTAACGTAACAGTAATATGTGAGCAGAAAATTTAAGAAGGAATGAGGAAATGTAGGTAGTACAGAGATGCTCTTACGTAGGTAGTACAGAGATGCCCTTACATAGGTAGTACAGAGATGCTCGTACGTAGGTAGTACAGAGATGCTAAAAGAAGGTAAATATAACTACGATGTTTAATTAATTATGACCGTTCATACCTCTTACAGGTGACAAACGAGCTGATAGTGAACATTCAACGTAATTTCGATTGAAGTGTCTTTATATGTGAAGAATTAGTATTGAATGCTTTTATATTCGAAAACCTAAAAACAATTTTAATTACCATGAGATTATCGAAACATGTGCCACTTACCGAAGGTGTGGACGAATGAAAAATTTCAATTATACCCGCCTTTTAAAAGCGTTAATAATACTTTTACTTAACCAAGTATTACTTTAAGTGAGAATTTTCCAAAAAAAATGATGCTTCAGCATCCAGAACCAGAAACGAAAAATTCTCTAGAAACTCAACTCCCAAAATCAATGGCATTCTTAAAAGAAAGAAAAGAAAAATTGGCCAACACCTTAAAAATCAATTTTACAAACTTGAGGAAATTTGTATTTAAATCATTGTTACCAAAAGTTAAAATTTTATAAAAAATATTTATTTATTATATGTATTTGTATTATTTGACCTTAAAAGATCCCAGGATTAAATGATCCGAAATCTCAGAGATGTGTACGAAAGTTACATACGTAAATTTAAATGCAATTAGAGATGCGTAAAAATTTGCGAAATAGTGAATTGGAAGCATTCAACCTAAGAATAAATTGATATTTTTAGTAAGTAAATTTGACAAAATGAACGTTATCAAAAAGAAACATTTTCCAATAAAACACGTAACGAGGGTTAAAAGAGATAATATAGCAACAGAAGCACAAAACGTGGCAGAATAAGGTAATAAAAGACAACTCAACATAAAGAAGTTATGCAACTGTAAAAGGTCAAGTGATATCGGATGGAGATATACTGTGTACAGAAGAACAGCAGAACCAGAGATGGCGCGAGTTCTTTCAGAAGGTACTAAACCATGAGGATTTGAATAAACAAAGATTACGGTAAAAAGAACTACCAATAAATAATAAACCCCCATCTGAAGAAGAAATCATAACAGGGATTAACCAGATGAAAAATGGTAAGGCCCCTGGAACAGATGGTATAACAGCAGATATGCTAAAAATAGATATAGGAGTTACAAGAAAAATGTTTAAACCGCTACTAGAAAAAATCTGGATAAAGCAAAACTTCCCACGAGATTAGAATGAAGGGCTCATAATAAAAATACTCAAAAGAGTTGACTTGAAGAATTTCGATAACTGGAGGGGCATAATTACGCTAAGCATAATAAACAAAAGTGTTTTACAAGATTATTTTAAATAGAATAACAGAAACAATAAATAAGGAATTAAGGAAAGAACAAAGTGGTTTCAGGAAGAACAAATCATGTATAGACCAAATCATATCTGCATATAATAACCGAACAGTCAATAGAATATAAATCCCCGCTCTATGTGGCTTTTGTCGATTACCAAAAGGCCATTGAACCGTTACATAGAGAAAGTATGTGGATTACATTAAGGAACAAAGGCATACCTGAAAAAATTTTAAGCTATAAAAATTACAACTGTAAAGTATTACATAATGGTAGAACATCGGACAAGTTTAAAACAAGAACGGGAGTGAGGCAAGGTTGTATAATGTTCCCACTCCTATTTATTATAGTACTGGATGAAATCTTGTCAAATGTCACAACAAACAGTCGTGAAGGAATAATATGGCGGCTCAATAATACGCTGGAAGATATATAGGCTTCGCAGATGACTTGTGTCTGCTGGCTCATACCCACGGGAATATGCAATCCAAGCTAAAAAATTACAAGAGGAATCACTTAAAGTAGGACTACAAATAAACAAGAACAAGGCGAAGATTATGAGCGTGAATATTAAAGACCCAAAAGAGATAAAAGTAGGGGATGAAGTAATGGAAATAGTGGAGTATTTTACCTACCTGGGCAGCATTCTATCTGTGGATAAAGGAATGCAGAAAGATATCAACGAAGGAATAAGAAAGGCTAGAGGAGTGTTTATAAGATTAAATAAGGTGTGGAGAGCAACAAGTTTAACATTAAAGAATAAAATAAATATGTGTAATGCAATGGTGAAATCAATGTTACTATATGGCTCAGTGTCCTGGGCACTGACTAAAGTGTTAAAGAATAAACTACAAGTGTTCATCAATCGCTGTTTGCGGAACATAGTGGCAATATGGTGGCCTGAACGTATTACAAACGAAGAGTTATAGCATATGGAATTATGTAAAGAAATTACACAACGTAAATTTGGGTGGCTTGGACACACGTTATGTAAAGGTGATGACGAAAATTTGCATACAATCACTAAAATGGAATCCGCAAGGAAAACGAACTAGAGGGCACCCAAAATGTGTGGAGAAGAACAATACTTGCAGAGACACAAATGTCAATGGCACAGCTGGGCAGTTTAGCAAAAGACAGGCAAAAAGGGAGAGATTTTACTATGCGACCCTATGTCCCACTTGGGAATAATGGAAAAAATCAATCAATCATCATTATACTAGTAGCTTTAGAAGAAGCAGGTTGGTTGGATTCATAAAACTGGCTGGTTGACTAGAAAATATAAAAAAACAAAAAAATTAATGCTTGAGAGGATTTTGAATACATCAATTTCAAATAATTGTTTAAGTTTGACCCCTTCAATGTAGCCAAATTTATATCATAATTTATTACATAAAGAAATGTCTTTAAAGAACCGTTATTTAACTACGCATATCTATTTCCAATTCTTTTATATCTTAAACGGTATCGGAAATATATATTTCTACAAAAAAAAAATGTATGTGACTGTAACTGCGGCCATATTCAATTTTGAAAGTTTTAAAAAATTACAAGTGACCACAGACATTTTGTTTTTCGGGTTCAGGGAGTCGTAAAACTTCGAAATAATGCAACTTATTTTTTTCGACCGCAATACTTTCTTGTTTAACAAGAAAGTAAAAATAGTACAATATGCCTAAATATACACAAATAATGTAAATATACTTCCAAACAACAACACAAATTCAAAACTTCAATTCAAGCTTAGTTTGCATCTTCACCTTCTTCATATTCATAAATTTGTCTTAATATCTCAAGTAACTCTTACAGATACTACCATTTACTGAGAATAATAACAGTAATTGTTATCGAAACGTATAAATTTATATAAAACATAAATAGAAAAATACACCATTTAAAAATCCAAAAGATAATAATCCTAGGGAACAGGAGAGACACTAGAAACAAAGACATGTTGAAAGAGTTGGATAGGATGGAGGTTAAGGATATGCTGGAGATGAATGCTTTAAGTTTTGTTCATAAAGTAAATTTGAAGCTAGTACCAGATTACTTGAAAGACAAATTGACAAGGTTTTGTGAAGTTCATGATCACAACACCAGAAATGTTGGATCATAGAAATACTAAAGCAGCACAAAGCTCTGTCTTTTGTAGAGCAGTTATACAGTATAATAAATTGTCAACCAAATTAAAAAAAGAGATGGAGTTAAAAACTTTCAACAGGAAACTGAGAAGAATGTATCTGATGAGACTGAATGAAGATTGAATATGTTTGGAAAGACTGATTTATAAAGATTGGAGATTATTATTTTGATATTTATGTGTTCATTGTGTTTATATGTTAATTATGTTTGTATATCGATTATGTTTGTATGTGAATTAGTATAGCACAATGTGCTAAATAAACGGTGTTATTACATTACATTTAATTTTTTATATTAATGGCGAAAGTTCAGATTTTCACATATATTATTTCTGTCAAAAATGGTATTGTCTGATCCAAGATCAATAAATAAAAATATAAGTTGGATTAAGTTACTAGTTGGACTTTTCCTACCATGTTAGCATTTAATGAAACATTTCATGGACTTAATTGTGTTCAGACAGTTTTTGCCATGAAGAGCACCACTTCCTTCTGTATGATGGGTTGACGGTTGAGTGAATTATTAAGCAATTGAATCACAAAGCAGATTCGCCAATGTTAATAATTGAACTTTGGAATTCCACACGTTATTCATTGTGTACTATCATGTAGGTTTTATTACCAAATTCATTTATTGATTGGTGTGCCAAATGTATGTTGCTTGCAGCTGATTCCGTTTCCTTTATGTATTTACTCATGCTTTGTTCCAATTGACTTCATGGTTATGTTCATATACATAGCTATTAGTGTTGTGATTGTTATGGTTCTATTAAGGTACTTTCTGTGTTACTGTAGTCTCGTACTTAATCACTGATGTGTTTACTTATATTTCCATCTTTTAGTCATTTGATTAGTTGCAGACTTTGAGTACATAGTCCTTATAGACCCGAGTTTTAAAATCATTTTAATTTATTGCGATTTGTACAGCAGACGCAACCAGAGATGGTTTGTCAGTTCTCAAATGTTCTATTAGATAAATTGTTTCAAGTGTATATTACGTCATTGTATAACATTGATATGTACACAAACATAATTAACACTTTGATACTTATTATGTGTCATATTAAAATATTATGTTTGTATTGTTAGTGATAGGGAAACATTAAATGGCGTTTTCAGATACAAAGTTATACAAAATATGTGGATAAACATTTTCTTAAAATTGAAATCTTACATTTAACTTTAATCATTTAATGAAATTTGTTTTTAAAATACAAATTAGGAAATTGCCCTTTATTTCACAAACAACATTCCACGATTATGTGAAACTGTACGTTACTTTTTTTATTACTTACAGATTTTTAATTATTCTAATTGTGATTGCAACTAGTCTCAATTGTCAATGCAAAACTGTGTTCATTTTCATTTTAAATTAGAACAAGAGTAATTGTGCAATACACACGATATCATTATCTACATATAACATCCATAAAACCTATGGTGCTAGATGTTAATGCTTTGTGTAATAAACTTATGGCAGATTTGGATTGGAAGGATAGTGCATCATCAAGGTGTATTTTCACGGAACTTGGTTTTAAGTGGTGTACAACTGAAAACTTCTTATAAAAAGTAATGACATTCGAGCACTGAGGATTTTCTACTTGCAACAAATAAAATATTAGCGGGAATTAATACGCCCATTGTGTACATGGATGAAACGTATGTTCACAGTGGATACCGATTCAAAATCATGGAGTGAAAATGGGCTAAAGTGCAACATATCAAAAGGACCAAGAATGATTGTAATGATGCAAGCGGTCAAATGGGTTTTCTAGTTGGTTGTAGTGTGGTTTTTAATCTGGGTTAAAAAGTGGAGATTACACTATGACCTGGACAAACTATGAAAAATGGTTTCAGGAGAACATTTACCTAATTGCCTTATCAAAATGTCCAATTGAGCTTCAACCAGTACTTCTAAAAAGAAGAAATGCTGAAGTGGTTAGGTGACAAAAAATTTTGTTTACTCCCCATGTAACAAACCTTTTTAAGTATGTTTAAAATTTACGTTCTTACTGGCAACTTAAGTGCATTTCGTGTAGCGTTGTTTGCATACCTTATAGGCGTAAAATCTCCATTTAGTTCTTTTAGTAAATTATTTCAATTATTATTCACTGCACATCCCTTTCCGCGCTTTGAGTCATTTTCGGTGATTGCGCATGGTTACTTTGAGTGTCCCTTTATTCATTGCTTGAACTACGTGTTTAAGTAGAAGCCATTTTTGCTTTGTTTACATTTTTTATTTAGAGTGCCACATTTATATGGTGAGTTTTTAAATTTATCATACTGAATTTGAGACTTACATTTCAGGCAACTAAACTCAACTCGATTCTACTTATACTGTTACCACTTATTTTACTAAGGGCTTAATTTTGTTTTAATGTTAACTTTGCTTTGGTAATACGAGATGGGAATTCAATTACCAAATTTTACTTTGAACCACACAAAATCAATTCAGTTTGGAGGTTTATAAAGAAATTTCTATATATTTGGAATTATCAGCATATCAATCTGATGTTTACTTCAACTTCCTTTAAAATTGCGAAATAAATTTAAAATGATGAGTCGACAGCATTTTCTTATCTGCTGAAGTTCCAGTGACACCCAAAATGTAAAAGAAATTACATCAGGTATTTCATATTGTCAATTAATTCACATTATAGTTTAAGAATCACTAACTTAAGTTTTTAAGAGATCATCCATTAAAATCAAATTAAGTATCGTAATAAAACTCATTGTTGTCATTCTTTTTTACTTGTTATTTTCATAAGTTTTTGTGACTTTTCTATTTTTAAGGTTATTTCTTCCTTAAAAACATATTGGCGTCCGAGATTACATGATTTATTTTCAGGTTTGAAGCAACACCTTTTTTTGTAAAGCGAAAATATCGAAGTAATTCTATTTTCGTTAATGAGCAAATCAAATATTATTGAACCTGGACCTATCAATCTATCGATGAGCAAAGTGGCATAAAATCTTCTAGTTATCCATAGTTACAATTATAGCTCTGGGCTAGAAGTATTTAATCATAAGTGGGTGAATTATTCATACGACCCCCGTTAACATTACACACAAATGTCCAAGCCGCGGTTATACGATATTATTAAACTACACAAAAATCAGTACACTATACAAATTTGATCACCCATTACACAAAGAGAATTGTACTGTACTTAACCTTCCACCTCATCATCCCGATTTAAACCCAATAAAATTAATTTGGGCACAAATAAAAAACATCGCTTAATTTTAACGAAGTAAAAGCTTTATTGGAAGATTTCGAATGTTAACGCAGGACCATTGGCGAAATTGTTGCAAGAAAATTATTCAAAATGAAATTACGAAGAGTTTCTTGATATTCAAACGGAACATATAATCATAAATTTGGGAGAAGAAAAAAGCTCGGCTCGAACGAAGACTTAAGTAATTGTGATTAACTTTTTTATTACATAATATAAATATTTCTACATGTTCACTATGTATATAAAAACCGCTACCAAATTATCTGCTATAATGTTTTCTCATGTAAATAGATAACTTAAAAGCCCACAATACCTGAATAAGTCATATCGGTTTTTAAACACGATAATTCCCCATTTTTGATCCGTCATTTTGAATTTTGACAAATCATTTATTCTTAGCGATCTTAAAACCCCCAATACCCAACTTAAAAAAAATGGGTTGATAAATTAAAAAATGCACAATTTTGCACACTAAAAACGGTGCGCCACTGGTTATATATTTTTTTATTTTGAAATTATATAAAAAAGTATTTAATTTATTTTAATAATGTAACTTTTTCAAATTTGAAGCAATGAATTTCTTTAGTTTTCTGATCCCCTAAAAATGCCCAGCTACTGGATGGATTTAGCTCATTAAAGAACTTTTGCACGCTAAAAACGGTGCGCTAAAATTTTTTATTTAGATAATGTTTTATAAATTAACAAAGTTGCAAAATTGATCACTAGCCCACAATACCTGAATTTTAGTCATATCAGATTTTAAATACGATAATTCCCCATTCCTGATCTGCCATTTTGAAATTGTTGATTTTGACAAATGATTTACACTTGGCGATCTTAAAAACCCCAATACTCGACTTTCAAAAAAATTCATTGATAAATTAAATAAACACGATAATCCCCCATTTTCGATCCGCCATTTTGAATTTTTTAATTTTGACAAATGATTTATTTTTAGGGACCTTAAAAACCCCCAATGCTCGACTTTAAAAAAAATCGGTTGATAAATTAAAAAATGCACAATTTTGCACACTAAAAACGGTGCGCCACTGGTTATATATTTTTTTATTTTGAAATTATGTAAAAAAGTATTAGTTTATTTTAATTATGTAACTTTTTCAATTTTGAAGCAATGAATTTTTTTTTAAAATATGCTTTTTGTTTGTTTAGGCCACAAAACCTCGAGATATGTAAAAAAATCTGATGTGTACAACACATGACATCACAATACAATGTAAGTGAACAAGCACAAGTAAAACTGAAAGAATTTCATGTGTTTTTTTTTGCTACTAAAAATTTTATACAGTTTTTTCATATCACTAAGTTGTTTTATTAAAAAAAACGCAAGACCTCAACATAAACAATTAAATATGACTACCATTATCTCAAATTTAAGTTATTATTTAAATAATACCTATAAAGCTTGGCATACTAAACAAAAATGATCATGATCGAAAAAGTTGATCAGAGAAAGTAAATAATCATAATCACCCAGTATACATTTACTTAGTTTTTAAATAGAAAACGTGTAAATATGTGCATAAACAATTTTTATAAACATATAAATGCACTTGTTACCCATATGTTTCTATTGATGCAGTTACAATTTTTACATTTATTCCATAAACTTTCATTGTTGCAAAAACAACAGTTGTTAACTATATGTATTTGAGGGGTGTTGTTGCGTGTGGAGTTCTAGAGGGAGTGTTTGCAGGAATTGGCAATGGGCTTCAAGTATTTAAATATATTTATTGTTAAGTATAAATTGTAAGAACATTTTTTAGCAAAGGACCAAAAATTTTTTTTCCAAAAATCGTCTCGAATGGTCAGAAATGGCTCAAAGCATGTAAAAATGAAAAAAAAATTTTCGAAAATTGTTGACCAAAGGGCCAAAATTTTTTTTTCAAAAATTGTTTCAGATGACCACAAATGCTTAAAAACGTCTAATAAGATAAGATTAAAAAAACCTCATACATTATGTGTCTTGAACCAGAGACGCCGGGACATCAACCAAACTAGCTGCCACTGCGCTACCGGAGGAGTTCATAAACAAACGAAAAACTTGGTAGATATTCATTCTAGGATGGTTCACTTAGTTGCCTATGTAAAGACGTGTCGGTTTGCTACGAATAGCCCTTCGTATTTATACACACTATAGGTGAAAACTGGAATTCCGCCATTTTGACTTTGACAGATTTCGCTCAAAAGTTCATCATTCCGTCTACTCATGGATCCGAACCTGGGTACCAAATTTCACGACGCTGGAACACATAGACATACATTTTGCAACTTACATGTTTGAACCTATTTTTTTCCAACTTACAGTAAAGCAATTTTTAAGTATGGTAGCTCATTTTAAAGGAAATTTAATCCTCTTTAATAATATGCTGGGATCTATTTTCTATTTTGCGATAATTCACAAAAACTAAAGTGTTGCAGTCGAAAATTTCGCCGACCAATTACGATACCTCCCAATACTTTTGTATTGTGAGGTAAAAGGCGTTTGAAAATTAAAATCGATTATATAGATTTCTCTTTCTACGTACATATATGAGAAAGTAATTATTAAAGTAATAAAATAACAAACTTTAATTGTGATTTTGTACCCAATGTTATTTCTGTCACCACTGATAAGTGATTTTAAGCTATTACACTTGATGATCGTTCCCGAACGCAATTACATATACTGCATGATCTGAATTCTCTCGTTGTGCGAGCTGTATGTCGAGAAACAGTGGTTTTTGTCAAACTTCACACCTATGGTGAACTTGATTACCCCAAACTGGATGAGCCCTCACTTTGCCACTGATAAAATATTTTATATAGAGGAAATGGGAAGCATTGTGAGTCAAAAAAAGTAGAAAGTTATGTTTTTTCTAATGGTCATTATAATGCTATATACCTGTACACAGAATCTAAGCACACACATATTTTGCATTAACATTTACATCTCGGTGTGCACTATATTTAATTTAACAAAGTCTCTCAAGGTTTATTACAATGAACAGAAATTACTTTTACGTAAGTTCTGCCACAGCACAACCACTTACGTCAAAAAAATTAATCACATAATCATTTAATGGTAAATGTAAAAAAAAATTGACCATGTTAACAGCCAAAACTTCAAAGTAACTAAAATTAATAAAATACTTAACCTAATTACAACTTCTATATTAATAACCTATGAGAAAAACTAAACCAAACTAAAGTACAAACCTGAGCAGTTTTTCACATTCTAAACTAACAAATCAGTAGCAATTTTCAATAACTAACTTTGTTACAAAGCGAAAGCTAACTGTGAAAATTGACTTGTTAAAACACTGTTACGGAGAAATTTTGTGAACACGAATTATTCTTAGATTAAGAAGTCATTAACTTCCTATTGTTAAATAATTCAGAGTACTTGTCAAAATGCTTAAATTTATTTGGCAAAATAGTTTTATAAACATCACTTATTGGTAAATGTTGATTTTTCCAAAAAGTACGTGTTTAGAATTTTTATTACGTCACTATTACTTGAACACAAACTATTAAAAAAAATTAACTAAATTGTTTAAATATCTTCAAACCTAAGTAATTCTTATTAACAAAGATACATCTGTTAATTCTGAAAACAGAATTAATATTTATTCATAATAATCATGAACAAACAGATTTAAGTCTTTTGGGTGAATAATTACAATTTTGTTACCTACTACCTTCCTCAAAATAGTTTTTAATTGGTGCAATAACAAAAAGAAAATTTAAGGTATCAAAAAAAAAAAATACAAATTCCTTATTAACTGTATCCCATTAATAAGTAAGACTTTGAGGAACCCCATTAACAGTCTTTGATTTCATTACATCATTTTCATAGGTCACCACAGTTTCTTTCCCATTTTCGTACACTCTAAAATAAAAATCATTAATGCTTTATTATTTGTATATAGTGTTGGACCAAACTTAAATGGGTAGTTAGTTCCCCTCTTAAATATACGTTGAAAAAATAAATTTCAACTCAAAATGACTTTTCATTTAAAAGATACAGGGTGTCAAAGTTGAAAGAACAGCTTTTGGTTATAACTCGTGTGAATTGAAACCGATTTTGATGAATGTCTATTTCAGGTTTTGTATATATTCAGGGTTGGCGCCTCTTTTCCCTCCCCATCTTTTACGCTACTGCGTTTTTTTAAGTTTTTTTCGATTTTAAATTTCATTTAGAAAAGGAAATGGCTCTTGCAAAATTTTGATTAGAAGCTTATTTACTATAACGCACAACAAAAAGGTAGTGAGAAGAACTGTACTAGGCCTGGCCTAATGTCATACACAAATGGCCGTTGCTCCAGGACTGTACTTCGCAATTGAAATAAATTGCTAATTCTATTTGAGATTTTTTCAAGATACAAATTACATATTGTCGTGTTCCGAAGAAAACCACTAAAGTCCACATTTTTCAAGAAATGGTATTTTAGTGTCATCTGTTGGGTAATATAGTAACTAATCTGTTTGCATAGTACAGAACTCCTAAAAATGATCAGTTATATTTAAATTACAAAAAAGAAATCTATGTATGTCCTACAGCGTTGAAGCGTTTTGGGAAAAATCCGTAACTCCGTATTTCGCATGCTAAATCGATAATATCGACACGTTATGATCAGTTGGTTAGTTGTTTTTCTGTTTACGTGCAAAACATTTGTTTTTAACATGACATTTTAGAGATAACTCACAGGTATGTATGAAAGATTGTTTTTATCAATAGTGTTTAGGTGTATCTAAAAAATTTAGGTAACTTTTATTGATTTAAAGTACACAATGGAGATACATGATTTTTTTGGCGGTAATATTAAATCAAGGGGATACGTACTTTGCGTCATAATCAACAATATACTCGTTTTTACAATAATTATTGTTAACAATAAAAAAGACGTTTATCAATTTTTCTTTTTTACGGAGAAATGTTGCAACATTTCACCGCCGTTATAGTGCTGCAATCTAGACGCAAGTCTCGTATAAGTTTACCTAAATTTTTTATAACAGGGCCTTTTGCCATTTTGTGATATTGTGACACCTTTAAGTAATAAATGTTGCAACATTTCACCGCCAAGTTGTAATTAGCTTAATCTAGACGCAAGTACTCGTCATAAGTTAGCTCCAGAGGGATAATATTATAACATGGCAACTATTAACAGCATTTTGTGATCATTGTGACACCTTTAAGTAAGATGTTAAACTCCTTAAGCTAGTAATATAGCTTGATTCCTTTTTGCAGACTCTCAATAATAGTTTGGAGACAGAAATTGTACGATGGCAGACATTAAACATTGAATCAGAAACCAATTTAGATGACGCCTGCTAGAATATTGACGTTCAAGATTCCTTTCATCAAAAACGAAGGTCTTGGAGACAAGAAATTGACGTAAACAGGATCATAAGAACGAAAATAATGTAAACGAGGAAATGCCGGAAAATGAAAACTCAGGGACATATATGTGAAAGCCCTTCTGATATTTTGAATACAAGAAAGAGATCAAAAAATGATGATGTTAATAGTTCTACATGGAAGAAAAATACAAATAAAATAAAACGAGAAAAGGGATTAGAGTACACAGGTAAAAAAAAATCAGATGGAAAATGGACTATAACATACCTAAATCTAAAAAGATGCAGGCCAGTCCATGCAGGTGTAAAATTAAAAATAGTTCAAAGAAAATAAAGTCACTCAAGAAAATCGGGAAAATATTTTTAACATATTTTGGACCAATATGACTTTGTCAGAAAGAAAAATCTATATTAAATGTTTAGTTAAAATACAAAACGTACAAAGAAGACACGAAATAGGAGAAGCAAGAAGAAATATTTCTCTTAAATATCATTTAAAAGTTAACAACACAGAAATTCGAGTCTGCAAACAGATGTTCTTAAAAACATTAGGAATGAAGGATTCTACAATTCTGAATTGGGTGAAATTGGGCAAATCGCAGGAAGCAGAAAGAAAATCAAAGGACAAAAAAAAAGAAGTTAGAGTAAAAATTTATGAAAGCAAAAATGTAGAATTAAAAACATTCTTAAACTCGCTGCCAAAAGTCGAGTCGCATTATTGCCCGCCATCCAGCAGCAAACTTTACTTAGAACCAATGTGGAGTTCCACAGCTGAATTATTTAAGTTTTACGTATGTAACTATTGCCATGAAAATAATATTACACCTGTACCAACACTGCCTTTTTCAAGGAGTTTAATAAGGAAAACCTTTCCATTTATATTCCAAAAAAAAGACTTGTACGACACCTGCATAGCCTACAATAGAAAAAATATTGAACAAGAAGAGTATGTCCTGCACCAGGAAATGAAGAAACAAGCTAGGGAAAAGAAAAACAGGGACAAGGATTCTGCTTCAGTTGCTGTAGTGTTTACTATGGACTTTCAGATGGTACTGCTGTGCCCCAAATCAACTGTAAGCTCAATGTACTACAAGACAAAATTAGTGGTGAATAATTTCACCTTATTTAATTTAAAAACACAAGACGGCTACTGCTTCCTCTAGCACGAAGGTGAAGGTGGTCTGACTGCGAATGGGTTCTCATCTATATTATGCAGTTTTTTAGAAAATACAGTAATTCCAAATTTACCAAATAACAATAAGGAAATTATTTTATACAGCGATGGATGCACAGGGCAGAATCGGAACTCTATCCTTGCCAACGCTTTCGTCAATCTGTGTATGCTCCATAAGATAAGTTATTCAGAAGTACCTGGAAAAAGGGCATACATAGATGGAAGTAGATTCCATGCACTCTTGCATCGAAAAAAAAGTAAGAAACCGGAAAATAAACATCCCAGCCGATTATATACATGCTTGCAAAATCGCTAGAAACCATCCAAAACCTATAATGTAAAATATCTAACGCACGAGTTTTTTCAAAAATTTGATAACCTTAATTATTACAAATCAATTCGCCCTGGCATAGCCACAGTTACAAAGATTCGAGCTATTAAATATGACAGCATAGGAAAAATATTTTTTAAGCTGAGGCACACTGATCCTTGGGAATTGATTAATCAGAGAAGCTAAAATAATATATACACCTCTTCTGGACCTCTATCCAGAAAGACGGAAACTCAAAAGAGAAATATGAACACCTTCAAATTTTAAAAAGAAGCTCGTTGTCTGATTATTACGACTTTTATAACAATCTTCCTTTTGTATAGTTTTTGATTGATCTTCTTCAAATATTATTTTAAATCTAAAAATAGTTATTTAAGTGATTTTAAGCTTATCTGTGCGTAAATTGTTCTTTTTTCTGTTAAAAATAGTTGAATAAAAAGTGTTTAACTTAAATAAACTATCATTATTCTTATTGTATACGTCATAGGAATATTACGTATCTCCATATTTTTAAACTTGAAAAATGCGTATCTCCTGTTTTTATTATTGAAGTTTTTTCAAATTACATTAAATCAACACAAATAATACATAACAATTAAAAATTATTAATTTTATTAAATATATAAATAAAATTTTAATTACATAAATAAAAAGTTTACCTCGAGTAGGATTTGAACCTACGACCTGTACTTTGCTAGAGTACTGCGCTAACCAACTGCGCCATCAAGGTTCAAGCCCCAATCGATGTAAATTATGTCTTTATGTGTGTAGAACTGATGTAAATTCTAAATGTAATGAGATTACAATCAAATTACTTATATTAATGGAATGTGACCCTGCAATATCGCAATAATATATAACAATATTTAAAAATCTGACTTTAAAAATATTTTTTATCTCTCCTGTGAAATTTCGTTACATGGAGTTACGCAATTTTCTCCTGAAGGCGACGATATATCTTTTTGCTCACTTTTTTTGATTAAATACCGCGGCCTTAGTAAGAAAATCGCGTAACTCCAATTTTAGGTCAAATTAACCTTTTAATGCCATCTAATAGTGAAACATCAAACCTAACTAATCAGAAATCCGCCATCGAGCAATTCACGGATATCCACATGTCAAATTTCTAAGAAATTCGCGTTACTCCCAGCGTGCCTACATCAGCCTATTAGCGTGTCACGTTTGTGAAGTCCTGCTACTAGAAATTTAGCCAGTTGGTGAAGAAATAAACACATTTTCGATAAAAGACTACTGAAACCACAAGGTACGATTGGTTGTTACAGTGTTTTTAAACATTTGATTATATAATAAAAACTGAAGTTTAGTATTTTGGCACTTTTTCTCGGCTGTGGATATACGCGGTTTGCCAAATTTATTTTGTTTTTGTTGTGTAGGGATATACATGTTTTTCCATAAGTTAAAGTTAACATTTGGTTATCGAGCATATGGCATCATGCCAATTGAACTGTAAGCATTAGTGTAATGTTTTTCATAAAAAAACGTTGTAAATTAACTTTGTATACTACGGAAAAGATGTAGTGCAATTTTTTGTTTTAATTATTATTTATGTTGATGTCATTCGAATACAAACTATTATTTAATTTCACTATTCTGTATTCGAATGACATCAATAAAAATAATTGTTTATTTTTAATTTTAGGATGTCATTTCAAAACAAAACGAACAATGGAAATGGCTGGCGGCAATCAAGTAGTTCTTGTATAGGTCCTGTTGAGTATTATACAATTAAAGAAGGTGGAACATTGTGTCCTAGTGATACACAAGTCAGTGTTGGTATAAATGAAAATACAAATAACCCCTTTATACATTAAGATTCAATCACTGATCAACAAGGGAAACGCACTTAACTTAACCTTCACGCCATTCCCTTGCGGGGTAGGTAAAACAACCCCTTCCTCTTATTTATTTTTCATTCAGAATCTTTCTCCATGCTTTCCTATCTCCGCACACCTCCCTAGCTTCCGCAAGGTTCATACATTGTCTCTGAAATGCCCCTTTATTTTTAAAACTCCTTATCTTTCTTTCCTTTATCATACATTCTACTACATTCAGCCAAGTTTTACGCGCCCTACCAGACCCGGCCTTTCCTCTAACCTCACCCACATATATTTGCTTCGTTAATCTTGCGTTGTTCATTCGCTCAATATGGCCAAACCAATGTAGTGTACTACTTTATATCTTTCGTGCTTTTTTTAACATACCCGTGTCTCACTTTACAGTACTGATGGGACAAACACGCCATTATAGACTGCTTGTTTCGCAGCTAGACTCATGCTTTCGTTTCTCATTATCGTCCACATACTTCCAATCACTTTCCTTCCAGCATTGACTCTTCGTCCAATCTCGCCCCCATTGTACCATCTGCAGTAAACATTCTACCCAGATACACCAGCTCGTCCACTTGCTCCACAATTTCACCTTGCAGAGTAAATACTCGACGCTCCTTTCTACCTTCCCGATTGAACACCACAATCTTAGTTTTGTTCACGTTTACCTTTAGGTCCATGCTCTGACATACTGTATCAAACTTCCTCAGAGCGGTTTGTAGCTCATCCGCACTGTCACTTAATAAGACTGTGTCATCTGCATACACCAGAAGTCGTGCATTCACATCACCAACCATTACACCATTTGTATTGGTATATGCTTGTCTAACACATTTATCCATATATACATTGAACGAACACGGTGACATCACACAGCCTTGTCGCACTCCTTGCTCAAATTAAAGTATACACTCACACCTCCTCTCACCCTAACACATACCCGACTACCTTTGTATACAGTCCTTATTCCATTTATTAGACCTTTATTTACGCCAAATTCATTTAATATTTCCCACAGCTTCTCCCTATTCACTCTGCCATATGCTTTCTCCAGATCTGCAAACGCACAATACAGCTTCCTTTTTACCCTTAAAGACTTTTCGATCATCTGCTGGAAAGCAACCATCGGATCGACAAAACCTCTCCCTGGCTTGAAGCCACCCTGCACATGCCAAATCTTAGTTTGTGTTGTTTCTTCCAAATACTTTACCAGGCACGCTGAGCAAACTTATTCCTCTGTAGTTCTTACAATCACTCTTGTTCCCCTTACCCTTGTACAGTTGTACAATGATCGCGTTCTTCCAATCCCTCGTCACTTTTCCACACATTAGGCATACATTGAACAATTCACACAATCTTCGTGTAAGCTTTGCACCCCCATACTTTAGCGTTTCACCAGTGATTTCATCTACGCCTGCTCCCTTGCCGTTTTTCAATCTTTCTACCGTTTTCTCTACCTCATTTATCCCAATATCCTTCTCAGTTTCATTCATCATTCCTTCTATATTCTCCTTATTTAATCCTTCAGTCTTACTTTCCTCATTACAGTACAGCTTTCTGAAATATTCTTGCCTGCATTTCCTCACTTCACAATGTCCCATACTATTTCGTTGCTCGTATTCATCACTCCTGCAGCGTTTTGTTTTGGGCCACGTTTTGTATTTTTCACCCATGTCTAGAAGAGTTTTTTGTTTTCCTCAAAATCATTCTGCATTTTCTCTCCTTCCACAGCCATCACTTCCTCTTTACTTATACTCACTGCCTCCTTCGCTTCTTTGTTTCTTAATCTATACACCTCATACAATCGCTTTTCTCAATCTCATTTTTTGCAGCAATCATTGCCATGTACGTATCTTTTTTCTTACATACTGTCTTTTTTACCGACTCATTCGACCAAGCACATTTTGTCGGTCTACCTACAGTCGCCCTTCCACATATCCGCACGGCCCAATTGACAACATCGTTTTTCAAGCTTATCCATGCACTTTCAACGTCAGTGTCTTTTATTTGTTCGTTCCACACTGTTTCACTCACATTCAATTCTTTACTCACAGCATCTGCGTATTTCATTCTCGCACAATTATCCACTAGTTTGTCTACCCTAATTCTGGACGTTCGCACTACGTTTCCTTTCTGTCTCCACACCCTAAACACATTCTCGATGTAACCAAAAAGTGGTTCGATCCACACTCCGATCCGCGCATTACTTATGTGTCTTTCGCCAGGTTTCTAAGCCGAAGAAAACGAAATTCTGTGGGATGTAACATTGACGCATTATTGAGTTTAACACGAATCAGGCCAATAGAATGACTAAAAAACCATATACTTATCAGAGGCAAGAAAGCATAGGGTGACTACCAGCCTCTGACTTGCTGCTATCGATTCCCTCAAAACAGTGTCCTGTTTTTGGAGTTTAGGACCAACAAAGTATAGTAGACCGTCCAGCTCTACAGCAGATCTTCCATTCGTAACTCGTTAACTAAAGTTGTGAAAGCACCCAAATCTCGCCTCCTGTCAATTAATTCTGTAACCCAGATACTCCTTTTCCTTTAGATGTTTCTCTACTGTAAATCCAATAATCAAGTATCACTAGCGCAGCAGCAGTTTGCACTCGTCTGCTTCTTGGCATGGTTAAAAAGCTACTGACCACGGTATACCAACTGTCGCAAAAAACAGTGGCACTAGCTTGCGCGAGAGGACGCAGGACAATTCGCAGCAATTGCATCTGTGTCCACTTGCGCAACTAATGTCGCAACTTTCCTCGCAGGTGTAAACCTAGCTTTATATTTAGGTTTTGTTTATAGTATTATGTCAAGTCTTTCTTCCTTATAGATCAATTTCAGTTGTGCGATGATAGAGTGGCCTATTTGGGCCTTTCAGGTTTTCATTATTGCTCCTCAGCTGAATGGTTGTCGTCCATGTTTTCATTATTGTAATCAATAAATGTATTACTTTTGGATTGATTTTGTAAATATGTAAATTTCAGTTAGCCAGCTATGCGGTACTGAGTTAAACTCTTATTTATAACCTACTAGTGTACCCGGCGCGCTTTTCTGCGCCATTCTCCCTCTCATGTCAAGAAAAAAATTGTATATGCATTTTATTTATGGTACTGCAAATGGGAACAGTAGATTTTTGGAGATTTTTTTTTTTCGATGAGGCATGTTTCACAAAGGATGGTATGTTCAACACACGCAACAGCCATATCTGGAGTCACAGGAACCCTCACGCTACTGCCGTACGTGGTAACCAACAACGGTTCTCATTTAATGAGTGGGGAGCGATCATTCAAACTTTTTGATCAGACCTTTTATTTTACTTCCCAACGTTACCGGTCAAGTTTATCTTGAATTCATAACGAATTCTCTTTTGGAATTGCTGTATGATATTCTCCTAGATATTCAGAATAGGCTGATATTCCAACATTATGGAGCACCGCTTAACGCCTATTGATTTTTTCCTTTGGGGATACGTCAAATCTAAAGTTTATGCCACTCCTGTTGATGATCGCGATGGCTTGGTAAACATAAGTTTTGCCGCCTTCCAAGAATTACGAGAAATATCAAGCATCTTCGACAGGGTTCGCGATTCAATATTAAGACGATGTCAAAGCTGTATAGATGCCGAAGGGCGACAATTTGTACATTTATTATTAAAAAATGTTATTTAAAAAATTATTTTTTTAAATTATTTAAAAAATGTTATTGTTCTTATCCTGTTGTGTTTAATCTTTAATCTTTGATCTGTAATAAAAACATTTACAACTGTTAATTTTTTTTTTAAATTGCAATGTTCTTGAACAGTTAACAAAACAAAACGAAATATCTCTGTAAATAAGTTTCTAATCAAAATTTTTCTAGAGCCATTTCTTTTTCTAAATTACATTTAAAATTGAAAAAAAGGATATGAAAAAAAAAATTCAGTGGCGTAAAAGATATGGAGGGAAAAGGGGCGCCAACCATAAACATCTACGCCACTGGAAGATATTTTCTACAAAACCTGAAATAGTCAAATTAAAGATCTTTGTTTGTTTATTGTTCATGCCAAGTTTCATCAAAATCGGTTTAAATTTACACAAGTTATAATCAAAAACTTATATTTCTTTGAACTTGGACACCTTGTATCTTTTAAATGAAAAGTCATTTTGAGTTGAAATTTATTTTTTCAACTTATATTTAAGAGAGGAACTGCCCCTTTAAGTTTGACTGAATATCACTGACGCACCCTGTATACAGTACTTACTTTTTGGTCGTAATCTTTTTCCCATCTATAAAACGAGTGGATGTTGAAGTTTTCTTAATATTTGTATGTCCATTTGTTCCATTTGAGCAAGAGCTGCTAAATGATGAAAAGCCAAGAGATCCATTGTGGAAGAAGTCATCCATGACCGAACCACCAAAACCTAAACCAAAACCGAATGGGTTGAATAAAGCTGAATTTACAGCATTCTGAGGATGAGAGTGACGATTTCCTCGCCTACCTCTGTGATCGTGATGTCCATGCAAATCTGTGAACAAAATTTAATTCATAAGCTACAAACCGAGTTTAAAATCTAATAAAATATGTGATCTCCCGTTTGTAACAACTGGATAACAACAAGACTGAAAAATTAACAATACGTATTTTTAATTATTTCCGAAAAAGTTTATTAACCACGATTCATGGAAGTTTTTGTCAAAGTAAATTATATCCATATTCAATTGATTAAATAGGGAATTTAAAGAACCTTAGGTTAGACTAGAATCACTGAAAATGTAAAACGTCGTTTCATTACGATCGACACTACCACAAATTGATGGTGATCCTTCACAGAAATTAATTAAAATTAACTCATATTTGTTATAGGTGTTTAATTTAAAATGCATTTTCAGGTATTTATTTTACAAATGCTAATTAAACGCTATTAGACTATCATTAATATTTAGATAATTGAGACAAATTTTATAGCGTAATTTAATTAAATTTAAATAATTGTTCCGAGTTACAATTTAAGATCATTAGTTTCACATTATTAAACTGTACATTTGATCTATAAGACTGAATTAATAATTAATTTAATTTTATGTTTGTTGTTTCATATAAGTGTAAATTGTGTAATTAGCTCTGAGAAATCATTGGAAGCACAAAGATACAAATGGTGCACATTATTAGTACACCAATGTAAAAAAAATGCATTTCTATGGAGTGATAGTTTACCAACATAACCAACTTTTTTTAGTAACAAGCCACCCTTTTGCCCAGCTCCACCTGCATTGTGTAGATGAAACCACTGAGACATTCTTATAGATTTCACCAGCAAGACTACTAAATCTGATATAGAAGAAAAGCGACATAATTCGAATTATACCGCTTTCCACAGTAAGAGATTTGGAAATTGTAATATCCAAGGAATCTTATATAATCGGAAACTGGTATTCTAATTAAACCAGTTTTCCAAGAGAAGAGATCGAGAAATAGAGTATTTGGCAAAGTGTTGTTGCTCCGATTATACCAGTTTCCTTCTATACCATGTTCACTTGACCCTGAGATACTTTCTGAGTTTTAATCTTGGGAAAGTGATATAATTTGAAATATATCACTTTCCTTCTATACCAGCTTCCTTTTATACCAGTTTTCAATTATACAAGATTCCCCGATATTACAATTTCAAGATCTCTCACTAAGGAAAGTGGTATAATTCGAATCATATCACTTTCTTTTCCTTATACACGCGGTTCTCTCTATACCAGTTTCCAATATAAAAGTTTCCCCAAATATTCAGTGTCTCTCTTGGGAAAATGGTATAACATGTATTTTATACAAATTTCTCTCTATGCCAATTTCCTTAGATGTATAGATAATATGTTTCATACCACTTTACCCCTTTCCTTGATTGCTACAAAAGGTATTTTATAGTATTAGGTGTGCTGAAAGACATACTAAAAGTTTACCAAAGTTTGACCACCCGAAAGGCCTAATTTTCAAGATGGCGTCCAAGATGGTCGTCAAATACCTAACTCCTACAGTTTTCATCCTACAAAAGTAAAGTTGGTGTCTACGCCCATGTTTTTGGGGTCTTAGAATTCATTTAGAGGGTGTAAAATAACTTTGCAGTCACTTTTATACAGCCAATTTTGCAGCTTGTACCCCCATTTAGGCTAGATCTCAGCGCCCCCAGCGCCAAACTCCTAGTCGTCCTTCATATAGTTTATGTTCTATTGCTTAGTAGGTTTCTGTGTTAATTGACATAGTGTGACAATGCATAAGGTAATATTATTTTTTTAACTAATTTATATCAGTGTTTTCTTTCAGGCTTCAATATGAATGCTAACATTGGAAATAAAGAAACCTGCCCAATATGTCATGATGATTTAAGTTGTGCTTCCGACATTGTACAAGTTCGTCAGAAGGGAGCTGAAGGAATTAACAAAGCAAGTTTGGAAAGAGGAGAGGAGTTGTTGATTTCAACAGGAGAAAAAGTGCACTCAAAATGCAGACAACGGTACAGCAATCCGAAAGACATTAAAAGCAAACAACGGAGAAAAGCTGAACCACAAAATAGAAGTGGTAAGGTATTCCGAGGTCCTTTCAACAGTCAAAACATATCTCTTCTGCAGTATTAAAGTTACACCAGGAAGTTATGTGAAGACAGAATTATTTGCGAACTCTATTATTGAGTGTTGTAACAGTCGTTTAGATGAATGGGCGAGTACAGTGAAAGGAAGAATATAATACTATAGACATGGCTTGTACGCCGCTGACTGTATATCATCACTCTTGTAACAGTAATTTTCGTTCTAGGCTTCGCATACCGCTACAGTTCCATAATGAACAAGAGGCGAAGAGCAGTAAAAGTGGCCGATCCAAAAACAAAGATCAAGAGCAAGCATTATTGAAGGTTGGCTCTTACCTAGAAAATAATCAGGATGAACAACTGACAATTGCACACCTACAAGACAAAATGAAGGAATTTCTGGAAAAAGAAGAATTTGGAAGGATTTACACCATAGAAAAGTTAAAAAATAAGTATGACCAAAGTATTTACTTTGTTGAAGGAGAAGGTCTGAATGATATCGTGACGATGGGGGAAAATACATCAAATATTCTCAGGTTTTACTTCAGCACTCCTGCAAAGGATGAAGAATCACAGAAAAAGAGCATCATCGAAACAGCAGCCTGTCTTATTAAAAGTGATATCAAGTCCAGCACAGATCAGTATCCAAGTGAAACCTTCCTGAAGCTAGAATCTACTCTTTCCTTCTGCTGAGATTGCTAAATGGTATTTTTGTAGGTAAAAATCTAAATCGAACGGTGGCAAGAATAGGTCAAGCAATTATTCAGGCAGCCCGACCAAGCGTTATTATTGCTCCCTTGCAACTTGGACTTGCAGTGCAGGTCCACTGCTTATATCGATCACAATTCCTTGTGGCTACGCTGCATGCTTTGGGATTTAGTTCGTCCTATAAAGAAGTTCTATGTTTTGAAAAGAATGCAGCTGAATTAGTAACTCCAGATGTGTTAACAGGCGATATCAACATTCCACACATGACACTTCTTTTTGCTGCGGATAATGTCAACCACAATATCCTTACTCTTCCTTGATGGTCGAGGTACCTTCCACTGCTCTCACACCAGGACAAAAGGCGGAACGAGTAATTCCGAGCAGAAATGTAACCAATCAGTGTTTGATAGTGAAGAGTAAAATTCCAATCGTAGAATATCGCTTTTCAAAACATGTTCGTGACACAGTTGCCTTTAAAGATCTCCCATCACTTGGCAATTGTAATAATACAATTGATGTACTATGGGAGCTCTCTCTAAACGTCAAACAAGAAATCCCTGGGTGGCAAGGTATCAAGCACATTATTCACCAATAAAACATCCAGGTCAATCATCGATTGTGTTCTTGCCTATGACAGACTTGGACTCTGGGGACAAATCTTGCATTTTGTCTACACTTGACTTCATTTGCAACCTCGCTGTGAAACACCATGCTCCACCTATGATTACGTTTGACAGGACTTCGAAACATTATGGAAATTGCTTACGGCAAAAACACTGTCAAGCACATAATGACCGGGAAATCTGCTCAGAGAACTTCTCGTGGACATCTCTTGATAGACAGATGTCTCAATCAGCTAATTGTCTCAGATTTACAAAAGAATAGCACGCAATTTGTCAGTGGGGAATGAAGTCGAAAAATTATATTCATTATTGATATTAAAACAGAGTCGAAAGTACCATCAGACACAATGATAAAAAAAAAAACTATGGACACAAAAAAGCCAGAACTTCGCCACACGTCAAAAACAAGTCTGCTTTGGACAGGGTCTTGGATGATGCACTTGCAAGCGGTGAGAAACTATCTGACACTATAACTACCTAAAATCTGCATATATCTATGTACAAGAAATGACTCAATTGCAGAACACAAATCCTGATGTACATGTCGCATTTTTCAAGAGATTCCATGTGATTTGCCGCAGTAACCAGTTCTGGGCAGGCCTTAGTTCAGACCTAGTTATCGAGCAGACGTTAATGATATCTTTAAAGAGCAGTGGAGGATTGACCCATGGAAGTGGTATGACTGAAGAAATGCGTGCTTTGTGGACCATGTCTACACCTATCACATCTCAATACAACGACGCCATGCAGGAATTCAATGGTCTCACCTACACAACCAGTCATCAGCATTGAGAAACAACACTGTCAAGGATGAAACGAGATTACTGTGACTCTGAGAAGATCAAGGAAAAACTTATAACCTGTACTCCATTCTCACCAAACCCATCTTCGAGGAATATTGTTACAGGTGTAATTGCAAAAGATGACGTCAATGTGCATAATTTAGAGGTGGTCGGGAACAATATCGTACGAAATATGGTCGGAAAGACAATTTTTGATGTATCATTTAAACGAGAAGACCGAGCAAAAACCTTTGCCGACGACTCCAGCATTAGAATTGACAAAGATTGAACAATTGATCCTACTCTCCCCTTCCAACGATTTTTGGTTATGTCAAAAACTGGAGATCTTTCTCTAGGGCATGTATTGACCCATGAGCTCAGTCCATACCCAGCAGCCTTGTTCGAGGCCAAGCAAATATTTTATAAAAGAGACAAAGCCCCACAGGCTCATGCAATTGAGGGGTGTACAATCAAGGAATACAAAAAAGCTATTATGAATTCGACACCACCAACTGAACAATGTGTGTTAGATGGTGGTTCCCTTCTTCATCGTTTGCCCTGGAAAAAGAACGAAACGTATGGCGCCATTACAAGCTCATATGCAGAATTTACCATAAAACATTATAGGAAAGCTACTGTTATTTTTGAATAAAGGCCTATATTTGCGTTCAGACAAGTCCACACGTCATAAGGTATATGACATCAGTGAAATAAAACGTGTTGTAAGTAGTAATGTGTGTTCGCAACTTTTGCTCATTTATGCTTACACAGGCTGTGATTCCACATCATGTATATTTGGTGTTAGCAAGAAGTCAGAAATTCAAAACTTATTAGCAGTGAACAAACGATTCAGAACTGTGGAAATGTGTTTCTGCTCCCACACGAAACAAAATCTGTTAAAGAGGAGCAAGGAATACCACAACTTTAGGGTATATTACCAAATGAAGGTTTGGATCGGAAAGGAACACAATTAGTATGTACCAGCTAGACTGATATACCTGTTGCACCAGAGAATCTTCTTCATATGCTCCATTGTAAATGCACAACTGCTTGCAGAACAAAACGGTGCAGTTGCACGAGATATGGAGTACCATGCACGTCTGCTTGTGGACCGTGCCAAACAGAAAATTGTGAAAATCATTTCAATGAATCGGTTTGGGAAGAAGAATGTGACAATGACTATTTGTAAATACGTTAACATGAAAGATTTTGTTGATTTTTGGTAAACTAAGGATAAATAAAATATTTTTATAATTTAGATATGATAAATGTACTCTAAGATCCCAAAAACTAGACGCCATCTTGAAAATTAGGCATTTCGGGTGGTCAAACTTTGGTAAACTTTTAGTATGTTTTTCAGCACTCCTAAACCTATAAAAAACGGTTGAGAAACCTTTTATAGCAATTTTTTGAGAGTTAGGTGCTTTTTTTCATATCTGCAGCCGACTAATAGTGTAATGGATTCTCTCGTTTGACCACATTTACCTTTCATACGAGGGCTGTTTTTTCTTCAATCTCTGATTAATCGCATAGTATGAAGGCCAGGCATGCGGTAGGTGGCTGGTGTGCGTAGAAGACGATTGTGCGCTGCCGAGTCCGAAACGCCATTTCTTATTGAGCTGCAGTTAAACGTAGCTGTCTCTATCAATTCTCCCACCAAGTATTATATCCGTTTCTTGCAACCAGAAAGGAATATTGCAGCAGAACTTCATCGAAGAATGAGTCGAGTGTATGGAGACAGCTTTATGAGTGATGGTGTTGTTCGTGAATGGCGTCGAAAGTTTAAAGAACGCGAGTCTGTCGTTATAGACGACCTTGTTCAACGAGTTGACCAAGTGGTTAAGAAAAGTCATAGGTTCGCCATAAGTGAATTGTCGATGAAATTTCCGGAAGTTTCAAGATCTTCCCTATACTCTATAGTTACTACACAGTTGCCCTACAGAAAACTTTGTGCTCGCTGGGTCGCAAAGAGATTGACTGACAACCACAAAATTTGCCGAATGGCTGCAGCTTGGGCGTTTTTTAACCGTTACAATACTGATGGAGAAGATTTCTTGAAATCCATTGAGATATGGGTTCAATATGACATGCCCGAAAGGAAACGAAAATCACAACAATGGATGCACACAAATTCTCCAAACAAACCCAAAAAATTCAAACAAACCTTCAACAACCGTAAGGTTATGGTAACTGTTTCTTGGAAGCAAAAAGGTGTGCCGGGGACAACAATTACTGCAGATTCTTATTGTGAAACTTTTCGACGCTTACGGAGAGTTATTCAAAACAAAAGAAGAGGCATGTTGAATTGTTATGATCCACGACAATGCCCGTCCTCAGTGTTCGTGTAACCTAACGGTTCGTTGAGCAATTTCAATAGGACATTTTCTAACTTCCACCATATAGTCCCGACCTAACTTCCATTTTTTCCCTGAACTGAAGAAGTGCGTTGGGGGATAGCGCTTTCAAACTGACTAGAAGTTCAAAGAAATCGTCACAACGGTATTGCAAAGCGTGTTCACAGATATGACAAATGCCTCAATGGTCAAGGTGATTATGTAGAGAAGTGACCTTGATTGTACATTACTTTTGGCAATAAAATATATTTTTTTTATATTCACTCATCTTTCCTTTTATAGCCTATCGGAGGTTGAAAAAAATAGCCCTCGTATCTAGTATACATTATAGGTTAATATCAGGAACAAATGATACAGAGGGAAACTAGTATGGTTTGTAATATAATACAAATATACCACTTTCCCTTGAGAAAATCGGAAATTGTAATATCCCAGGAATCTAGTATAAATGAAGACTGGTCTAAAGAGAAACTGTTATAAAGAGAGACTGGTAGAGAAGGAAATTCAAATTATACCACTATCCCTAGTGAGCGATTCCGAAATTATATCTGGGGAATCTTGTATAATTGGAAACTGGTCTAAACAAAAATAGTATAGAAAGAAACTGATACAGGAAGAAGATGAATAGTTTCAATCCCAAGACAGAGAATGAGAAATTTAGTATTTGGCAAAACTAGTATAATTGAAACCGATCTGGGGAGAAAGTGGTATTATGCCAGCTTCCTTCTATACCACATTCGCCCGAACCATATATTTTATACGAGTTTCTTTTATACCAGTTTCCCTCCATATTATTTTGTCCACTTATTAAACTACAACCTATACTAGGTGAAGTGAGGTAGAATCTATTATACTATATTATACCACTTTCATAAGAGAGACACTAGGAATGTAACGTCTGAGGAAACTATACATTATTCACGCACCCCCTCCCCCACAACATTGATAAAAAACACCTGGCCCAATGTAAATTTTTACTGTGCTTCGGCATGACCACCTTTTTTTAAGGTAAAACCATTTATATAATGATACTTTTCTAATCTAACTAGTACTATCGGCTGGACAGAACCTTTATAAACATGGTTAGTGCTTTGTTAGCACTGTATGAATTTGAATCAGCTCTTTCCACAAAAATGCTGTCACAGTGGATTCAATACATATTTTAGCGCTATATGTTGCATCAGTAAAACCATCTCGCACGAGAACAAGTACTGGTTTCCTGTCATAATTAAAAACACTAATGGCGGAACCAATACACATTGTTACTGTTTTGTTAGTGATTGTTTGTGCTTTTTTTTAATTTTTAATCATAATCTAAGTAAAAGTACTAAGGACAACACGATAGTGCTTTATAAAATGAATTACCGAGTCTTCCGTCTTTTCTAAGAAAAAGGCACCCACTTGCTGCCTTCCTACACTACAGCATTAACGACCAATAAATATAATTAATGCTTTATAAATTGAATCAAGACAAAGAAATACGGGTTACGCACACTAATTACAAACAGTAAAACCGTCACCGATACATATTTTAGTATTCGTTAGTGCTTTATAGATTTCACCAAGAAGACTTTTTCCAAGAAAAAATTCTTGTACTATAACTGAAAAGACAAACGGGGAGGTGCGGTTAGTGCTTTATAGGTTGCATCATCAGTACGATCACCTGTTACTAAGAAAAAAAACACCATCTTTATTCTAACTGAAAACATTAACGACGAGACGCACCAAGAAACATGGTTAGTGTTCTACTAGTGCTAGAATGACCTTTTCTAAGACACCCACTTGCGCAGCGGTGTATAAACATGGTTAGTGCTTTGCTAGTGGTTTATAAATTGAGTCAATACTATCACACCTTAAGAAAAATTCGACGTACCCACACTCATTAAAAATACTAAAAGTGGAACAAATACATACATTAGAGCTTAGTGCTGTATAGGTTTCATCGGTATGACAACGTTTTTCTAAGAAAATGTTTAAATTCGGCAAGAGAGTTTCCATCCTAATTGAAAGCGCTAACAACGAGGACAATATACATTGTTACTATTTCGTTAGTGACATATTTTTTCAGTACTTCAGCAACCTGTTAAATGATGTTCACTTAATCTAACTGTAAGTACTAACGACGCGTCATAGCCAATACAAAGTACTGCTTTATAAAGTGAATCAGCAAGACTATTCTGTGCAAAAAAAGTGCGGGTTATGAACTCTAATTAAAACACCAACAGGGGTAGCAAAACATATTTTAGGGCTTTGTTTGTGCTTTACAGGTTACATTGCTAAAACCACCTTTTTTCTAAGAAACGATCCTGTTATAACCGAAAGGACCAACGACGAAGCGAGACAATACACAAACACTAACAGGGGAATCAATATACAGTGCTACCATTTCATTAATGCTTTACATTTTCTTCGCACTGCCACCTTTTTCAAGTAAAAAATTGTGTATTACTGCCCTCCTAATCTTAACTGCCACACTACGACCAGATGAGACTAATACAAGTGATTTAGTACTTATGGGTTGACTCAAAAAGACCACCCTGTCTAAGAAAGACATCCACATGGGCAGTGCTGCCTTTCTACTCTACTTGAAGGCATTAAAGACGAGTCAAGCAGATAAGAGTTAGTGCACCGTCAGTGCTTTATAAATCGAATCAAGACCATCGTGTCCTAAGAAAAATTTGAGTTGCGTAAAAGCATTATAGGCGGTTCGTTACTCCTTTTTGTGTTTTATCAACAGTATCGCCATTTTAGTGCCATTAAAATTTTACGAATCTCAATAATGTTGGGTCTTATTTAAGGTTAACACCTTTTGTCGTCAAACTGTTCTAAAGACCAGAGATTAATGTAATCCTAGCTTAACTTAACTGTACAATCTACCCAATGGATTTTAGATAATCTTGGCCTTATCTCTGGTCAATTCGTTTGCCGTCAAACTATCCTTAAGATCACCGGAATTGCATAGACCCGTTTTGTCCCCATTTCAAAGAAGTGCTATTTAGTATTGAAAGATGTGCAAGCGTTCATTAGCCTGAATGATGACTCCAAGGATACTTCATATTCGTTTACATATCTCTAACGTCTAGATAACCTTCAGGTTAATATCATTTACGGTCAAACTGTGAGCGACTTTGAAATTAAAAAAAAAACCTCTTATCGCCGCTTCAGAGATGTACAATTCGACCTGAACAATAATCTCACTTTTTTTATATCAAAACATTTTACTTATATCAACAGTGAATAAAAATACTGGAAGTAACTATTCCACAACAAATTTAGAGGAAGAGCATGAATCGGCCGATAACGAATGCAAGGCCGAAAAAATTTCTAATAACACAAAGGTATTTTATCGACTTTTGAAGAAAGATCGTGACTCAGTTTAGCAATTTGATTTTGAAATTTTGATCAAAGTCGATGTTTATTGGTCCGTGCTAAGGTTATAGACTTTTAGTTGACCTTGACCTCGGGTCTGTGTGAAAATGTACCGTCCAATTGGTCTAAAGGATATATAAAAAAATCCGCTTTATCACCGTTTCAGAGGTGTACAATTCGACGTTGAAAGATTTGTATTATCCTCAACAATGACCTCAAGTTGACTGCGTTTGTATCAAAAACACTTTACTTTTATCAACAGTGAATAAAAATAATGGAAGAAACTATTAAAGATACGTTGCCAACAAACCGAAAGCAATGCCGAAAAAATTTCTAAAAAACTAAGTAATTTCCTCGATTGTTAAAGAAAAATCGTGACCAAGTTTAGCAATTTGATCTTGAGGTTTTTATAAAGGTCAATCTTGATTGACCTGTGCTAAGGTCAGTGACTTTTAGTTGACTTTGACCTCGTATCGATTCATCTCGGGACTTGTAAGTCGTCGGAATCTGTGTGAAAACGTACCGTCAAACTAAACGACTGAATAAAAAAACCCCGATTTATTACCGTTTCAGAAATATACAATTCGACGTTGAAAGATTAGCATTAACCTGAACAATACACTTTACACATCAACAGTGGATAAAAATAATGGAAGAAACTATTAGGCATACTTACGTTCACAACAAATTTAGAGGAAAAGCATGAATCGACGATAACGAACGCAACACTGAGTTATTTTATCGACTTTTAAAGAAAGATCGTGACTCAGTTTAGCAATTTGATCTTCAATTTCTTATCAAGGTCGTTTTTGTTGGTCTGCGCTAAGGTCATTAATTTTTAGTTGTTATTGACCTCGTGTCGATTGATCACGAGTCTTTAAGTTTCCAAAATTAGTGGAAAGTTGTACCGTCAAACTATTCTAAAGGATTGCGCAACTATGAAATAAAAAAAAACGCTTTATCACCGTTTCGAAGATGTACAATTCGACACTGAAAGATTTGCATTAACCTGAACAATGACGTCCGGTTGACCATTTTTATATCAAAAACACTTTTATCAACAGTGAATAAAAAGAATGGCATAAACAATTAGATATGCTTACGTTTACAACAAATTTACAAGAAGAGAATGACTTGGCGATAACGAATGCAATGCTGAAAAAGTTCTAAAAACACTAATAGTTATTTTCCCGACCTTTATAGAAAAATCGTGACCCAGTTTAGCAATACGATCTTGAAATCTTATCAAGATCGATCTTTATTGGTATGTGTTAAGGTCATTAACTTTTGATTGACCTTGACCTTGATTCGATTGATCTCGGGTCTTTGTTTCCAGAATTGGTGTGAAAATGTACCATAAAACTGTTCTAAACGGTGTGAGCGTCTTTGAAATAAAAAAATCTCGCTCTATCATGGTTTTGGAGTTGTACAATTCAACGTGGAAAGTTTTGCGTTAACCTTAACAATAACCTTAAGTTGACCATTTTTGTGTAAAATATACTTTATTTTTATCAATAGTCAATAAAGAGAATGAAATATAATTAGACATACGTTTACAAGTTTACAAGAAGAGCATGAATCAACCTAGCTTAGCAGTTGGACCTTGAAATTTTTTCAACGTCGATGTTTATTGGCATGTGCTAAGATCATTGACTTAGTTAAAACCTTGACCTCCAATCGATTCATCTCGGCTCTTTAGTGTGAAAATGTATCTTCAATTGATTACGTAGTTTTAGACATATGTAATTCGAGCTTGACAGCTTTGCTAGATTAAAGTTCATTAACCTGAACGATGACCTCACGTTAACTAACCCCGTATTGATATCGAATTTGACCTGAAAATAAATTAATCTCACCAACCTCTAGATGACTTAGTCTCATAACATATCAACCACATTTGACCTTCGAATGGTCCTTAATGTCGTCATCGACCTGAGAGAAACTACTCGATATATTCGCGCGGGTAAAAGGGGTCAAGTGAAACTTTGGTGAAATTAAGTTTAAGTAATTTTTGTTCATAATTTTGAAGTTACTGTCGTGTGAAGCGAAGTCATTTGAAGTAAAACTGGTTGCCTATCCAATTATACTCATTGTGTTAAGTCAAATATCTGAGTCTAGGTTCATATGTAAACTGACTTAAGTTTAATTATCCCCTTTTACATTACATATCAATAACTATTGTATGGTGCAAATAACGTTAAGACGGTTTAGCTCACTTTGCACGCTTTTTATTAAGAGCAACGTCCATTTTAACCCCTTTACACAAACATAACCTTAAAATTAATGCATATTGTTTGTTGTTTTTTCGCCGTAAAAATGTGCTCGAGGGGGAAAAGAACACTGAATATGGCGAGAATTGCATGAGATATGGTCCAAGCTGAAGGTCCAGATGAAAGTAAATAATATCAGAAATAATAATACTTTGTTGTTTTTAACCTAGTCAAATCATCCTACATGAACTTCTCTCTTAATTTTTAATAGTTTTCTAGATTTTGACTATTCTGAGGAACCACAAAGTATGCTTAGTGATAATTTGAAACAGTTTGGTGAAGATTTTAACGACAGTGTCAGAGATCCTGATTTTAGACCCACGTCAAACGAGGAAGAGGATGATTTAGGAGAATCATATTTGATGGTTCGAGAAGAACATGATAGCAATGATCAAGAAGCTGATTTAAAAATGGGAAAAAGAATAAGCGGACGTGTAATTAAAGGAGATACCATAAAAAAAATGAAATGAAAGAAAAGAGAAAAGAAACCCAGGAAAGAGTTATAAAACAATAAAAGGAAAACTTAAACGAGAGAAAACTCTTAAACCACAGAAGATGTGTAGGAATCGTTGCATCGAAAAAATCCCTCAGGGAACAAGGCAAAATATTTTTACGAATTTTTGGGCAATGCATAGTTAGAACCGGAGAATACAATACATATATCTGATCTGCTAGAGGTCAAAGACAAAAAGATTTGGTTATACGCTCTAATGAAGCGGATAAGCAAAGACATTGTCAATCAACTTTGTTACACTACTTACACGCTCATGATTCCATTGTGATAGTTTGTAAAAGCTGTTTTGTTAAGACATTTGACGTCAGCCATAAGTTTATTGAAACTGTCCAAAAAAAAACGTCTTATTTCTGGTATAATAACTTTGGATCAAAGAGGTAATTCCAGTAATAAAAGAAAACCTGTGATGAGATATTGAAATGCTCGTAATCACATACTTTCTACACCATCACATGAAAGTCATTACACTAGGAGAGAGTCCAGTAAAAAAACATCTAACTTCACTACTCCTAACAATCATATGCCTAAATTGCAATTAAAACAAATTCAAGATTTATGAAAAAATATTTACAGAACTGAATTAAACATTAATAAATCTAAAAAAAGATACGTGCTCGACATGTGACAAATTAGAATAAAAATAAAAATGACTTCATTACAAGAAGAATGGCCAAACTTCACCTTGAACTGATCTGGTTCACGTCTAAATCTATGACATTATCAAAAATGATTCATGTAAGTCATTTTAACATTCGAGCCAACAGTCCTCCTACACCTGATATTAAAAACTGAGTTGCATTATACAAGACAACTATTGACATTTAACTTAACAATTCGTTTGCTATGTCTGGCATGAAGCCATGGCCAAAAAGAGATTAATGAAATCAGTCATGCCTCATCTGCAATGATACGGAAAATGTTTATAAAAGATTAGTGTGGACAACTAAAATTTGTGTCATGAGAAGTTTTCATGCAAATGAGCAATTAGAAAAAACAATTGGAATTTCGATGCAGACATAGGTAACCATATTTAATTGAAAAACAAAAAAAGAAATTTAATAGACAAATTGAGCATCCTCATGACTGGGCAAATTTGATAAACAGGAAAAAAAAGACCGTTTATTGTAAAAGCATTAGGAAGAGAGACAACTTTCATCATTTTTGTGGTCTATTGAATACAGCTTTAATAAATGGCAAGACTGAGGCAGATAGAAATAAAATCAATTGGAGGAATTTCAGATGGCTAAGACATGAAAAGGGTAATCATTTTTTTTATTCAAAAGAAAATTTAATGAAAACGAACCCTTCAGGAAGGTAGATTTCTCAAGAAGAAATCAGAGCAGGAACAAATTTTAAAACCAGCAAAGTTGTACAAAGGGCCAGTACCAATCTCTGCCGAAAAAAAACAGCATATTCTGGACTTGCTATCTTACATCTCAGAAACCCTGAGAGGTTTTTACAGAAGCTTGGCCACAGACCAATATGAAATGGATGTCCTTTCTGACAGTGATTAAGAGGAGCACTAAAATTTAGAGATTTTTTCTTGTTTATTTTCTATTATTGTTACTAAAAGTTTAATTCATTGTAAATTTGTAGCTTCCTATACAAGTACATGTAGGGCCCAGTACTATACTGGGTGTCAACGAGACCATGTATCAGGCCCTAATTTTTTTATGTTTAATAATATTTTATTGAAATTTGAATCATGTATGTAAGAAAGGGCTGTGGGATTTTTGACTAAATCAAAGTTTTAATATCACTTCCGGTTCGACCGGAAGTGATATTAAAACTTTAAATTTTAAATTTCGATAACCTTTTTTCGTTTTTTCTTAATAAAACAAGCCCTATTTCCTATGTTTAGGTAGGGACCCATATTTTTTCTTAAATAATTTTGAAGATTACTACTTATTCTTCAATGTTATGAAAAATAAATTTAAATTTTTTCATTTGTGAATATGTTGTAAGGATTTATTATAAGAAACTCACTGTCTTTGTCTAAATTGTCTATCAAATATTAAAATTATAAGTAGACTGTGGAAATAAAGTACCCATACATGAAAGACTTAAAACAATGAGATATTGATTAACAACGATTTAATCTATAAATAAAATATGCTACAAGGGAATATTTCACACGACCCAAGTTGTTTTTCAAAATTACAAACATAAAGTACTAGGTATGTTTTTCCTCTAAAAAATTGTCATATCGTTTAGCATTACACTTATTACAACATTTTATTTATATCTACGTCGAATTTGAAAAAGTCGTTAATGACAATAAATGGATTTACAGTAAATTAAAAAAATACAAAATTTTCAAATACAAAATTGTTTTAAACTAAACCATATTTCTAACATTTAATTATAATTGAATAACATAAATGGTACTTTATGTTTGTAATTTCCAAAAACAACTTGGGTCGTGTGAAATATTCCCTTGTAGCGTATTTTATTTACAGATTAAATCGTTGTTAATCGATATCTCATTGTTTTAAGTCTTTCATGTATGGGTACTTTATTTCCATTTAATAAAATGAGGGCCTGATACATGGTCTCGTTGACACCCGATATATTAAATAAAACCAATTGTATAAAATGAGATGTCAATCAAAAAACGTTTTTAATGCTATTTTTTGTAAATATTATTATACCTCAGGAACAGCACTTTTAAGCATGTCCGACTGAGACAATTATATCTTTTGCATGAAATGCACAATTTAGTTGATAATTTCATTGAAAGTTTAAAGGAAACAAAAGTAAATGGCCACATATTTCATTCCCTCCCCAAAGGGGAGGGCGGGCTATTCCTTCAGCCACAATGATGGATTCCCAGCATACATACATACATTACGTATATATGCATGGTGGGATTAAGGATGGGTGTGGTCAGGATAGGATTGGAAGGAAAGGAGTTAGGGTTCTGAGGGGGAAAATACTAAGTTTAAACTGTTTTCTCCAATTTTAACCATTTTTGAAATAACCCCTTTTACCCGCGCAGCAGCGTATTACAACCATAATAAATTTTCATAATTGTAATAAAATAAACACACTATAATCAAATTTTATTTTTATCAATTCATAAAAATTATATACAAAGCATAGTTACAACTCCCCCCTTCCACATACTGTTTTTTTTAATCAAATAATATAAAAAGGTGGAATTTGTTATACTTTTTGGCATAAAAATAATTCATGGTGCGACAACGTTTTGTTTCTTCCCCGATGTGCAAGTATAAAAATAGAACGATCGCAAGGAACAAGTAGTTTCTATTATTAAACGTTAGATACAATCATGGTTACTTTTCAACATGATGAATCATAACCGTGACAATTGAGGCGTTGCACCAGCTTTCTTATACACTTTTCATGAAACGTTGCCGCCAGTGTGTTGAAGTAGGGCATGACCCGGTCTTTAAGCTACTCGTTTCCGAAGCTCGGCTGCTCTCCTCGTCATTTCTTCTCCTGTGAGAAAAAGTGAAAGTCGCTTGGTGCCAAGTCGGAGCTATACGCTGGATAATCAATCGAACAAGTTCCACTCAAATCCCTTAAAACATATTTTGGTTATTGTTGAATACGCCAGCGTGCATTATCGTGGACCTATGTAGTCAATGCAACAATTCACAGTAAGCAGCCTCATTGAACGTAGAACTCTATTTCAGAAAATTCACCTTTCATATCCCAATTTCCTATTGAACACCGTCTAATTTGTGAAAATCGTCCTAATTGTAAACTGATGAGAGCTTAAAGTTATTTTACAGGATTTTTAATATAAAATTAATGAAGGTGTAATGGTTTTAAAAAAACAAGGTGAAGTTAATAAAATTAATTAAAAAAATTACATTTCACAAAAAATAATTAAATACTAGTAAAAGCTGCAAAAAAATAAAACATTGAAAATTATGTAGAATTTTAATTTAATGTATTAGGAAGCCTTTTTTTATACAGGGTGAATACTCTTAAGTGGAATAAATTATGTAACTCAAAGGGGTGAAGTCCGGGAGAAAAATCATGATATGCATTCTTTATAATTAAATTATTATTAATTTTATTAAATACATAAATAAGTTTACCTTGAAACTACTACCTGTACCAGAGTAAAGAAATTATAATTTAATAATTCTTTATAATTGTTTCCAGCCCTCAATCTGGGGGTTACAGTTTCTCCATATATCCACCCCGGGGGTGAAGCCACCCCTAACTTTTTTTTCAAACGTAAGGGTAGGTTAAGTGATACACCGTGTGAAAGCTTGTATTAAGAGGAATACAACGCAGTATTTATTTTCTCGGGCATTTGAAAAAACCTAATGAACCTAAACCTAAATTAACAAATTTCTCTGGCTCAATGGTATTTAATTTCGAAAATGATTGAAATGTCGGTAGGTAAAAATGTACCGTAGTGATAACATGTATTTATTATCGCAACAAGCCGGATCTTATAGTTGAGGGAACAAATCTTCTGTCTTCCTTACACTCACTAAATGCTTTTCAATTTTGACAATGCTTCAATGGCGTATTGATAACGTGCATTTATTATCTCAGCAATCCAGGTCTTATCGTTGATGAAACACGCTCTTAATCTTCGGTGTTTTAGTCTCGATTTTAGTTACCTGCTTGATTTGTTAGCGTCCACATTAGTAAATTACAATATTGTCTGTTCTTTGCATTTTTCTTTGCTCGTTTATTGATGTAGTGTAGTTTTCACATCTTCACATCGTAGTAAATTATTTAGTATGGCTTATTTAACGGAAGTCCTTCGCATTGAGATAATGATGATCGGATATGGTGACCGAAGTCGCATTCAAGCTGAGGTAGCTGAATTATTTCAAGCAAATCATCCCGATTTACGGCGTCTTTCTCAATGCACAATTATTAAAATAGAAAGGCGCTGTAGAGAATTGGGTCATGTCAGAAATGTGCCAAGACAAAGAAGTGAGGCAATTGACGAAAATACAAAGCCGAACGTTTTGTTGGCTATTCAAGAAAACCCCATCATTTCGGCACGGCAATTAGCGCGCGATAATGAGGTCAGCCATAGAATTGTTTAAAGGTTTTAAAAACTGCAAAATGCAACCTTACAAGATGCAAATGCTACAAGAATTGACTGATGAAGATCCAGACCGACGAAATGAGTTTTGTGAAAGAATGATGGAGTTCATTGACCATGGGCACACAGTTGGAATGGGTTCTTCGTTTCCGATGAATGTACTTTCTCTTTGCATGGTGAAGTGAATCATCACAATTGTCGTTAATGGTCTGACCACAACCCCTATTGGATGCGGGAAACTCACACGCAACATCCACAAAAATTAAACGTATCGGCAGTTATATCTTTCTATGCTTACGAATGACGTGCTCCCAAATTTAAGGGGCCTATTTCCAAAAAAACAATCCAAATGACTTAAATGATAGAATTTGGTTTCAGCAAGATGGCGCTCCACCGCACTATACATTGCCAGTACGGAACTATTTAAATCAAATTTTTCCAAATAGATATATTGGTCGAAGAGGTGCACTTGAATGGTCAGTACGGTCCCCGGATCTTAATCCCCTTGACTTTTTTTATGGGGATATTTGAAGAGTAAGGTTTATGATAACTACATTACCGACCGACCTTCAGGATCTGAGGGACAGAATTACTGCAGAAACAAATGGACACCATTTTGAACATCTTTAAAGTTATGAGTGTACCCCATAAGAGAAAAGATTTTTTTGCAGAGAAGTCGTTAAATCATAGTTTAGTTTAAGAAAGTTCTCAAATGAAAATTCCTTTGCCAAGAGAGTGCGTTTATTTGTTTATTATTTTTGATTTTGATTTTTTTTTGTTCAACAAAATAACGTTTAAAATTTTGGGAAAATAAATACCGAGTTGTATTCCTCTTAATACAAGCTTTCACACGGTGTATCACTTGACCTACCACTACATTTGAAAAAAAAAGTTAGGAGTGGCGTCACCCCCGGGGGTGGATATATGGAGAAACTGTAACCCTCAGATTGAGGGCTGGAAACAATTATAAAGAATGCCAATCATGATTTTTCTCCCGGACTTCACCTCTTTTGAGTTACAGAATTTATTCCACTTAGAGTATCCACCCTGTATATTTAATTAGAATAAAGTAAATAAAGTGTGAATTAGTGAATCTTCGTACACAATTGTGAAAAAAATGTGCGATTATTGTTATTATACACTTAGTGATTTAATAACTCAAGAGGGAGTTTTACATCCCGGTACAGCCAATTCCATTAGTGAGTAGGGGGATAGTTAGTAACTTGGTTGACTTAAAGGCTGGTTGAATTGATAAAAATCGATATTTCATTTACAAAATGTTTTTCTTTAGATTAATTGCAATTCAACGTTTCTTTTTATTGTAGAATAAATAGTAAAAGCATCAGAATTGTTTAGTGATAAAAGCTTGTGTATATATTTTTTATAAATTTTAGAACCGACTAACTGACAATAGTTTCAAGCTCCATTTAGATAATTAAGAAAATTAATTATATGATTCTCACGCTTTTTATTCTTATAAAAAATCATGCAGAGTAATATTTTTACTAATATTAACGTGTTAACGAAATAAATAAATAATTTTTTTTAGTCCTTCGAGCCGGATTCTTCATTCGTAACGTAATAACAAACCTCACTGATAAAAGTAATTTTACTTTAATGTTTGCATTTTAAAAATACAAATAAAATTTATGAATGCTTCTTTTCTTTTCTGTTATTCAAATTGAAAGGGAGCTAATTGAGTGGTGTAGTATCCGCAAAAAAATATAAAATGATTCCTGTACCACTTCTATTAAATTGGACTATTTAATATACCGATATTAATAATAAAATAAATACCTACCCGCTAAGAGATCACTAATAGGTGAACCAAAGAATTCCCTAAATACATCTTCGGGATCTCGGAATGTAAAGAATCCAAAACCTAGATCAAAGTCATCATCGTGTCGGCTTCGTGAACGTGGTGCTCCATTCATTAATCCTTCCTTTCCATACTGGTCATAGACCCTTCGCTTTTTTTCTTAAAAAAGAAAACACAATTAGTCAGAGAAAAACGAAAATTTAAAACATGCGACTAAGCAAACACTAGGAGTTAATAAAAAAAAAGCGAAACGAAACTGTATTAGTGCCACGCATTTTGTCAATGTACCAAAATATCGGTGAAAAGGAGTGTGATTATCAAAATAACTTCTAAAGCTACGTGAAGATTTGTTGGTGCTTGTCCGTTGATAGAAACGATTGTCGTACAATTTTCGTTTTGAGTCTATAGAAAATTTAACCATTATAACCCTAATCTTGTTAGGAAAAGAAAATTAGCTTACCATCTGATAAAACTTCATAGGCTTCTGAGATCTCCTTAAATTTCTTTGTTGCGTCTTCTAAATTATTTGGATTTTTATCTGGATGCCATTTTAATGCGAGTTTTCTATATCTGAAACAAACAAATACTGTTACAAAATTAATTCTAAGGAGAAGTGCGATAAGGCGATCAAAACAACTGAAGGTCACAAATGTCTCCTCAATTTTTCAGTATAATATGGTTTATACAAAATATGTTGATAGTAAATTAGAAGAAATTTTCGCAAAAGCTTTCCAGTTAAATCATAGGTCATGGCATCACTATCAATAATGATAGCAAGCGTATAAATATACCGCGAGCAGTCATTTTCCAGTATATTGTAAGTTACAATGAAATTGATATATCTTACGTTATTTTATGTAGTGACAGTTCAGTGTTGTAAAACCCCAACATTCAAAGATGTAAAAATTAAGGCCTCAAAATACTTCAACCCCAAAAACGAATCTGATATAATAACGGACACTATAACAGGATGCATCACTCCTACAGATCAACTAAAAAACGTGTTAACAATCACCGTTAATCAACAAAACGTGCCCATTCTTCAGGAGGGCGCAATTCAAGATCTTCCTTGGTTACACGAGCTGAGCTTGGAAGAAAACAACATTGAGGAAATACGACCAGGCGCTTTCCAGAATTTAGAAACCCTAGTCACAATAACCCTATCAAAAAACAAAATCAGCACCATACCAGAAAGTGTTTTCAACGGTATGGAATGCAAACGCCTACTTTTGAGCGATAACCAAATTACAGAAATCGCGCCAGGCGCATTTGACAACATGCCTAACCTCAACAGAATCGATCTGGACAACAATCAACTTCAGGCATGGAATCCCGATTGGTTCACGAACACTCCTAACATAATAAACCTATCAGTCAGAAAAAATCAGATAAAGGAACTTCCAGCTGACGCTTTCAAAAATATAAGAGGCGGAAAAAATATAAAATTATCAATATTTTTAGAAGGTAACCAAATTGAAACGATAAATAAAAATGCGTTTAAGGGAATTAAAGAAATGCAAATGTTAGATTTAGAAAAGAATTTGATAGCTGATATTAGTGACGAAACGTTTTCAGATATGAAAACTGTTAACGCTTTGCTGCTAGGAGGGAATTACATTAAATGTTTGTCTGAAACTGTTTTAGACTCACTGCCAGTTACTGAGCTTACAAATCTCGAGAAAAATCCAATAAATTGTGCATGCCTGAAGAATATGCAAAATTGGTCCAAAAAACACAGGGGAAATATTAAGATATCCATAAGAAAAATTGAGTGTATGCAAGAAAGAATTAAAAATGTTTTGGAGTCAGTAAAAAATCGCCAATAAGTATAATATTATGATCTCTACTTTTAGAATACAAAATATGTATCAAAATAAATGTTTTTTTCTTTGAATTCATACTTTTAAACCCTTTACCTAATACCTTTTCCTGCAAAGCACAAACAGACGATACAGATATATTTTGAACACCTCAGAATGGGATATTTTGGCGATGTTGGTTCGAGGTCACATTTCCAGCAGTCAAAATATTTTGGGATTGAAAGATTCAGCATAAGACGGTTTTGTTATCGACACATGCGTACGCATTTTACATGAAGCGATTAATCTGATCTTAGTCACAGTAGTTACTCCAAAATATTCCAAGAATATGTAGAAATGCCATAGCCAAAATGCCAGCGGTAAAACATTCTAAACCGTTAACACTAACTTAATTGTTTAATTTGTGTAACTATTTGGAACGCTGAGGAATATATTTTCACAAATGTTGAGTGTTTAAACTCTGCATCGCCTTATAGTTTTTGATACGCTCGGCTTGCAATTTAATATTTACTTATGGTGATACGTTGGAAGTGTAGTTTTCAAGCCAAGCGGATGATTCACACTACATAATTAATTTATTATTCCTTATCAGTAATCAGTTATCATTCATTATTATTACGTCGTAAGCATTGGTAGCACGCGTGCATAATCATACAAAGAGTGAAGAACTTGATTTGACATCAAACAGTAATAACACATTACCTTTCTGTGCGTAATGAAATCTTAATACATTTTTTAATTGATTTGGAAAGGATCAAATGATGAAGATGGAGGAAGCTGAAATGACGCGTTCAAACTCATTCAACGTCACCAAATCGATTTACAACGAATAGCTGGTATCACCGGAAAAATCTGGGTACTTAGGGACGAATCTTGGATCTGTTTGTAGTTCAACAATAGATATAAATATCTTCAAGACACTTGCTGATGTACGTATACATATATGCGTGTATGTACGTAAAGAGGTATGTAAGTATGTATGACCATTGTTCTTTTGTGCACATGTACGTATATACATATGACCGTATGTCCGTTTGTGGTTATGCGCCATGGACCCATGGAGGTATGTACTGAGTGGGCAAATAAGCGAGGTAAGCGGCTGTATCTTAAGACCTGCCAATATGGCAACAATGGGAAGAAAGTGTTTATTATGAATGTGGCCATGAGAAAATGCTGGAAATTATTTTGAAGTTGCGTATTTCACCGTTAGAGGGCGCAATTAATAATTAAATAATAAAACTCTATATTTCTCCCAAAACTCCTATATAAAGATATACTTTAGCTTACATCGTTAGAAAGTCTAGACAATTCTACACAATCTTGGTTTAAGGGACCGTAATAAGAGTGGGAGAAGCTATGGAAAGTGTAATCATTAATGACACCGTATATTTTTGACATCGTATTCGAAAAGTAGATTAAATTTGCAAGAAAAACGTAGAAATAGCAAGTTGATATCTTTACTCGTTTTAAAGTTATAGCGAAATGAATATTTTTTAACACTTTAATTGACGAAGTTTGGTTTTGCTGAGCCGAATTGGATAAATATTAGTCTCATATTAAAGAGATAGTTGTTAATCGAATTAAAGACCAACAGTGATTTTTAATGTCTATTACCGTCGCTAGGGGGCGTTAAGAATAAAAAAAGGTTTTCGTTTAAATTATTTCTATATAAAAATGATACAAGATTTACTTGTTAGTTTTAGAGTTATAGTGAAATTAAAGTTTAATTTTAACGTGGTTCGCCCTCTAAGGTTCAAATTAAGTCAAAAATCCGATTTTAAACTCAAAAATATTATAAATATTCAAACTGCCTTTCGTCACATTCCAAACAGTCTTCCAATCTTGTTCGGGTGTATAAACCTGCTGCTTCGATTTCCGCAGCTGATAGTTGACGAATTGCGTTCTGTTGTCAGTAAAGTTTGGAATAGAATGTTCTTCAAGCGACCCCATAAGCAGAAGTAGAGACACGTCAAAGCGGGTGACCTGGGCTGCCAAGGAAATAGGCTTCCCCTTCATAGATACATGATTCACCTAATGTCCAATGTCACATATTCTAACAGGACTGGAAATTCATTTATTAAAAATTTTAAGAGATTACCACATCGCACACGATCAAAAAAATAAGGACTGAAAATTTTGCCGCCTATAATGACACACCACGCATTTAGCCTCCAGCGGCCTTGGTGCTGCGCTTCTCGCATCCAATACAGATTTTCAGCAGACCAATAATGCATATTATGCTTGTTTACCCTACCAACACTATTAAAAATAGCCTCGTCGGTCCATAGAATTTGTAATAAAAGTCCATAGAATTTGTAATAAAAGACTCCTGTTTTCATCAATCATTCCTAACATCCAATGACAAAAATGTATCCTGTGATTAAAATCATTATCGTTTAAAGTCTGGTGCAAAACTATGTAATAGAGGTGTAGTCTAAAAATAAAAAGTAACGCGCATATAGTAAACTGCCTGTCTATTAAAAAGGATGTGCTCTTGTAATTATTTTACCTATGGTCATTTAATATGTTTTCGAGCTATTCCCAAATCTAAAGATAGCGCAATGCGTCTATTAAGACGACGAAAACTACCACTATCGTGTAGTCGCTGTACCAAGCGTCGAAAAATTCTTCTTTCATAATTATGGCGATCTGGATACCGGGCCGCATACGTTCTTTCTTTCAGCTGCATTTTGAAAGCACTCGAAATAGACCGCAATCATATCAACGGCTTCATCACTTGTGAAAGGCATTTTAAAAAATATTCACAAACCAAATTGACAAGAATTAAACTACGTCTAATAAAAATTTGACGTTTCTACAGTTTTTCTTGTATTTGTGGGCCGAGATCTAGACACAAACGGAAATGTTAGGCATCTCTATGTGCATCAACTACTAATGGTTATTCCTTTCACTAGAATTTTGACCTTCCAAAGGAATTCCACCTTTAGTAAGGGATCTTTAACGTGTTTCCACGGGACCTACAGTTTTACTTCTTATCCGAGGAGTGCTTTGGTTTTTCTCCGTTTTAGTAAAACGGCTACCTCTGCCAGGTTTGAACCCGCGCCGCTCGGGTGAAAGGCAAGCACTCTAACCATTCCACCACCGAGGCAGCTTCTATACAATGTTATTTATAATTTTGTTTTTTGTTTCCGCGGCCTACTAAACATTAATTAGATATTCGCAGACGAAGCGATAGATGGCGGTAATTATTAATTGAAGTAGTGATTATTTGAGTGCGTTTTATTTAAAGTACCTAATATTTTGGAGTTTGAAATCGGATTTTTGAATTTATTTGAACTTTACAGGGCGAGCCACGTTAATATTAAACTTTAATTTCACTCTAAAACCAACAACAATATTAAAATAAACCTTGAATCATTTTTATGGCAAATTTAATTTACTTTTTGATTTTGATATAATAAATACCTACAGCGTTGCAATTAAAATTTTAAAGAAAAAACGTAAAACCCTTATTTTGTTATTCTTACGCCCTCTAGCGACGGTGATAGACATTAAAAATCACTGTTGGTCTGTAATTCGATTAACAACTATCTCTTTAATATGAGACCAACATTTATCCAATTCGGCTCAAGAAACCACACTCGTCAAATAAAGTGTCAAAAAAATCTTCATATCGCTATAACTTTAAAACGAGCAAAGATATCAACTTGCGGTTTTTCCGTTATTCTTGAAAATTCAATCTACTTTCCGAATACGATGTCAAACATATACCGTGTGATTTAAATTTTCGGAGTAAAATGAAAAAAAAAACTGATATAACAAATTGCGCCCTCTAGTACTTTTATTAGGAACTATTGTGTAACAATGGGGATAGCAATTTAAAATACCTACATTTGTCTTTCAAACTAGTGTTATTTTACTAAAATTGAATAAGTGATTTAGAATTTACAGCAATTCTAATGATTACACTTTCAATAGCTTCCCCCACTCTTATTATGGTTAGTACATCAATTAACCTTAAACCAAAGTTATGTAGAATTGTCTAGACTTTCTAAAGATGTAAGCAAAGGTATATCTTTATATAAGAGTTTTGGGAAAAATTTAGAATTTTATTATTTAAATGCGCCCCCTACCGATGAAATACGGAACTTAAAACAATTTCCAGAATTTTTGCATGGCCACATTCATAATAAACATTTTTTTCTCATTGTCAGATTGGCAGGTCCTGAGATACAGCGGCTTACCTCGCTTATTTGACCAAACCCAGCACCTACTTAAGGATACATTTTGGTGCCTCAAAATTTCATAAGAGAAAAATGTAATTGAATTTTAATGTTTATTACAACATACATGTATTTATTTATTTATATACTATATTATATAAGCGTGTATATATTAAAGCAAACGTATGCATGCAACTTTACTTTAACCAGTTTCTCATTTTTTATCGTGACTGTTTTAGATATTTATTTGGTTTAAAAAGTAAACAACGAGATTTTAGCGTGATGTGTGATTAGGCCTGATCCTAGGCCTACTCTAAAGCTTAAACTTGAAACGCAAATACTAAAGAGAGAGAATACCTATATTATTTTTTAACAAACTGGGTATAGTAAGAATTTTACTTTTCTTTTACAACTTTTTTAAACTAATCTCGTAAACTTAACAGTATAATTTAACGGTTACCATTTATGATATTTATGATTTTTAAATAGCATATTAATGAGCAAAAATTGTGATAAAATTACAAAACCTAAATTTGCTCCAAAACTAATGAAAATTTAAAAAAAAGTGTAATTACAAAGTTTTTTATTTTTTAAAATAGAATCTAAATATGCAATAAAATATAAGGTGTTCCATTCAAAAAATCCAAGTTTTTTTCATTCAAAATATTTTCGATTGGCCCGTGTACAAAAAACACACAGTATTAAAATAGAAGTTTCTAATGATTTGGATCATTTATCACAACCTTTGTGATGTGAAATATATATAATTTATCTAATTTTTCATTTTTTTTTTGTATATAGCAATAAGTTTTTAATAGGGTAATTTTATGATAAAAATAACATAACCTCATTTTACTCCGAAACTATGAAAAATTAAAAAAAAAACAGTTTTAGATAACAGTATCTAACTTTCTTGAGGAAAATCCAAATATGTAATAAAATCAAGTGTTCCATTTAAATTTTTCGAGTTGACATAGATTCCGACTTACTGGGACACCCTGTATATATAAAGTACATTTAAAATTTTAATAAATGCAAACAACTTTTATATAATTTTTTTTTCATCTGTTATAGATTCTGAGATAAGACATATGAGGCATCTTATGTGGAACACCCTGTACCTTTCGCCGTAATGGATTTATTAACAGCAGGATTTTCATTATTAGTCAGATGAAAACCCCCACTATTTCCGGGTTCATGGTCAAGAGAAACTGTCGATTAATGTTTGGGTAGGCATATTGAGTACTTCAGTTGTTGGTCCATTTTTCTTTGACGGTATTTTAAATTCGAATTTGTACTTGAATTTCTCGATAACAAATTATTTGGACTCGTTGAAGATGTACCGCTCGCTTAAATTAAGGACATGTATTTTCAGCAAGATGACACACCTCCACACCATGCCCGTGTACTAAGTTAATGGCTTAATGCATTGGTTGAAAAGTGGATAGAAAGGAATGGACGTACACGATGACCAGCGAGATCTCCAGATATTTCTCCGTTTGATTTCTTTTTGTGGGGGTACGTCAAGGAAAAAGTGTATGTTGAACTACTAACCGCTGAGAATGATATGAAAAACAGAATTCGAAACGTGTTTACAAACCAGTAATGTTAAAAAGGGTAAAAATTCTTGTCGTTGTAGAATTCAAATTTGCTTAAAACAAGGTAATAAGACATTTTGAACATTAAAATTATTTTTATTTTACCTCGTAATTTTGTTTTTTGTGTTTTTGTTTTGCTAGTTAATAAATAATGTTTTATAATGTGAATGGTTTTTTGTTTATTTTCAACGGGTCACTAGATAATATAAACTAAATATTGAAAAATACAGCAAATTTATCAGAAATAGTGAAATTAAAAGAAATCTACCGAAGATAGATACCGACAAATTTATATCGTTAGAAAGGCAAAAAATTTTGCATTCGATGCAAAAATGGCTGTTCCACTTGAAAAATCGAGTTGATTGAAATTTTCTAAATTGACAAAGTAATTGCTCTAAACACAAGGAGGATTTGACCGTCCGGTCTACGCTAATACCATGTCTAGTAACATGGCTGAGACATGGCTTTCTACGTTTTGTGATCACAGCGATATATAATTTTTTTAGGTATCTACTTTTTTGTAAAAATGACGAATTGCGGCTAAACGATTCGTTTTAGGTACCCTCCCCATAACAAACTTTAGAAATATTCCTTAATGAACCCACAATCTTCCACCCACGCACTATTGACCCACCCTATATATGCACATGTGCATAAAAGGATGTATATGTGTATGTACGTATGTATGCACGTGTGTAAATATGCATTTATGAATGTGTACATGTATCCACATGTGCACGAATACCCGTCTGTATGTATGCACACATATATCCATGGTATTATGATTTATGCACATATGATGTACAAGCAAGTATGCATTATGCATATATGGACCAATGTCTGTATGTATGTATGTATGTATGTATGTATGCATACCCTCATGCAAGCGCGCATGCACCAATGCGTGTATGTACGTATTCCGGATTATGAATGGTGGGACGCACCATAGGAAATCCAACGGGAAATTATATACTCTCAAATTCCAGCTTCCCGAATTATTTTAGGTACAAACTGTACAAGAACTTTTCATTAAAGAATTGAATCTCTATCAGATTAAACTATTAAAAATATTTTACAGCTTACGCTAATTTCTAAAATTGCACAAATAATGTACCATTCCTGGACATCATCAGGTCAGTAATTAAATGTGAAACCTACGTGTAAATCTGTAAACTTTTCAGAAATGAAAATGTTCGATTTTAAATGTGTACAGTTATTAAAATAATTATTAACTTTAATTTCTCGGCTGTTGTGAGCGGGACAACCATCCATTTGAAACCAAATTTCTTCTTCCTCGGGAGCTATTTCTGCTGGAGCCGGTAAAATTTGTGTTTGCAGCAAATCAAAAAACCCACCCGCGCTTAGATTCTCCTCATAAAAAATGGTCCAATAATATGTTGTCCGAATATTACAACCCAAACAATTTCAGGCCTTGTTGTTGACTAAATCCTATAATTTTGCACGTTAGGTTCATTATTTAACGTAAACGTACCCACATCCGTTAAGCAAATGTTCTTTAAAAATTTTCGGTATAGACTAGCCTCTACGGCATCTCATAACAAAAACTCCGTTCATCTCTCAAAATCCCCCTTAAGCAACTCCTGATGACACTGAAGTTTGTACGAATGGAAATTCTTTTTCAAAAATTTTAATGAGGTTATATTATGCACTCCAAACTGGTTCGTAATTTCTCGAGAACAGGATTTTCAACAATTGCAGTTAATACATTTGTAGTATTTTCATTTTCGAACACATTTCTTTGAATATCGGCTTTATAATTTTTGAAGCATTTACACAAAGGCCTCGAATCGGGCGGTTTGGCTATTTCTTGCTAAATAAGGCACTTACTGAGCGCATGCTATTGTCGGAATAAAACATTTTTACAATTTCTATGCTTTCTGAAACGGTGTACGGCATTTTTAAGTCTATTGTTATGACTAGAAGACTGACAACTGATAGTATTTATAATAATTTTGAAAGGTAACGTCATCCTGACATTTCATTGCACATAATTTTTGCAATTTTTGAAATTAGCGTAAGCTGTAAAATATTTTTGATAGTTTCACCTGATAAGGAATTCAATTCTTTAAAGAAAAGTTCCTGACGAGTTTTTACCTAAAATCATTAGGGAAACAGGAATTCGAGAGTTTATGATTTCCCGTTGGATTTCCTATGGTGCGTCCGACCATTGACCACCTAGTATATGCAATTATGCCCGTATGTAGTATGTATGTATAAACATATGCATGTACGCACGAAAGGATGTGTACATGTTTGCACGTATGCATGCACGTGTATGTATTTATGTATATACATGTGCATAAACACCTGTATGTATACGAGTATGTATTGATATCTGATATTGTTCTTCGTATGCGATCGTGAAAAATTTGATTGCAAGGTTTCAAAAGAAGTAAATTTTCCATTGAAGATGACAACCGATCGGAAAGACCAGTTTCTATGTCCGCCCCCGTAAATATCGATGCAGTTCATGACATGATTATATTAGACCGCCGAATTGGGCTAAAACGAATATCATATAGTTCACGTCGATTTGGACATGAGAACATGTTATTACTATGGATGAAACTGGGGTACATTTGTACGACCCAGAAAAAAAGCAGCAATCAATGGAATGGAGACACTCTGATTCTCCAAAGCCTAAGAAATTTCGTGCTAAAAATCTGCTGGAAAAGTTCTTGGTTCAGTTGTTTAGGATTGCCAAGGAGTAATCATGATTGGTTTTCTGGATAAGGGTAGAACAATAACTAGGAATCACTAGACGACGTTACTGACCACTCTACGAGAAAAAATTATGGAGTGAAGACGCGGAAAGTTGTCCAAAGGTATTTTGTTTTTGCAGGACAATGCCGCTGCATACAAACCGCATGTTGCCATATAAACCATTCGTGATTTAGGGTTCGAATTACTCGAACACTCCCACCCCCTTTATTCACCAGATCTGGCTCCGTCCGACTATCATGCCTGAACAAAGTCTGAAAGGTCGTAAATTTTCTTCCAACGAAGACATGACAGAAGCTGTGGAGGACTGGTTTACACAGCAATATAGGAAACTGTTTTTGAAAGGTCTAAAGGCGTTGCAGGTTCTTGTAATAAATGTATCCAATTCAGAGAACGGGAGCATCACCAGAAGAGCCGGATCAGGTCGACCAAGACGTTAAACTGCAGAAGACGAGAATGTGGTGAATTTCCTCCGTGAAAACCCTTTCAGCACTGCGGTCACTGCTAAAGAAGCCGCTAATTTTCCAGCGTGAGCATGGACAGTGCGTCACAGGATTAAAAGATCTGCACTGAAGAATGGGGCCGCAGTGCGAAAGCCGTTTTTAACAGAGGAAAACAATGCTACAAGATTGGCATTTGCCACAGATTACCACGATGAAGAACATCTTTGGAACCGGGTGATTTTGTTCTGATGGACGTGTTCATGTTTACCGGCCCAGAGGAACGAGATATGATGAGCGCTACGTCCAAAAACTTCGCAACAGCAGTCGCATCTCGATAAATGTTTGAGCGTGGATAAGTTCTAGAAGTCCGGGAGTGTGCAATAATAGAAGAGCGACTAACAGCTCCCAAATACTACAGAATCTTGGAGGATATCATCATCCCCTCTGTAGTGCCGGTATTTGGCAACGACTTCACATTTCAACATGTAAATATTCCTATCAACTATTTTATTTTACTATTTTCTTTAAGAAGCATTTATTTTCCGTACAGGACAACTGTCCTGTGCAATTGTACATATCGCGAGATTGGTTACCCAATATTTAGAAGAAAGCCATAAGTTTTGCCTTGACCTTCACGCAGCCCAGCATTAAATTCAATAGAAAACGTTTGGGGCTGATGACAAAACGAATACAAAGGCGAAACGCAGCCTCGAAACCAAGAAGAACTGACGCACATGATTATTGTAAATTTATCCTTAATAATTTATTTCACTCATATATTATGTCACATAAAGAAAATTAATTATCTATGATTAGCAGGAAAAGAATGATACCATTTCTCATGCATGTATATGAACACGAATCTATTTGTAGGTACATGTAAGGATGTATACACGTATGTAGTATGCATGTATGAACGTAGCATGTATTTATCACGGTGTAAGAAGAGAGGTGGGTCGACTCCTTAGTAATCTGTCGAACCGAGTGAATCGTACGCCATTAGATGCATTATTCCCCACAGGCGCTGCGATCGCGCATATAGAGTAAAATGGCGGCCACTGTCCAGCCTATGTCTACAGGCATTTGAATCGACGGATAAGAGCCGTCAGGGGGAGAAAGTGTTATGTCACGAATTGTTCGAGTTATACAAGTGAGCAAATTTCGATCTTTAAAGCTCCATCTTATCATCAAAAGCTCGTAAAATGGATTGAACATGTTCGAGCAAAAAAAAAAAAACGAAAGTTATGTGCCGGTGATTACGTGTGTGAATTACACTTGACAACAAAATGTAAGTATAACACGTTGGAAAGTATGTAATGTAATGATCTTGTTGTACGTTTTCCATGTAAATATTGAAAGTGTCTATTTGCAGTGGCATTGTTACTTTCTATTGTGATTTAATATACATAATATAAGAAGACTAACATTGTGTTGACGAATGGACAAATGGTGAAAAAGTCGAATTCTTGAATAACTTCTAGACCGAAAGTATATATTACAAACTAATACATAAATAAAATGTGTTTGACATATGTACCGCCATGCAAATACAAAATTTCATCTTTCCCTCCTTTATATATGGGACCAAAGAATTTTAATAACTTACCCGTGTATTTAAGAGGTACTTCTAGTTTAAGAATATTGAAAACTAAATAAAAAATCTTTCTGCAAGAACACAACTTCTATGAACTGAGTAATTAACAGAGCCGCGTGAAGTTGGCACCCGCAGGTTGGAATTTTGAAACGTAAACTATTGCATAATTTCGCCCAGTTTTGCCTAATAGTCATTTCGTTTTGCCCAACCCCGGTTAACACATGACTCAATAGTCGAATTTATATGGTGTGGCCCCCTATTGAGCGACTTCGAAGAAATAACATATGCCATAATTTTGCCCAAGTTATGCCCAGTTTTGCCCAACCGAAGAAAATGTCATTTAAAAATCTCCATAGCCAACTATGGTTTCCACATAAAAAAATACAACTTCATGTCATATCTTTTTACATTAAGGAGGTATTAAAAATGTGAATGCACTAACGGATTCTACTTAACCCTAGGATGCAGAACATATTCGATATACGACTTTACACAACATAGATCTAATATAAGCAATATTCGAATTATATTGCAGTAAATTGTACATAATAGTAATAATGAAGTTATTCATTGAACTATATGTTTACAAAAATATATAATAAACGAAAAAAATCTTAAATCAACGAAAAAAATCTTAAATCTACGAAAAAATTAGTTTTGTTGGTAACAGTTGGTGCATACTCTAACACTGTGTTCATTACAAATGTTGTTTTTGCATGTGTCGCAAATTAATTTGCTTTTACGGTCAATACTGGTTGGACATAATGAACATTTTTTTCTCTTGAACTATCGACGGACCAGGAATGTTAATAAAATGCTTCATTGCTCCTAAAACACTTTTTCGTAGTTTGGGATTTGTAGACCTATACGTGGCAACACCAGGTCCCTGGCCAAATCTTTCAGAAATAATCTCCGTTTGTGAGTCATCCCTTGGTTGTAGTTGGGATGTTCTTTGGAAAAAACGATATATGCGTTGAGACCTGATACATCGACGATGTTGAAAAAAATGCTAATGGCCAACGTTTAGTTTGTCTCTTGCAAGTATATGTTGTTACCATCTGATCCATGACATCTACTCCACCTTTCGTTTGATTATAATATAAAATTATCTCTGGTTTCTTCTTGCAACTGTCGCTGACAGAGGTATCGTGATGCATGCTACTTAGTAAAAGTACGCATTTATTTTTCTTAGGCACGTAACTTACCATAGTAACATTGTTTCTAAAACAAAATTTCGAAGAACATACTGGACGATCTCTAGACGATTTTAGTTCTTTTGGCCTTAGTGTACCAACAACTGTAATGTCCTTATCCAGCAGATAGTGAAACGCTTGTAAAGAAATTATTTATCGTAAGGTTTAGCCCGGAATTATGAACACTACTCACTAATGTTTGAACAACTTCAAGTCCTAAATTGTTACGCAGTGGTTCACCAGGTTGCATCCCGCATAAATCATGCCATCGATAGCATATCTCGAGCTGGATTCACAAAACCAAAATACCTTGAAGCCGTATTTGGCAGGAATGCTGGGCATATATTATATACATTTGCATCGACCTCGATAACCAACAAGCTGCTCATCGGTTGTCACGTTTTGATCAGGAATAATACACGCCAGACATTGTTCAATGAAAAGATGCCAGATATGAGATATCATCGCTAATTTGTCAGTTTCTAGACGTATCTTGCGAGTTCTCTTATCATCAAACCTTATATATCTCCTTATTTCGTCGAATCTAGAAACTGCCATAGTTGCTCGATATACGGGATTGAAAAATTCTTGGGAAAATAGTTTCCGCACAGCTACGTTCCAACTTCGTTCCACTCCTGCTAGAATAAGTAAGCCGAGAAAAGCACGAAGTTCTTGTAAATCAACATTTCTCCAATCTTTTAATTTGTTACGACACACTCGTTTCCCTTCTAAATACGTACAATTCACTATTTCTTGTAAAATTTAGTCAGTCATAAACAGCTGAAACGCTTCTTTTGGTGTAGAACACATGTGCTTTTTTACCAAGCCAGGAGCTCGACGGATAATATTGTGTCAATGTATTTTGCTTGCTGCTGGCTGATCTATATTCCATTCTAAACCACTCGGAGCAATATAACAATCAGATGATCGAGAAATTGCCGAATTGTGAGCTGTGGATGTGCTAAGAGGATCGTTCAACTCATCACCATCAGAATCATCACTAGCGCTTGAATAATTATCAACATCTTCTATAAAATCTTCGTCAACGTTTATATTACCTTCAGATTCAACTTCGCTTTCACCAGATGGCTCCTTATTTGATTAATTGGCCCATGCTAAAGCAGTTTCTTCAAATTTATGATCACCAACTCTAAAACTATGTTTTTGTCTACGTGACGCCATTCTAGTTGTAACATAAACGCCTATCTGAGAGCAACTAAATGCATCTGTTGGGAATTGCGCTTATATATCATTCTAATTATGCAAGCCGCAACTTGCAAATACAGGTTTATACAAAGCCACGTATACAAGTATACAAGTTCAGACGTATCGGGAGTAACTATTTTTACGGCAAACAAGCACATACCTGTTTAAAAACAGAATGGGCCTCAGGGGACCGCGTTGTGTAATGGGGTAACAGTAAAAAAAAATTTTTTTTTGTAATATCTGTTTTACATTTAAGTCTGTTGGTATAAAAATGTATTAATATATAAACCTACAAGGCATTCCTAAAAGTACAATTCCCTGAGTAAATGAATTTCAGAGTAATAAGACAACAACGACATCAACGGGCCTGCCAGGCCCATGTTGTGCATCCTAGGGTTAAAAAAGTGCCTTAAGAATATTTTTACAGAGTTGTCGATACATTCAGAAATAAAAGTTTTTCAAAATCGCCATTTTTTCAATTTTGGCTAATTGCGCAATAACGATCAGAGATATCTTGATTATGACTATTGAATCTTAATTAACACCAAAATCGAGCACAAGGACCCCATATTACTTTTTGTCTATCTGTAATAGAAAGGGTACTTCTCATAAGAAAACATCAAAAATGAACCACCCTGTACATTGCGAAAGTAATTTTAAAATGTACCGCCTACATTAACTCCAAAAATAAAACGTTTTGAAAGTCAAGTCGTTTGGCCATAATCTTCCGTGTCGAATAATGTGAATAACCCTATATATATATATATATATATATATATATATATATATATATATAGTGTGTGATCCAAAGTAGAGGGACCATTCAATAACTTCTTTATTTTACGATATATAACAAAAAGTTAAATTATTTTTTGTTTACAGCCATGTGCTACATTTAATAGGGCTATCAAATATTTTTTTTCATTTCCGGTTAAACCGGAAACGAACACAACTATTGTTTTTTAAATGACACCCTGTATATTTTTTTAGACTATCTGATTCCTCATTATTTTTTCTTTGTGCAAATATAAAATTTTATGGGTATTATATCGGAAAATTTTGTTGTAATTCGCAAAAAACTGTTTTAAGGCCTACAAGACCACTATTTAAAAAGCAAAATAGCTATTGCCATGAAAAACGGAAAAAATTGCTTTTATTTGCTTGTATTTATTAGAATAGTAAACAAAACAAAATACAAAATTCAACAAGTAAGAAGTACGTATTTTTTAACTACGAAGATAGTATGCAGGAAAATTATTTTATTACTTGTTCAAAATTACCACCATTTTGTGCAACACATGCCCCTAGCCGCTTTAGAAGTATGTATCACATCGGGTGGTAACTGCATACAAGCCAACCGGATTTTGTTTTTTAAATCCTCTACATTTTGTGGCGGATCTGCATAGACTAGTGTCTTAAGATAGCCCCATAAGAAATAGTCCAGAGGTGTAATATCAGGCGATCTTGGCGGCATTTCCACTGGTCCTTGGGTGGCAATTAAACGCCCATTAAAGGTTTCGTTTAGATATTCACTAACAATGTTACTAGTATGAGTTGGCGCTTCGTCCAACTGAAAGTACATACTTCGTCGCAATGTTAGTGGAAAATCTTCTAACATGGTCAAAAGCTCGGTATTTAAATAATGAATAAATCTTCTTGCAGTGAGAGTTGCATCATAAAAAAATTGTCCCAATAATCTGTCTCCTATTAAACCGCACGAAACGTTAGTACCCCAAACGGTTTGAAAATGCCTCGGTAATCTTCCAGTTGTTCCACTAACCACGCAGTAAATGTTAATCGGCGTTCGGGATCTGCTGGACGTAGGTGTTGCACTAAATTTGGTTTATAGGACCACAGCTTGTGTTTTTTTAATGTCCTCTGAACATATCCAAATGATGTTCCTACTTCCTGAGCTACATGCCTAATAGACGAACGTGGATGTAGTCGAACATACGCTAAACTCTGCAATTCTCGTTCTTCATTTATCGGGTTAGTTTTCTGGGGTGCTCTATTTTGGATTTTTACTCCAGGAAATGCTCTATGTTGCCTTAATTAATTTTCAATTTTGTGTAAGTAAGTATGTGGAGGGTAATACCTGTCAGGAAATTTTTCAGCATAGAGTGCGACTGATCTTCGTGCGTTGCGATTATACTCGCCAAATATTAACATTAAATCGACCTTTTCACTATTATTCATTATGTAGTTGCCTAATAATTGCATACAATAACGTTGTAATTATAAATGCCGTCACAGCTTAAGTAATTACATATAAAAACTAATTTTGAAATTCTGAAACAACTTCACAAAGCAGTTGTTTCCGTTTTCCATGGCAATAACTATTTTGTTTTTTAAATAGTGATCTTGTACTCCTTCAAACCGTTTTTTGCGATTTACAACAAAATTGTCTGATATAATACCCATAAAATTTTATATTTATAGAAAGAAAAAATAATGAGGAATCAGATAGTCTAAAAAAATGTACAGGGTGTCATTTAAGAAACAATAGTTGTGTTCGTTTCCGGTTTAACCGGAAATAAAAACAAATATTTGATAGATTAGATTAAATGTAGCACATGGCCGTAAACAAAAAATAATTTAACTTTTTTATATATCGTAAAATAAAGAAGTTATTGAATGGTCCCTCTACTTTGGATCACACTGTATTATATATATATATATATATATATATATATATATATTGCATGTATAAACGTAAGCTTAAATGTATATAGGCATGTGTGCATATGTATATATATATATATATATATATATATATATATATATATATATATATATATATATATATATATATATGTATGTAGTATGCATGTATAAACGTAAGCTTAAATGTATATAGGCATGTGTGCATGAATGCACGTGTGTATGCATAGTGCATGTAAGATGTACGCATGTAAGGATATACGTATGTACGCATGTGGTATGCATGTATGGCTTATTTATATACTCGATTTTTACTCTTGTTGAGTTACTGTATTATTAGTTGAACCAACGATAATCTAATTTTCCCATCTTGTGTGTAAACATATTTTCTACTGATGCTTATTTATTGTATTTTACATATGTCTATATTTATTTGTGCTAATAGATCAATGGAAAACGTCAGGTAAGGTATAGTAAGCTAGGTCAGCCTTAGGTGACATGATTTTGTAAGACGCGTGGGGAAACTTGAAGGAATTTTGGTATCTTACATATCTATATCAGGCGTACAAGTAAAGCGAGTTAGAAGAATAGTCAAAACGTTTAACTATTTTTAACAATATTTCTTTATTGAATGCACTGTACATAAACGGCGAGAGAAAGTACTGCTTAGCATTTACAAATTAAGTGCGATAATTGGGTGTAACTTATGAATATTTATTAAATGGCCTTTAAATTATTAATCAAAGACTAACAAAAATACTTAATTCCCTGACCTTATTAAGAGGGCAACTGTCACGATACGCAGATTTGACTTCTCGATATCACGAAAATAAAACAAATATCAATCAGTATAGTACTAAAACTACACTGAAATCGTTATCATTCGCGTTTCGTTAAGATGTTTACGTTGTTAAAAATAATATTTAAGTGCGCGTTATTGTTTAATGTGCAGTGTTGTGTGCAAAAACTTTTGAGAGTACACGATTAACGGGACTTCGAGACATAGTTCTCAATAATGAGATCACTGATTATAATTACTTTATAAAAGTTCACCCTAAAAAGTTAATACCCATTGTAAAGATAACTGGATGCATTACGTCAACAGACGAATTTCAAGATGCTGTTGCAATTCAAATTCGAGGTGAGCGAGTACCAATATTGTACGAGGGGGCAGTGGAAAATCTATTATCGTTGCACTCGCTGCATATTGTTTCGAGTAATGTTGCAATAGTGAAACAGGGCGCGTTCGAAAACTTACCATCGCTCACAATACTAAAATTACACGATAACAACATCGAGCTGATACAATCGCAAGTCTTCAATAATTTAATGGTTAAAAAACTGATATTGACTTTTAATCGAATTTCTTACATTGTAACAAACGCGTTTGACCACATGCCGCGTTTGGAAAGTATTCGATTGGATCATAATCGACTAATTACCCTAACACCCGACTGGTTTCAAAATTGTCCAAAATTGTCATTGCTCACATTTAAATTCAACCAGATTACATCGATACCAGAAAAGGTGTTCCAGAATATTCGAGGGAGTTTGGAAAGGGTCTACTTATCCAATAACAGTATTAGGGATATTCATCCGCTAGCTTTCCATGGTTTGAAGAAATTAACGGATTTAAGTTTGTTTAGTAATAATATTAGTGTTATTGATAATTCGACATTCTTAGATTTAAATAATTTAAAAATGCTCGACTTAAGTGAAACTGATATAACCTGTTTACACGATTCACTTTTAAATACGTTAAGGTCGGATGTATTGTTGTGGATTAACAACATTCCACTGAATCAAGTTTGTAAAGAAGTATTAGAAGAATGGGTAATTAGTAATAAAAATAGTTTGACGTTTTATATACATCTAAAAAATGTTACGAAAGGAAAATAAGTTAAAATGTAGTTTATAGTGATTAAAATAAATATTTTTTGTTAAAAACGAATTAATATTTATACACTTACATATGGTACGCCATTTTAGGAATTAAGTCGAAATATTTATACATAATAATTCGGAAATAAACTCATGTACATAATAATTCCAGAATTAAAATGATGTACACAGTAATATTTACCTGAGCTAATATGCGAATTACTATACGCCGGGTGTCACACTAAGGGCGCCAGGTAACCTATCTTTGTAATAGATTATTACCGAGCTTTACAGTACATATGATCAAATTGAAATTTTCACTTTAATACCACAAGAGGTTAAATTATTTCCGAAATTTTTGAGCTCATGAATATTTTTAAAATTATCATATATACTATGGGGGTTGTATTATCAACCCTTTAGAAGGCAGTGTGGAATATTTTTACTGTTTTAAACCGGCATTAAAGATATCCTGAAATTATCCAGTCGTCAACAATGAAGGAGATTTCCGATCAGAAATTTCCTGTCGTCAATAGAAACGGATATTTTTGGGATATTTTCTTACTGAATCCCCATGTGCTGAATTAATTACCGGAAATTTCTTCTCGTCACGAATGTTTTGAGAAAATATTCCTTCGTCTTCGACTTGGGATGATTTTCAAAACATGTGTGACTCGAAAATATTTCCGGAAAAGCTGAGAGACTGTAGTAGCTGTCAACATTATCTAATTTTTCGAAATAACTTGGAAAAGGTAAATTTTAGACCTAAGATACTTTACATAAAGTGGCCTCAAAATTAAACGAGGAATTCGAAAATTGCAAAAAAATGGGTGGTTCCATTTAAAATAATGAAGTTGGTAGCTATTTTCAGTATAACCTAAAGTGCAACAAAGTTAAAAACATTTTCCAAAGGTACATCAGGTAGGTAATTATGTCCCTAATATTTTTATAGTGCATGGTTTTCCGGGTACTTCTAATGATTAAGTCTCGCTGAAACACCCTGTATACACACACAAGCACATACGACCACACCCACACACACACGCGCACACGCCCACTCACACATACAAACACACAAACTCGAACCCAAGCACACAAACACGCAAACACGCAAGCACGCAACAGACCACACACCCACCCACCCACCCACCCACCCACACACACACACACACACACACACACACACACACACACACACACACCCACGCACAAACACACAAAGACACATCCACACAAACACACGCACGCACGCACGCACACGCATGCACGGACGCGCACTTACACTAGCCCGCACCCACCCACGCACACGCGCACGGAACCACCCATATACACATACACAGAAATTATTTTATGCGTAATATTTAAAAAAATTCTTATAAAATGGAGAAATGACATGACATCCTGACTCTTAATTTAGAGACAATCACTAAAAATAATAACATCGTTATTTCATTTATCTGATAAATCATTTCTAAAGAACGATAGAATTCAGTATGAACCCAAAATACAGAAAAAACAAATCTTAACATATGAAAGGCTTTTATTAAGAGAGTTTTAAGTTTATTGTTCAATTTAAACGAAACATACTGTATAAATATTTTTTTTACTACATACTATTTTTATAGATTACGTACATCTACGTAATAATAATGGTCAGATATTGATCCTGTACATTACACAAGATGTTTTATCATTAACGATAGAAAGAACTCTTAATAATTTAGCCCAATGTGCGGACCCTATGATGCCAATAATTATTCATTTCTAATGAGAGTATAAATTCTACAGTTCAGAATAGCTAAACCCAACGTCTTGTTATGCTGACATAACTCCTACAATTACGTTAGACACTGTACAGCGTGTTTTATTAATAATAGAATACATGCTATAGCTTAGAATACTTGGACCATTATGCGGACATTGGGACGTTGACCATTATTGATTCATACAATGTACAGGAAGTTTTATAATTAATGGCAGAAAAATCTTTACAACTTTAAATAAATGAACCTAAATAAGCATATAAGGACGAGGATAAACTCTACAGCTCAAAATAATTGATCGTAATACACCCTTACATGGACGCGGACAATTATAGAATCTCTTACACCATATAATGGTATTATTGAGAGGAGAGAATAATCGAGTCTAATACGGCAATATGGGAATATTGGCACTTTGACAGCTCAAGGGTCACACACTGTACAAAGTGTTTTATTATTAAAGAGGATAGACTCCACACCTCACAACAACTGAGCCCAATATACCCCTATGCAAGCATAGGAAAACCAGCAATTATACGGAGTGTTTGATTATAGACGTGTGGATAATCTACAGCTTAGAATAATTGGTGCAGAGATTCATACACCGACAAAGAGTATCCTATGCGAGGTTTCTCATTATTGCCAACAATTAAGAATATTATCGCAATGATTAAATTGAGCACAATATGTCCTTACGGATAGAACTGAGCCCATTAAGGATATTACACTATACAAGATGGATTCTACAACTTAAATTAAAGGAATCCAATATGTGCCTATGTGGAAATTGAAACACCGACAAGTAAAAGAGCAACTACGCTATAGAGGATGTTTCATTATTGAGAAGATATACTCCAACTTTGGAGTTTCAGTAATTAAATAATTAAAGAATTGAAAATAATGTCCTCGGCTAACATTCAAACGACGACAATGGAGAGCCCTATAACAAATATAAAATCGGGGTTTGATTGATTGTTATATTAAAAGGTAAATTGCACCACGGTCTAGCTCAGTGAGGTACAAAACTTACTGTGAGAAAGCATTGATTTTCTGGTGTGAGGAACGAAGGAAATATCCGTAGGTATAATCAGTAATGCATTTGTTTGTTGGACGCCACTCAATTTATAGGTTTAATAATTAAAATACAACAAAAATTGAGAAAGTTGTACCTTATTAACATAGGTAATCTGAATAAACACTAAACAACTGCATTTATATGTATATTTAATAAAGCAAAATGTCTGATTAACATTAGCATAAGATAACTCAAATGATATTTCTCGTAAAGATTTCAGATTCTAAAATTACTAAATTCAACAGAACTACAAAGCTTATAATCTATATTTACTTAAAATTCAAAATGCAATATGATCAACACTGTATTTAATAATAAAACTTGTATTGACCTATTTCAACAGATATTACGGTTAATGTAAGTTATGAACCCAGATGTTTTTATCTTTGGAACAGAAAACAGCTGGTTATAACCGTATCAATATAACATTAACTGATTTGTTTACTTACTTAAAACGTACTTTGCACAAAAAGATACGCATTACTTCGTCTTAAAATGCACTGTAGTATAAGAAATTCATTTCACATTCATAACATAGACATACGATAATTTCTATTTGCCAATACAAATAAACGAACTGTGGATCATATAGGTAAAGTAACGTAATTTCCACAATCTAAACGTAAGGTAAGGTATTATACTTTTCATTTGTCAATAATGGAAAAACAACAAACGCAGGCAAACTAACAGCAAGCGGTAGTGATATAAATGTATCCCCATTTATAATTATTCAAGCAAAAATGTATTTAGAAACGTTACATACCTTATAAAAGGGAAGGAAAACTTAAAATTTAATTTTTTAAATTTTTTTAAAAACCCAAATTTATTTTTTATTTTTTTTAAAATTTTTTAAAAAACCTTTTTTGAAATATTTGACAATTTTTATTGATTGGGTTTAAAATTTTAAATTCTTTTCAAATTAAAATTTTTAATTAAATTAATTATATTTGGATGAAAATGCAGCATTTAGTTATGCATCGTTTGGCTATAACATTACCTATACCTATTATCGACAATTTTCTTGTTAATTAATATTTTCTACTTTAATGTGATTTTTGACAGAAACTGAAATGTTTTTCAAAAATAAAATGAACTTAATTCAAATACACAAATTCTATTTTATTAAAACAATGAAATAAAACAAGAAGATAACAAAATTGAGGCATAATAACAAATGAAAAACATAAACAATTATTTGAACATAACTAGAAGAAAAGTGATAAAAAGATAAAATGAATCATTACAAATGTTCCACATGACCGCCAATTTGATTTAAGCATTTTATAACTCGTATAACTCCGTATTTTTATAAAAGCCGATAAAATTCCAAAACTGCAATCTAGTGAGCCTTGATTTTGACACGCATTAAAACATTGTTGTTGATTTAATGTCAAATCAGTACAATTTAAGTGATTTTGTAATTTTTTAAGTATTTTTTTTAAGTACTGTTTATAATGGAATGTATTCAAGAATATTCTAACAATGATTTATTAAATTTGTTTTACACGCATGGTGAATGTGGATGAATTGTTAGGCGAACATGCAGGTTGTTTAACGAACGGTATCCACACCTACCATTAATGACACCTGGAATATTTGCAACAATTGAAGCTCGATTTATTGCAACTGGAAGTATAAGGGCAACTCGAACGCATTGAAAGCCAGTAATAGATAATGAAGTTAACGAGGTGAACGTGTTAGCTTATTTTCACGCTTATCCACGAACTTCAATTACAGCAGCTGCAGTGAATTTGGATATTTCACAAACATCAATCCACAGAATATTAAAGAAGTATAAAATGCATCCTTTTTCGGTAATAACTGTGCAAGGATTACATCTTGGTGATCAGGCACGACCAGTTAACTTTTGTGAATTTATTCTTGTACAAATGACCGAATATCCGAGATTTCTTCACAACATTATTTGGACCGATGAATCAAAATTCAGCAGAGAAGGAATTTTTAATCGCCGAAATAATCACTACTGGGCACAAGATAATCCTCATGTAACAAGAGAACGTAATCACCAGTTCCAATTTAGTTTTAACGTTTTTTGTTTAGTAATGGATAATTGAGTGGCATATCAAGTGTACGATGAAAATTTGAATGGGGCGAGATATCTTGAAATTCTCCGTCGACATGTTATGGATTTTCTAAATACTCTACCTGCATGTGACAGGGCAAACAGTTGGTATCAGCTGGATGGTGCTCCCGCACATTCCACTATAGCTGTACACCAACAGTTGACATTGATGTTTGAAGATCGGTGGATTGGCCCACAAGGACCTTGGAACTAGCCACCGAGATCACCCGATTTGGCGCCACTGGACTTTTACCTCTGGGGTCGTATAAAAGAAATTAGGCCAGTTCAAACTAGAGAGGAATCGCTAAATCGTGTTCACAATGCATTCAATAGTATGTGTCCACACGAAATTCGGCGATCTATTTCGCAAGGAGTATGTGATAGAGTTATAAAATGCTTAAATCAAATTGGCGGTCATGTGGAACATTTGTAATGATTCATTTGATCTTTTTTATCACTTTTCTTCTAGTTATATTCAAATAATTGTTTTATGTTTTTCATTTGTTATTATGCTCTCAATTTTGTTATCTTCTTGTTTTATTTCATTGTTTTAATAAAATAGAATTTGTGTAGTTTGAATTAAGTTCATTTTAGTTTTGAAAAACATACCAGTTTCTGTCAAAAATCACATTAAAGTAGAAAATATTAATTAACAAGAAAATTGTCGATAATAGGTATAGGTAATGTTACAGCCAAACGATCCATAACTAAATGCTGCATCTATTCATCCAATAATATACAGGGTGTCACATTTGAATTAACAAAGTTGTTCAACTTTGAAAATTGTTTAATAGTTCATTAAATTTTGAACACCATGTATGCAATAAATCAATTGTCAATGAGTATTTCAAAAGTATAGTTCTTATGCTTCTGTCTACTCCAGAAGCACTTTCCATCAGTCAAAAATAAGTAAGACAAGCAGTGTTGAAAATAGGGTTACATCTTTCAAAATTTTGAAAAATCAAGATATCTAAGAAACAGTTGAAAAAGGTATAGGAAACCCTTATAAGACATCCTAAAATTTTGTCAAGAATCCAAAATAAAATAATATACAGGGTGTTCCATTTAAAATAAGGAAGTTAGTGGCGACTTCCGGTATAACCGGAAGTAACATGACCTTGAAAATATTTTAGAATGAAAGAGAATCTTAAATAACAACAATGTATATCTTATTGTAGACTGTTCAGAAGTCGCTCTCCTCTTCAGCCCTGGTCATTCCCTTGTTGTTGGTGTTGCGCTGTTTTGTGTTATTGTATTGTGTACAATGAGGTGTGGTAATTTTGGTAATAAAAAAGAAAAAAATGTTTAAATTTATTTGAATTTGAATTTTGAATAGTGTATGGTTGGGTTTAATGTGCGTGTGGGTTATTGGTGTGTGTGCAGTGTGATTAATTAGATCGTTGGCCGGTGTCATGCTGGGTCGTCATCGAATAGACGGGGGGATGCGGAGGGCAATATGGGGTATTATGGAGGGATTCTTCTACCTCCTCGGGGAGGTCGTCGAGGAGTTGTGTGAGGATTGCGGGAGGATGTTTGAATTTTAATTTGTTTTTTTTTGCGAGGGAATTTGGGAAAGCGGTAGTTGTAGGGAGTGGTAAGGATTTCTTTGGTTGGGATAGTGTTGCCTGGAGTTTTTGGATACGGTTTGTGATTGGGGGTATATTGGCCTGGTGTAGGGTGAGGTCATTAGGGTACCTGAAGGGTAACCTGTGTATCCGTCTAAAAATTCGGCGTTCACGGGAGGCGAGTCTCTTAATAAATTAGAGACAATCACTAAAAATAATAACATCGTTATTTCATTTATCTGATAAATCATTTCTAAAGAACGATAGAATTCAGTATGAACCCAAAATACAGAAAAAACAAATCTTAACATATGAAAGGCTTTTATTAAGAGAGTTTTAAGTTTATTGTTCAATTTAAACGAAACATACTGTATAAATATTTTTTTTACTACATACTATTTTTATAGATTACGTACATCTACGTAATAATAATGGTCAGATATTGATCCTGTACATTACACAAGATGTTTTATCATTAACGATAGAAAGAACTCTTAATAATTTAGCCCAATGTGCGGACCCTATGATGCCAATAATTATTCATTTCTAATGAGAGTATAAATTCTACAGTTCACAATAACTAAACCCAACGTCTTGTTATGCTGACATAACTCCTACAATTACGTTCGACACTGTACAGCGTGTTTTATTAATAATAGAATACATGCTATAGCTTAGAATACTTGGACCATTATGCGGACATTGGGACGTTGACCATTATTGATTTCATACAATGTACAGGAAGTTTTATAATTATTGGCAGAAAAATCTTTACAACTTAGAATAAATAAATGAACCTAATATGCGCATATAAGGACGAGGATAAATTCTACAGCTCCAAATAAATGAGCGTAATACACCCTTACATGGACGCGGACAATTATAGAATCTCTTACACCATATAAGGTATGGTATTATTGAGAGGGGAGAGAATAATCGAGTCTAATACGGCAATATGGGAACATTGGCACTTTGACAGCTCAAGGGTCCACACACTGTACAAAGTGTTTTATTATTAAAGAGGATAGACTCCACACCTCACAACAACTGAGCCCAATATACCCCTATGCAAGCATAGGAAAACCAGCAATTATACGGAGTGTTTGATTATAGACGTGTGGATAATCTACAGCTTAGAATAATTGGTGCAGAGATTCATACACCGACAAAGAGTATCCTATGCGAGGTTTCTCATTATTGCCAACAATTAAGAATATTATCGCAATGATTAAATTGAGCACAATATGTCCTTACGGATAGAACTGAGCCCATTAAGGATATTACACTATACAAGATGGATTCTACAACTTAAATTAAAGGAATCCAATATGTGCCTATGTGGAAATTGAAACACCGACAATTAAAAGAGCAACTACGCTATAAAGGATGTTTCATTATTGAGAAGATATACTCCAACTTTGAAGTTTCAGTAATTAAATAATTGAAAATAATGTCCTCGGTTAACATTCAAACGACGACAATGGAGAGCCCTATAACAAATATAAAATCAGGGGTTTGATTGATTGTTGTATTAAAAGGTAAATTGCACCACGGTCTAGCTCAGTGAGGTACAAAACTTACTGTGAGAAAGCATTGATTTTCAGGTGTGAGGAACGAAGAGAAATATCCGTAGGTATAAACAGTAATGCATTTGTTTGTTGGACGCCACTCAATTTATAGGTTTAATAATTAAAATACAACAAAAATTGAGAAAGTTGTACCTTATTAACATAGGTAATCTGAATAAAACTAAACAACTGCATTTATATGTATATTTAATAAAGCAAAATGTCTGATTAACACTAGCATAAGATAACTCAAATGATATTTCTCGTAAAGATTTCAGATTCTAAAATTACTAAATTCAACAGAACTACAGAAGCTTATAATCTATATTTACTTAAAATTCAAAATGAAATATGATCAACACTGTATTTAATAATAAAACTTGTATTGACCTATTTCAACAGATATTACGGTTAATGTAAGTTATGAACCCAGATGTTTTTATCTTTGGAACAGAAAACAGCTGGTTATAACCGTATCAAAATAACATTAACTGATTTGTTTACTTACTTAAAACGTACTTTGCACAAAAAGATACGCATTACTTCGTCTTAAAATGCACTGTAGTATAAGAAATTCATTTCACATTCATAACATAGACATACGATAATTTCTATTTGCCAATACAAATAAACGAACTGTGGATCATATAGGTAAAGTAACGTAATTTCCATAATATAAACGTAAGGTAAGGTATTATACTTTTCATTTGTCAATAATGGAAAAACAACAAACGCAGGCAAACTAACAGCAAGCGGTAGTGATATAAATGTATCCCCATTTATAATTATTCAAGCAAAAATGTATTTAGAAACGTTACATACCTTATAAAAGGGAAGGAAAACTTAAAAGTAATGTAATGAACTGTATGGCAGAAGAGACGGAAAGGAAGTGACTCAAGTGTGTTCAGTACGCATTTGCGCACAAAACTTAGACCATAATACATTATATACAGAGGTGCTCGTAATTAAAGTGAAAATATCGAAATATAAAAAAATTTAATTATTGAAAGAAAAAAGAAATGCTTAAAGACAACTAATGTAATGTAAATATATTTATGAATAATAATGCAAATTTCGAAACTTAAATTAAGGTAACGATAGACAAGAATTGGCGCGTTACATCCTACACATTGATACTATTAATAACGTATGTAACAAAAGTTTTCGGAAAAAAATTAAAGAACGATTTAAAGAAAATGGTCAAATGTATTCAAATAATATTTTTAACAACGTTTTTCTTAATAGGTACTTAACAACAAACACAACTTAAATGATACTCAAAGGGCCATAGTCTTCAATGGTACGCAATTTTCGATTATCCTATCGTAGCATGTTCTGGACGGTGATGTTGTTTACATCGCGAATTTTCTGGAAAATTTGACGACGTAACTGTTGTTCGTTTTGGGCTTCCCAACCATTATCGTAACCTTTCTACTTAATATTGCCCAAAAATCTTCAATCGGACGAGCCTGAGGTACAGTTGGGGGGTTGTCATTTTTGGGCACAAATGAGATGTCTTGAACAAATTTCGTGTTGTTCTAGAATAGTGACAAGATGCTAGATCGGGCCAAAATATAATATCATCGTTAAGGTAATGTGTGTTAATAAAATCAACGAATTTGGAAAGACACCGCTCGGTATAAATATTCGAATCCAATGCCTCACCTCTAACACGACCAACGTAAGGTCTTGAAATTCCTCTAGCTGATATGGCACAAGAGACTAACACCTTGTCTTCAAATTTCGTTTTTGATTTATATTTCACGTTATTTTGGGCAATTCTGTATATCCGCTGTATAAAACCCGTCATTACCTTTAATGTCCGAATCAGACAACGTGAAGTATTTTTCGTCATCCACAATCACAACTTTGTTAGCTGTGAAGTGGCGTCTTCTTAATGCACGGCAATGTATTGGGATTCTGCGTAACTGTTCATCAGTATATTTTGGACATTTCTTCCGTTTCCGATACGTAAGTGCCCTTCTGCTCAGTTCTCGACTAACGGTCATGTGACTTACTCGAAACCTAGGACCTAATTTCCGAGTGGATTTTCCCAATTGATCCTTTGCGGCTTCCATCAACCTACTTGAGTCGGCATTAGTCAAAGCTTTCGGCCGCCCGGATTTCGGAAGGTTTACACATGGTATACCTTGTTCACATTCAGCTATGGTTTTATACATGGCCGAAACTGCATTTTGACCTCTAAATATATTCACAATTTCACGTTTTGGCAACTGTCCAACTAGATTGTACACAGATTTTCGGATATCGAGTTTGTATGCCATAACTTTTTAATATTTGACAAATATAATATGGCACATTGAAGTTTAATTTACTTTCTGACACTTGATTCCAAAGGCAACTAAATTCGAAGTTATTTAGGATTGATATTGAGATTATAAACTTTTCCGAAAACTTTTGTTACATACGTTCTGAGCGTAGACTATAACTATATTATATATCGCATTTTATTATTAACATAAATTCTATAGTTCAATACTTAAGAGCCCAGTAAGCCATCATTTGGACATTGGGATCCCGACAGTTAGTGATGCTATACCTTGTACAGGATGTTTTATTATTAATGACAGGAGATTCTACAACTCTATACACCATACGAGGTTTCTTCTTATTAATGAATAGATGAATTCTACAGCACAATAAACCCAATATGCCTTTATGTTGACATTGGGACGCCTCAATACGCCCTTAAAACGGATATGCACTATAGCAATTGGTGTTATTCATTATTAATAGGTAGAATATCTTACAGACTCAGAGCAATGTGACTTGAGCGCCATAACAAATAACGATGTTATTAATGGGAGAAACTTCCAGCTCAGAATAATTAAGCCCAATATTCTCATATGCTGACACTACGACGCCGATAATTATAAAATCACATACACTATACAGGCTGTTTTCTTATTAATGGGTGGAAAAATTTTACAGTTCACAATAATTAAACCCAACGTGCCTTTATGATGACATAACTCCTACAATTACAAACGTTAAGACACCATACAGCGTATTTTATTATTAATAGGATAAACTCCACAGTTTAGAATACTTGAGCTCAATACGCCCTTATGTGGATATTGGGAAATAGGCACTTATTGGTTATATACAATCCATACATTATTAAATGTAGAAAATATCTTACAACTCAGAGCCCAATATGCTCATATGTGGACGTTACGACGTCCATGATTATAAAATCATAAATACTGTACATGGTGTTTTCTTATAAATGAGAGAACAAATTCTATAGCACAGAATAATTCAATACCTTTATGGTGACATTGGAACGCCTAGGTATTATATTATATAATTATATTTATACACTATAGAACGTGTTTTATTATTAATAGGATAGATTCGACAACTCATGTGCTATTATTAATGGCTACAATACAGAATAATTGTGCCCAATATGCGGACAATACGACGCCGATAATTATAAAATCTACAAGGTATTTTATTATTCATGAGTGGACAAGTTCTACAGCACAGACTAATTCAACCCAAATTACCTTTGTGCTGCCATTGGAAGGCATATAATTAAAGACCCTATTCACTCTACAGCGTTATTAATAGGAGGATAGATTTTGAAGCTCTGAATAATTAAACCCCATATACTCCATACAATTATAGAGCCCTATGCGGTGTGTTCGTGTGCTCGTACCTGATACACATTTGCATGGACTCTTGCTATTATAGGATCTCTTTACATCATATAGCGTATGTTATTAACGCGAAGAGAGTATATACGAGGGCGTATTTTTATGTTATCAACCTAGCCATGAAACAAAAAAAGTGGCAATGTCAAATAAATTATTAAAAAATTGCTCACTGTTAGAACTACAAGTGCTAAGTTGTGTTTAGCGTGTGCCGTTTACAGAGATTTGAGATAGTCTATCTGTCGATAAAATGAGTGAAACTAAGATCGAACATCGCAGCGTAATAAAGTTCCTGATAAAAGAAGACAATAGTCCAAACGCAATTCATGGAAGAATGGTTGCTGCGTATGGGGAAGATGCACCATCTTATTTTCAAGTAAAATATTGGTCTAAACTCTTTCGATAGAGTCGAGAATCAATCAATGATGACCCGTTAAAGGTTGAACTGAAGACATTGAGCGAAAAGTCGAAAATTTGGTACTAAAAGATAGGCGTGTAAAAATCTGTGTCATTGCCAATGAAGTCGGTATATCCGAAACAAGTGTCCTCAAAATTTTGCATGACGATTTGGGTATGAAGAAGGTGTCTGCACGGTGGATACCCAAATTGCTTACACCTGAAAAAACTTGTACAGATAAGAAGTTTCTCAAGAAAATTTGGCCGAATTGGAGCGGGACAAAAAATGTTTTTTCTCGAATTATCACCGGAGATGAGACTTGGGCACATCACTGGAACCCTACTACTAAACAAGAATCCATAAAGTGGGTTCATACTCTCCACCACCAAAAAAGGCCAAGACACAATGTTCTGGAAAAAACTGAGGCAACTGTTTTCTGGGATGCTGAAGGAGTCTTACTTATTGAATATATGGCGATGGGGTCTACCATAAATGGAGAGGTCTACGGAAACACAATTAAAAATTTAAAAACTGCTCTGCAGGAAAAACGCCCCACAAAAAAACTTTTGCTGCACGAAAATTGTCGGGTTCATAAGGCAATCAAAGTTCAGCAGATAATCAATGACTCTGGGTTTAGAGTTAAAGCATCCACCTGATGGCACAGACCTAGCTCCGTCCGACTTCTTATTCAAAAAAAGCATCTCGGGGGAAAGCGTTTTGCTTCTGGTGACGAACTCAAAGAAGCTGTTGAAGAATATTTAGCAGGGTTACCGAATTTTCCGAGGGTATGGGGCAATTGAAAAAAGATGGAATAAGTGTATTAGTGTTGAAAATTTTGTTTGTTCTCTTATGTGCTTTTTTTCATGGCTAGGTAGATAACATAAAAATACGCCCTCGGAGCTCAGAATATATTATATTATAATATAATATACACGGTGGCCCAACGGAAAGGTCGCACCCCTTTTTATGACCCTCCTGGTAGATTTAGAAAAAGACGCTCGAACACGTCAAGTTTGATTTGTAAGGGGACATCTTGTCCACTAAAACTCCATTATACAGGGTGATTCACAAAGAGGATACCTACTAGTTTTATGTCATTTTTTGCCCCTTCCTGAAGTTTGCAGTAAATTGGGTATAATATGTCCTTCACCTATCTTCTGCCGTTTTATTTTTATTTGAGTTTTTATAGCTCAAGTAGTATTTTATTATCGATAGGTTAAGACTTTAAGAAACTTTGTACACTATCATTTCTATAGATACCTCGAACTAGTAATAATTGTTTGCAGTCACTGTCAAGGTATGTCAGTGTAAGCATTTTTTTTAAATTCAAATTGAACGGCGATTATTATTATATTTTCCATTAGAGAAAGGGTAGAAATAACAAAACTTTATTTTGAAAATGGAAGTTCCACCAGGGCTGCCCCTCTCATTTAATCAGTTACACCAAGACAGAACTATTAATGATAAGCATGTGGAAAGATTAATCCGGAAATTTGAAGACACTGATCTGTGAATGATATTCAGCACCAAATCTTACGGTGAGAAACAATGCCATAAAAATAGCTCTTACAAGATAAGACTTGTACAAGAACTTAATCTGAAGACGATTATGACAGAAGGTTGGAATTCTGCGAACAAATGAGCCAGCGGTTAATCAACAATCGAAATTTGCTGTTCCATATTTGTTTTTCGGACAAATGCACGTTTATTTACACGGTGCTGTAAATAGATATAATTGTCGTTATTGGAATGACTCCAACCCTCATTTATTTAGAGATCCTCCAACACCCCAAATGTTTGGGCGAGCATATTAAGGAATAATACTTTAGGACAATTCTATCCCTGGCAAATGACGCGAGTTGTACTTGAAAATACAATAAACCCGTTAATTACAGAAAATAGATTAACGACAATAACCATAAGGAAAACCTCCACTTCCAACATGATAGAGCACAACACCACTACGTAGCTCCTGTAAGGCAGTTCGTGAATAATCGCTTTCCTGGTCAGTGGATTGGTAGACGAGATCCAGTTGAGTGACCACTCGAGACATTTAAAAAGGAAAATTTACGAATAGAAACCAGAGTCTCTTACTTTATATATTATTAATGGGAGGAATATAGAAAATAGTCCTTATACTGAGACTGGAACGATCACAATTAATACACTACAAAAAGTGTTTTGTTATTAATGCAAGAAAGAATATTCTACAGCTCAGTTGAGGCCAGTATCGTCCGCATAAGGATCTTATAAATATACAAAATGTTTCATTATTAATGGAAAATTCTACAGCATATAGCTCAGAATAATTGAGCACAAGTGCATATTGTTCTACAACTTAGAACAACTTATGAGACGTTATCCCATTATTATTGGAAAGACTCTACATATAGGAAGCGGTATCAACATTTTTGTTGTCGGTCCCACAGAGACTGCTTCTACCTATTTCACGCCAATAATTTGCCAACAAAAATGTTAGGTTAACTACTTTGAATGAGAAATACCTCACGAACTCGGGGTCACGGTCATATCTTCAAACCGACTTTGAAAAAAGCTAGAGGTTGAAAGCGCAAACATTGTCCTGCAACGATGTCAAGGTCAAGTAACGCAAGCTGATGACCTCTGCTTGACATTGACCCTGTATTGATTTATTCGAATTTTTATCACACTCGATTATGACGTCATTTCAGGTTAACCTTCAACTAAAAGTCTCCCTAGGATTGAGCGACTTTGAAATAGAGAAGAACTCAACTTGTACTAGTACTGCTAGAGTATAGTAAATTTAGGTAAGATGATTAACTCGGTGACACTAATGAGCTGGGTTGTACTTTTTCATAGTTTACATTTTTAAACACGTGAAAGAAGGGGAAGATATACAATAAATTTAGACGAAGCGCATTAAATCGGCTATACCGATTTGTCATTCCGCAAAATACAAAAAGCTGCTTTGTGTTTTATTACCATAAAGGCATTTTGTCTTAAAACTGTAATATTTCTCTCCGAAAAATGGATAACTGGATGCAATAAACAAGATACAGACATTATCCACGACCCCTAAAAACCGGGACATTGTAAAACTGCCACCAAAACTTGAGTACCCCAAAATTTGAAGTATGTCAACGTATGAGAAATGCTTTATGAGCAACATATGGGCCGATAGGGTTGAACCACACTAAATGAAACAATACTCGTCGCCTCGGAAACAATTATCTACATGAAAACAGAATTACTGGATGATCTATTCGAAGTATAATTAATTTTCATAAAAAAAGGGACAACAGCATGTACGATTTACACCTTTGGATGAACTGATAATGACATATTTAATTTCTGTAACCAAAAATAAAAATTGTAACAAGATCAATCATGTGGTAGACGTAGGGCCGTACGTAAAATAGTGCAATGAAGACATACCTATCAAAGTACGTAGATAAATTACTAAACGTATGCCAAAGTAGTAATTAATTATAAACAATTTTTCAGTGCCAAGCTGAAAAAAATTAACCTCTGAAATCAATGCCAAAAACAAAATATTTTCTCAATTTCTAATACTGTTGTAACGAACAGCAGTGACGAAATAGGAAACTGCACGTCATGTAAAGTCAGTTTCATTTTTTTTTCTAATAGCTCTTGTTTTTCAACCAGCATCCAATAATAACCATATATACAAAACGATGCGCGTCATAAATTTATTTAACTAGTTCCAAAAAATTATTCATGCTACTATTTCGTATGTCCCCATGAATCAAAAGGAGATAGAAACAATCTAGAACGTTGTGACTACTTACATAAATTAATAACTGCAACTGAACTTACATGGAGTTTCCTATACATTGATATCCTTGTTGCTATTTAAGTTTGTGACCCTTTTCATAAGATTACAAAACCAATATGGCATGTGTTGATAATACCCCATATCTGAACACAGTATCAATATAGCACCTTGGATACTGGTATTATCAAAACATTCGTTTCAAAAGTTTCTTATCAGCAATCAAATTCCAATTAGCCAGCGAAATTGTAGTTTTGCGCACGATACATTCACGATTACAACAGTATCTTTGAGCTCCTTCGGTCCATGACCAGAATAAAAAATCTCCACTATTTTAACAGTAAATGTTCAAAGTTTCAAAAGATTATAACGAAAAAAATTTTGGAATATATTGTAACTGGGCGCCACCTACAATGTTCACTATATGTTTTAATTAAAGTTTTTAATTACCATACTGAATTTAAACTTTACATCCAATTACATTGACCTCCTAAGTCATTAAAATTCAGTGGTTTCTATTTTACTCGCTAATTTTCATCTTCCTTCTTCTTTACGTATCACCTCTTGGACCTGTTTTAAATACTTTCTTATTTTGGGGCAGCATCTTTTTCCGTCAATTTGTTCTCGTCATTCCCGCCATCTTGTTTAAGAGTTCTTTTTTTGCTTTAACACCTTGTTCGTTCATAAAGTAGCGGATAAATTCAATTAAAATTCGAAGGAGTTTATGAGGAAAACGCTCGGACCCGACGTTTTTTATTTTCAATTTAGAATTATTTTATGTAAAAGTGAAATATACAGGGTGTGTCATGAAAAAGATATGACGTAATCGACGTTTTTTAATGTCACCCCCCATTTTTTACTGCAGAGTTAGAAAGGGTGCATCTTTTTACGTACGACAAGGTACATATGGATGATGTTAAAGGGTGTCCCAAACTTGCGTCCGCGGGCGATCCTCCCTTATTTGATGGCACAAGAGAACAAAATTTTGAACTGTAGTAGAAAGAATTGAGGCGCATATTTTAATATTATTTTAGGTTATACAGAGTGAACCAAACATAGATTTTTTTTAAATGGGATACCCTGTATGTTATTTCAAATTTGAATTCAGCTCACTTCGGCCTTTCTTTCAATATAAGGTTTGATAGTTTAGAAGATATGGTCATTTTGAAGAAAAAAATCGCACCTAAATGGATACTATGCATCATTTCTAATAATAAGAAATATTCAAATAATTTTTTTAATAAAATATATTTTGAAACACAGACAGTTTTTTGGGGATAAGCCTAATTTAGTTGTAAAATGATTCCACTCATTTAAATTAAATGTTTGAATTGAGCACCGTTCACAATCTGACAATAGCCAAGGAGATTAAATAATTTTTGAACGTTGTTGATGACATCTGCAGTAATGTTTCTAATTTCTTGGCGAATACGCTCTTTTAAATCTTCTAAACAGGTCAGTCGCGTCGCGTATACTTTACTCTTTACCCATAAGAAGTAATCTAGAAGATTTAAATTTGGTGATTTGGCTGACCACTCAATTGTCCCTTTTCTACCTATCTAACGATTTGGTAAAACTTCATCCAAATAAGCGTAAACAGGTAAAGCGTAGTGTGGCGCCACTCCATCTTGTTGGAAAAAAAGGTCACAGTGGTGCGGATCGGGCTCTTCTAAATCCGGAAAAAACGTTATTAGAGCGGGGATGGGGTCACTTTGAAGTCTAAAATCTCATACCACTGAGAGTATCTTCGAAGGAGTAAACAAACACCTATAACTCTTCCGTCAACTATACCGCACCAAACGCTCAATTTTTAAGGGTTTTGAGTGTGATATTCATTAAACCAATGAGGATTTTCGGTTGCTAATAACGACAATTTTGTCTGTTCACATGTTGTATTTGTTCACAAAATCATCTTCCGACAGATCGTGAAGTAAGCATATCTTGTAGAGATGGAACTTCTCTCTTTTCAACACTTCATGCACAGTAGATGGCGCCACACTAATATCATGTGTCCGTAATGGTGGTATTAGAATTATGTTGGACTGCTAACACACTGTTCAACTGATCTTCTTCACTTATCGACTTTCGACCACATTTTCTCATATCCAGAATATGTCCAAATTCCCGAAATTTCGCCGTAACTCTATTTACCACGCTTTGGCTGGACGGTCGATCGGGATGAGTTGCATTAAATATTTCACAAAATAACGGTAAAGTAGTTACTAGAAAAACTCACGATAACAATGCTGGCGCCTATCAAAAAACTAAACACAAGTTGCTAACGTGGAAATAATTAAAATAATTTTAACAAAATGTGCAATTTAACGTTTTCTTCCATTGACAATGAAATGTTCTTATTTTTAATCTTTACGATAATTTTAATTCAATATTTCCTTATTTACCTTGACGGACGTAAAAAGATGTATCCTTTCTAATTCATATGACCTACATCGTCCAAATCAGTTGATATAACGACTTGGTTGTCGGCAAAGTGTAAGGAATATATTGTTGAATCTCCAATAGGAATGCCCAATCCACCACAGCTTGGTTTCTACTCATACAGTGCTTCATTTAGGTAAATTTTAATTAGGGTTGGTGCTATACAACATCCCTGCCTTAACCCTTTCGTTACCGCGAATGCGCTAGATATGTTGCTCCCACTTTTATAGAGCTAGTCATGCCTATATATAATTTTTGCACTGCTCTTATAATATAATTGTTTATCCCTTGTTTCTGCAGAGGCCCATAACTTAAAGCGATACGTTGTCGTACGCCTATTGAAGATCCACAAAACTGAGCTGTACGTATTTAATTTTCTGGGATTGTTTTTCAATTAAAGGGCTGTTCTCTCAGGGTGCTATTAGCGTTTTGTCAATTTATTTCGCTTATTTTTAGAAATATTCTCCTGATTTTCCACAAATACATACATAGGTAACATTATTATTTATGTCGTGCAGGAGCTATTTTTTTATTTTCGCCTTCGTTGTATTTAATTAATTAAAACTTAAAATAATATAAAATGAATTTCCTTATAAACCCAAATTTCGATTCCAGCACGACATAGGTAGTAATTTTCTGAGAATACCTTACTTTTTTTTAAATTTTTTTACTTAAAAATCAATGATAAAAATTAACATTAAGTAAACTACAAATCGTGGTTCATCACTGAAAACTCTTGGAGAATTGTGAAATGCACGTACACGTCATGGGCGGAGCTTTCCAAACACAATAAGGCAGAGCTGGAAACCGATTCTTGAAACACGTGTCAAGATGTTTGAAGCGTAGTGCAACTGATGTCGATTTTTTGTACATGGCGTACATTTTATAATGGCTGAGCAATTTCAAACAAATGTTAAATTTCCAGTAGTATATTATAATAAGTGGCTGAATTTTTGCGATAGTCCTGCAGATTTATTGAAATGCAAATTCGTGTTGCATATTCTCAATACAGCGTACGCAAAACGAGTGGTATTATTTAGCAACACGATTGACTAAATGTTTCAATAAAAGTATTATAAAAAGAAATCAGTTACGAGCTACATTTTTTTATATCATTGCACAGACAAAATTAATAAGATAGAACAACAGTCACATAAACTATTTGGACTTTGTTGGCCTCTTCGGCTTATTGGCGGTTTGTTTCGAAAGCCGATACAAACTTTTATGTTTTAGTGAAAACGTCATACTTGACAGATGCGTCCGACTTGCACATCAATTTTACATTGTCACAACACATTTCATGAAAGCTTCTGATTGGGTTTTTTCACATGTACGTGAAATGATCACTGTAAAAGCAGAGTGAGTTGAATTTTTTAATTAGATGTCCCTCAGTTACACAAATAAAAATAACCGCATACTGTCCACTGATTTACCAGAGTTTTTTACGCTGAAGCTCAATAGTATGGCCATTACTAACAATAGTAAAGAACTTTATAGCATTCACATCGAATTTAGAAAAAAAAACGAAAATAATAATATAAAACAGCAAATATATGAAACAGTTGTTTTGTGCTTAGCCCATAACCATTACTTTAAAAAAAAAACAAAGATCATGGTAAAATAACATTTTTTCTTTAATAATACTGGAAGGATATCATTCATTTTTTTTAATTTGACCATCATCGTTTCACAAAATTCTGCATCTTTTTCATTCTAAACTTCACGTACTAAACGTTTGTTGCACAAAATGCAAAAATATTCACCGATAAACCGGATGTAGATTCGTTTCTAAGAATTAACCCACATGTCTCATTTTTTGCGTACATGGCAATGATTGCTGCAAAAAATGAGACTGAGAAGAAACGATTGTATGAGGTGTACAGATTAAGAAACAAAGAAGCGAAGGAGGCAGTGAGAATAAGTAAACAGGAAGTGATGGCTGTGGAAGGAGAGAAAATGAAGAATGATTTTGAGGGAAACAAAAAACTCTTCTGGAAATGGGTCAAAAATACAAAACGTGACCCAAAACAGAACGCTGCAGGAGTGATGAATGATAGAAACGAAATAGTATGGGACGATTGTGAAGTGAGGAAATGCTGGCAAGAGTATTTCGGAAAGCTGTACAGTAGTGAGGAACGTAAGACTGAAGGGTTAAATAAGGAGAATATAGAAGAAATGATGAATGAAACTGAGAAGGATATTGGAATAAATGAGGTAGAGAAAACGGTAGGAAAGTTGAAAAACGGCAAGGGAGCAGGCGTAGATGAAATAACTGGTGAAATGCTCAAGTATGGTGGTACAAAGCTTATACGAAGATTGCGTGAGTTATTCAATATATGCCTTATGTGTGGAAAAGTGCTGAGTGATTGGAAAAGCGCGATCATTGCACCATTGTATAAGGGTAAGGGGAACAAGAGTGATTGTAAGAACTACAGAGGAATAAGCTTGCTCAGCGTACCTGGTAAAGTATTTGGAAGAATACTGATTGATAGAGTACGAGAAACTACACAATCTAAGATGTGGGATGTGCAAGGTGGCTTCATGCCAGGGAGAGGACGTGGACGATAATGAGAAATGAAAGCATGAGCTTAGTTGCGAAACGTGCAATCTATAATGGCCTATTCGTCCCATCAGTACTGTATGGAAGTGAGACAGGGTATGTCAAAAAAAACCACGAAAGAAAAATAAATGCTGTGGGTATGAGATTTCTGAGAAGCGCATGTGGTAAAACGAGAAGGGACAAGATAAAAAATGAATGCATAATGAGGGAGTGTGGTGAGGAAAAGACGATAATGGATAGATATAAAAGTTGTACATTACGTTGGTTTGGTCACATTGAGAGAATGAACAACGCAAGATTAACGAAACAAATATATGTGGGTGAGGTTAGGGGAAAGGCCGGGCCTGGTAGGCCGCGTAAAACTTGGCTGAATGTAGTAGAATCTATGATAAAGGAAAGAAAGATAAGGAGTTCTAACAACAAAAGGGCATGTCAGAGACTATGTATGAATCTTGCGGAAGCTAGGGAGGTATGCGGAGATAGGAAAGCATGGCGAAAGATTGTGCATGAAAATTAAATAAGAGGCAGGGATTGTTTTGCCTACCCCGCGAGGGAATGGCGTGAAGGTTAAGTTAAGTGTTGCCGGTCCACGTGTATTTGAAATATGCCTGTCAATTTAATTGAAAGTGTCTCAAGCAATTGTCGTAAATTAGGACAGTTGCTAGACAAACGTTCGACTTATATTTTGTTCTTTTCTACAACGCAAAAGAATGGTTGCATTAGAGTGATAACGTGTCTTGTAGCAACGCAGACTTTAAAAATAGTGAACCGCCTACTTGAAATCAGAAGTTGTTCCGAGTGATAAAACAGCCTTAATTGTTTTAGAGCAAATATGTTATCAATACAGGAACGACCGGCTCTAAAACAGCTCTGTTCCTCTGCTTCCGTCAAGTTATCTTCAAGTCTGATTCTTATGACTTTTCATACAGGCGTCCGATTGAGCAAAGTACGCCTATCCCTTATTATTTATGAAATTTACTTAAAAATTCCGTCGACACCATTAGAGGAGAAAATGGTGCCGAAGGAATTTTTAAATAAACATCATAATTAAAAGTTTTTAAGTCAAAAACCTATCGTACAGACATGGTTATAAAGCTACAGTACTGAGCTTTCTAATTCAAAAGTAATGCACAGGACATCCCATTAAAAAAAAAGTTTTCCAGCATTGGTAAGTTACTAATACAACCTAATTTTTTAATCACTGTGTATTTTCTACAAAATGACTAAGAGCACAACTCGGTATCAGTTTTGTATAATCTTAAGCTAAATGTCATCGATTAAAGTTGTATTAGACTACTAAAATATTACAAGTAGGTGTAAAAAAATATGTTGCGTATTTCATTTATCAGAGTAATGTTACCAATGGTTTTGAATAAAAGTAAGTAACATCGATTCACTAAAAATATTTTAAAATGACAGACCAGAGACGTTTATAACTAAAATTTCAAAAAAAATCCGCTGTTTGGTTGTTTAAAAAGGACGAATACTCGATCCACTGTGGAATCAACCGTGTATACTCTGAGTAAAATTCCTTCGTACTATTCACTATTATAAATTAAACTTATAGGAGAAATGCCTATTAAAAGAATTAATAGAATTAAAATGTATGTAGCTTTAGTGAGCATTCCCTTATTTCTGAATTTGTTTTTCGACATTTGCATTTTAAACTCTCAATTATATAAAAGTATCATCAATACTCGAAACAATAGGAAGTTCTGAGTGTTCTAAATTCAGATATAATAAAAAATCGTCGAATTAAGGTAATGTACAATCTGTCGTTATCCCTAAGACATTTATGGCTGCAGTACACTTCTTGACTACTTATTTAAACAAAATATGCGGATTAGGTTCAATAGGTATTGAAATTTTGATGCATTGTCAAACTCAAAAATATTTTTCAATAATTGATCACCCTTTATATCTAACCTTTTTTCAAATTGAAGAGTAAGTCGAGCATTTATTGCAATAATGGATAAATTTGATTTTTGATGCATGATCAATCCTCGGTAATGTTTTTCAAGGATTGACCACTCTTTGTTTCCTATAATATCAGAATTCTTAAGGATCTATCGAAGTGTTATAATACATTTAAATGATTATAAACGTTTTATTTTGTGTTTTATTATTTCAAAATTCGAAATAATACATTATTAATCAAAATGCACTAATTACCTGTTTTTCTGAATGATTATTCATAGGAAATAAAAGATAGTCAATCCTTAAAAATGCATATACAAGCATTGACCATGTCTCAAAATGCATTTTCGAGGATTGATCATGTCTTAAAATTCTCAATTTTGCAATATCAATACTACACATAGTTTTTTTTATATACAGTGTGTCCGAGATTCAGCATGCATGTATTGCTATATTCGTTAAAATTGAAGATAGAATGTCAGTTAAATGGGAAAAGTTTTAGAGAATTTTATGGCTAGCATCATGGTAAAGTCGGATTTGAAGTAACTTTTTTTGTTTTTGAAATAATTGAAGAAAACAAAAATTGTGCATTTTCTACTACCCCCTGTAGCTCTTTTATTTGAAGTCTGACAACATTTTGATTTGTACATTATTATGACACTTTTAAAAAAAGTACCAAAATTTATCTACAGTCATTTGTTTTTGAAATACATACACTAACTATTGTTTTCATATGGATGTCATGTTGGATTTTATATTATCGAATAGTATTTTTATCACCTTTTCAGCGATGTATCACATGATACGAGAATTTACTTCAACTATCAAAAATTTAAAAATATAAATTGAAATAGTAGGCCTTGAGAAGGCATGGATTAATAAATGAAAATTTATACAATTAGATTCCTAATTATTGTAATTTCTAATAACTAAAATAAAAACAAAACCGATAATAGTAACTATCATAAAACATGCTCGATATGACCCTCTACACTCCACATTTTCTACATTTCGTATCATGTAATACATTGTAGAAGAGGTGTTAAAATCCACTATTCGATAATGTAAAAATCCAAATAGCGTCCAAAAACAAAAGTTAGAAATGTATTAAATTTTGTAAGTAAAAGCAGATACATTAGCAAGGGTTTAAATTTTGATAGTTGAAGTAAATTTCGTATCATGTGATACATCGCTGAAAAGGTGATAAAAAATACTATTCGATAATGTAAAAATCCAAGATGGCGTCCATATGAAAAACAATAGTTAGTGTATGTATTTCAAAATCAAATGACTGTAGGTAAATTTTGGTACTTTTTTTAAAATTGTCGTAATAATGTACAAATCAAAATGTTGTCAGACTTCAAATAAAAGAGCTACAGGGGGTAGTAGAAAATGCACAATTTTTGTTTTCTTCAATTATTTCAAAAACAAAAAAAGTTACTTCAAATCCGACTTTACCATGATGCTAGCCATAAAATTCTCTAAAACTTTCCCCATTTAACCAACATTCTATCTTCAATATTAACGAATATAGCAATACAAGCATGCTGAATCTCGGACACACTGTATAATGAATATAAAAGTATATTTTAGTTTTTTTTTTTTGGTGATGGTTACACAAATCGAATTAATTCATGGTAAATCAGATAAGTGTAATAAAAATTGTCAATTTTCGATTTTGGGAGGCAAGTGTGAAGTTGCCCACCCCAATCTTATTTTTGCAATAACTTTTTAACAGAGGGTGGTCAATGAAACTTGTTGGTGTCATTTGTGGTCAATTGAATGCCATTAATTAATTATGAAATATGCAACTTGGTGGAGCCAGCTTCACACAGCTAACAAAATTAGCAGTAACCAATCTGACGTACCAATAATAATAACACACACATGTAAATAAGGTATATAAGTAGTACATAATATAAATGCTTTAAAATATTGAATAAATAAAATCTGCAGTTCCGAAGCTTAGACATAATACATACTACCAATAAATTTTAAACGTACATGCAAATTGTACATAATACACACTTTAAGAGAGAATAAAGCAACTAATCTAATACATGCATAGAAATCTTTGAATAATTTTTTTTTAATAAAATATAATTCAAATTTGAAATAAAATTGACTAAAAGCCAACATAAACCACTACCAACTTAAAAATTTCCAATTGAATCGTGTTGGCTCTTACTTGATGGAAATTCATATTAACACTCAAAATTAAATGAAATCGGGTGTACTATAGTCGGCAGCCCCTGCATAAATTTCAAGATAGGGTAAGTTTTTTTTGCTAATCGCCCATGTATTGATGTGCCTTCAACTAGCCACAAAATCAGTTTAGGTTAGGTCAGTTAGGTCAGATCAGTTAGGAATTTCAAGGTACAGTGTTTTTTTTGATGTACATTGTGCAATGAATTCAGACTGGACTCACTCACAAATTTGAGAAGTGGCTCGTGACAAAGACAAAGAAACAATTTAATTTCTCCGACAAACTGCCGGTAAAGACCGTTTCGTGGAGTTTTTAAAAGCCGCTGCTGAACTGTATCAGCCAAGTATTGATGTGCCTTCGACTAGTCACTGAATCAGTTAACTTAGTTAGGTTAGGTTAGTTAGTTTAATTAAATGTTGTTGGTGTTAAATAAATTTTAGGCAAATTTGCCATTATGTGTGTTCTTTGATGAAATTTATGCAGGGGCTGCCGACTATAGTAGCCCCGATTCTAATTTCCACAAATTAATTTATTGAATAACAATCGTTTCCTTTAGTTTTCTAGCTTCTCATAAAGGATATTGTACCACAACTTAGAGGCGTGTGATATTCTATATCTATCACTTTAATTAAGAATATCATATAATTCTGTATAATCTGCATTTTTTTTCATTGAATAAGTTTAAAATAATGTAAATTATTATTATTATTTCATAATAGCTTAAAGTTATGTGTGTGTGTGTGGTATCAAGAACTGTACTGCACCTAAAAAAATATAATGCCTTGAATTGTTTGGTACTTAGCCCAGCAAGGTAATGAAAATGTTTCGAAAATTATGGTTTGGATTAGTTTATCAGTAATGTTGGCATGCATTTGTGGTGATGTATGCATGTCCGATTCAAGTTATTTCTCCAATTTTTACCTCATTCTGTATATCAACATTACTAAACGGTATCAGCTGACCATAATCATAATTAAAACGGTTCTCGCTAACATAAGTAGCTATTCTTATTTGTATTAACTATTTGTAAGTTTGGAATTTCCACATAATGAGCATCATTTTGAACTATTTCCTCCATTTTGGGCATTTTCTAAGTAAGAAAGTAAATTAGGTATACTCTATAAAATAAGGTTATGTTGAACTAAAAAAACGATTGCGAGAACAATCAAACAAATACATGAATTAGGAAATTTTATGTTATACAAGTGGTAGTATTCTTAAAAACAATAATTGTGGAATATATTATCTATTCTCATGTTATAATCGAAGTTATCATTTTTAACTCTAGGCACCGATTAAAAAAGTCAGGTTTGTTAGCCTAATTTTGATTTATTTCAATATTACGATTATAAATTTAGAAAAATTATAGCTGATTATCACTTTTTCAAACGATTAATCATAATGATCGTTAGCCAAAGGGAGAGAGAGTTAAAAAGAATAAAAAAAAATTGCCTACAGACATAGTAAAAACATCACCTACATTTCTACAATTATTTTGATACTTTACTAGTGTCAATTGATGGCCTAAATTTGTAAAGGTCAGTAACATAAATGTAAATAAGGAAGTTCATTAACATTTATATTTGCGTAGACAAACTGATAAAACTCGTAATTTTTTATAAAATTGATTTCGTAATAAAATGGTAATAACTAACACATGACATTTAATTGTAAATAAATACGCAAGGTAACGTTCGTTAATTCAGAGTTTTTATATAAACTATTCTTAGATCAAATTTCATACTTCTAGATTACGTAAACGTTAAGTGGAATAGATAATTAACACGTTCTTTTAATACCTCAATCATTAAAATGATTCATGAATGAAAAAGTTTTACTTACGCTTTTTTAATGTCAGCAGTGCTTGCACCGCGTGGCACTTCAAGGACTTTATAGTAGTCCACCATCGCGGCGCTAGAACAATTTTCTTTGCGCCCCAGTGTTAATTACTGAAACAAAAATTTTTATTAATATTTAAAGTATTAAGCGATTAATTAAACTACTAACAATGAAAAGGTGCCCTGTTTCGGCTTTGTTAAATAAAGAATTGTCCATTTCTTTTATACTTTGACTTTTGTTTAATCGAAAGTGGCAGCTATTCTTTATTTGTTCACAGCTAACCTTAATTGATTTTTTTATTCCAAAGCATAACTTACGTTACCAAGACAACCAGATAATGTTTATAATTAAAATAGGTAAAATAGAAACGTGTTTATAAATAGGTTATGTTGTACACCGTTGAGCATTACGGGTTCAAGCCGTAGAGGCAAGGACGAGAGACGCGGGCATCATGTGACCAACATCAGCTGCTATTCCTGTTCTCAGGGTAAACAAACGTTCATTACGTAACTTTCAAAGATTCACGACTTATACAGGGTGTTCCTTAATGATATGCCGATACTGAAGGAGTTGATTCTACATAAAAAAATAAGACGTTTTTTTATAAACATATCTCCTAAAGTTTAATTTTTTTTTTCGTTTTTTTGTCAATATCTCGAAAACAGTTTGAGATACAGCGGCAAGCTTTTACCCATGTTTTTATTTGGAAATGCCCTTATTTTGATTACAATTTAAAAGTATTTGAAAAATTCAGTGGCGTACATTTTAGGTACATTGTGGGTTTTAACCCCCATAACTTCGAGGCCACTGAAACAAATTAGATTTTGACATGCATATTTGAAACTCCAATGTTTTCAACACAAAAAAGGTACTCTTGGTTAAAAGCGCTAAAGTTAACCGTTTTTGAGAAAAATGGCCATTTAAAAAAAGAAAACACTTTTTTAGAATGATGCATTAACAATTTAATACAGTTAATATAAAAATTTTAACAAAACCTACATTATGTAAGTATCAAACACAAAACAGTGCTTTCTTTTCTCAAAAACGGTTAAGTTTAGCGCTTTTAACCAAGAGTACCTTTTTTGTGTAGAAACATTAGCGCTTCAAATACGCATCTCAAAATTTTATTTGTTTCAGTGGTTAGGATTACAACTCACAATGTACCTTAAATATACTCCACTGAATTTTCAAATACTTTTAAATTGTAATCAAAATATGGGTATTTTCAAGTAAAAAACGTGGGTAAAAGCTTGGCACTGTATCTCAAACTGTTTTCGAGATATTCACAAAAAACGAAAAATCAAACCTTGACACCCTGTATCCCAAAAACGGTGCGTTTGAGGAGATATGTTTATGTTTATTTTTATGTAGAATCAACTCCTTCAGTATCGACATATAATTAAGAACACCTTGTATAAATTAAATAATTCCGGCGTGTTGCGCTGTTGCGAGATGTGGTTTACGTGATCAAATATCTTTTTTCAAATTCCCAAGCATATACGACAACCAAAAACATGATGATCCCCAAGTAAAATTACGTAGAGAAAAATAGATTTTAGCCACAAGACGAACGGACCTAACGGAACAAAATGTTCACGATATTTCATAGCAGATGAGAAGACACAAGGCATTCACATTTTTCAGTTTATGTGACATAATGCCTATTTGTAGGCAAACCAGCAAAACCGGGGGTACCGATAGTCCTCACTGGATCCCAAGCATTAATATGGGCTATAACAAAACTGGAAATCCAACAACAAATTATGAAAGTACAAAAGAAGCAGGAAGCGAATTAGAAATGTAAGTAGAGTTCATGTAGCAAGCTTGTTCATTTCAATTATAATTTTATCCAACAGGAAGTAAACCACGATGAATTGGAATTGAGAAAATCAGAAGTTCTGGTGGCTGTGGATACAAATAATGAAAATCAATCTAATATCAAGGCAGAAGTCGATTTAGCACTTCAGTTTGCTAATGAAAGGATCTATAATCTTCAAAACTTGTTAAATAAGTATGGTTACCTTATCAAACTTTGAAAACAATTCATCCAAATGCATGTTTTACACAGATATAACCTGTGCCCATTTAAAGCATTATATAATTTTATGGAGGAACAGGTAACAATCACTCCTTGTACAGTGTTAGATAAATTTCAACAATTAGTATTGACACTCATATTGCATCTTTTGTTCACCAATTTAGGTTATAGATTTAACATCGACAAGCGAACAACTAGTAGAATATTTTTCAAAATTTTGCATGTATTATATAAATACGTAAAATGCCTTATAACTTGGCCAGAGCGCGAAATAAAAAAAACGATGCCCAGATGTTTCCAAGAAAATTTGGGAAATTCTGTGTTTCTCATAATTGATTGTTTCGAATTTTTTCAGAAACGTCAACAAACAGGCAGGCGGCTTCTCAACATTTTTCTAAATGTAAACATCATAATAGCATAAAATTTCTTATTAGTATGACTCCACATGGATCAATAGGTTTCATTTCAGAAGGTTTTTCAGGGCGTTGTGGTGACAAATTTGTTACTGAAAACTAAATTTTTTTAGATAAATTGGTTATATAGTATATAATCAACAGTAGCACTTTATTGTGTAGAAATACCGATGCCAGCATTCTTAAAGAAAAAACTTTCGCCGAAAGATATTGAACAAACTAGAAAAATTGCTAACGTTAGGTTTCATGTAGAAGGGTGATTGGGTTATTATGCCAGAAATATAATATCGTTGCTGACACTGTACCAGTGTATTTTATTAGTAAAAAACAAAATGGGATTCCTGTCTTAGACAAAATTGTTACAGTATGTTCCTTATTAGGATAGATAATTGTAATGAGTTTATATTGTATTGTAAATAATATGTAGAAAAAGTTTTTATTCCATCTTACTGTAGATATTAATAAAACTTAAGTATAGCCTTTAAGATACTACTACTGTAAAATACATAAAAATTAATAAATGCTGATAGTAATACTAAGTTTTAAACCTTTTTAGCAAACTCTTATAAAGTAGTAGTAATGCGACAAACTTTATCATTCATATTTAAGTACCAAGAGCATAATAAGCCTGAAAAACATTATCGTCTAATAATGCTCATGGTGCACACAACCTGGTGTCATACTTTTACAGACACGTTTTAAAATGTAGCTGTGTGGGAAGTTATAATTTGGTGTATTAATTAATGTATTTGCCATAATGATGGTTATGATTGAATAACATGCAAATTTTTAAATTCTACACAATTTATAGTCCTCTAAAATTAAAGAACATGAATAAAAATAACTGGAAATACATCTAACATTCACTATAATGATGAGAACTATGAATTTACTATTAGATTTTAAATGTGACAGCAGTTTTACAAAACCATCTTTGTGGGCAGCCTCTCATCCCAATACATTTTAAGTGATACCAATTTATTGAGCAATATATATTTCTACAAAATATTATTAACCCATCAAAATATCACAAGCAGATGGATAAGATGGCAAAATAGTGGAATGATGAATTTCAGGAGCAGTTGTAACCTCTGCAATCTATTCTTTTGCAGTTTGTTTAATAATTCGGGCATCACTGCTTCATAAAAAAATTCTTTTGCAATTTGGCTTTCCGTCATCCAGAACTGTTCATTGAAATATACTTGTTCAATGAAGAATGAGCATTTGCTCCAAACTACAAAGTCACAATACTGTCTGTTACTAACAGCCATTTGCATTTGCACCTGGTAATCGTAACCATGTTTGTAATCTAGGTTAATTCCCTGAACCCCTCCTTCTAACTGTACATCTTTTAAGCAATCATTTTTTAAAGCAGCAAATTCTTCGACTGTGGTGTCTCAAACACAGAATGGAACACTTCACTTCAAGGCATCCTTCCCCACAGCAGCCACAAGGAATCTGGACTTGCCCCTAAAATGAAATGGCATATCTTTATTGATTACCAACCAACATTTGACACTCTAAAATTCACATGTACAGTCATCATGTAGTTCCTGTAAGAAACAATGGCTTCTGCTTCCTGTTTACATCCATAAGCTGTTGGTTTTGACCTAAAAGTTTCAGTTCCAGGATAGCATTTATTCATCCCTCGTGATATAAAAACCATATGACATGTTTCACTAGATAAATGTATGTCTATTGTTTGTCCAATTTCAATTAGCTCTGTCAATGATTTCTGCAAATTTTCTCTTAAGAATAAATTTGTTAAAAGGCCCTTGTAGTCGGATCTGTTATATCATCATAATCTTCAATTTCTTTTTTCTCACATTCTGCTGGATTCGGACATTTTACTAGGTGCTCTATTTTTGACTGGGAATGACCCAATATGCATTTTTATCTGTCACAGAAATTTCCTCAATATTGCGAACTGCATCCTTAAGTGCAAACAAGGTAGCTCCTTACATGACTGCAACATTCTCCCAAACCACTACCACACATTAACAGGTGGCAAATTCAAACGTTGTGAATGCATGATCTATAAAATACATAACAATAACTTAATTTTACAACTTTAAAATTGTAGCCTTTACCTCTGACAGTACTAGGGTTCTGATCACTCCTGATATTTTCTTCACACAGAGTACTTTTACCCATTTACACTGAAGCAGTTTGTAAGCATCCAAACGTTTGTAAGCTTGAAATTCACTTTGTGTATAGGCACTTGTAGTACAAACTAAATAATTAACAATATCAAAATAAGAGGAAGTTTGTGACTTCGGAACTGCTTATATTTACAAGATATAGGTCAACATTATTTACAAGTTTTACTTTCTCTAAATAACGTTTTTGAACTTCTGGTTCCAGGGTGTTGTAATAGTTCTTTATCACACATTATTTAAGCCAATCAGTTGAAAATTTCATGAAAATCAACGAACTGAAGTAAAATACATAAGCGTGTATGGTTTGCTTAACAGGAGACGGTAAACAAAGGAACATACGAATAGTAGGATGAGGATGGTGCCGATGTGTGACGTCATCTATTTTAGATAAGAAAAACAAATCTGCTGTAACCTAACATAATTAGATTATATAAACAAAACTACTGTACCCTAAGAGAAAAAAAAGTGTATGAGCCGGGAATCGAACCCGCACCAAAACGTGGAAGACGACTCCTACCGCTACACCACCAGCGCTCGAGCAGTTTGATATTGAAAGTTAAACCATTTTTATATACCTGTTTATATGAGCTATGATGACGTCACACATCGGCAATGAGGATGGCCTCATCCTATGTTCTTTTGTTTACCGCCTCATTATTTAACCTCAGTGCAATTAGCTGATTGCAAATGACGTCATGCGCCCACGCCCTTGGGTAACTCGGCAGTGTTGTTAAATTTCACTATAATAGGGTATCCAATGATATAGAAATAAGAGCATTTACGCTTTCGTTATTTATGCTCAAGTGAAGTTGGTAATGGACACAAAATCGTTATTTAGTGTGTTTAATTTGAAAATAGGGTATTTAATTTACGATGATGTTTTTTCGATCAATAAATACTTTTTCTAAAACTACGTTAGAAACAGTTGTTTATTCACATCATATATGTAATGAGCGTACTATAGGGTATTTTAAAAGTTTGAAAGCAAGCCATTTCTCACCAAGGTTACGATCCGGGTGGAAACATATTTGACGTTTGTTTCTGTCCGGGTGGAAAAAAATAAAAAATTTAATTTGCGTACTATCAATGCGGTCTTTAGACATAATTAGTGTATAAAACTAATGCTCTGAATAGCTTTCAAAATGTCAAATGATTTTTAAATGACACTGAAGCATTAGCAACGCAATACCGATATGATTATCATATCAGTAACTATAATGAATTTCTATTATTTTATATGATTGTGAATAAAATAGTATACGTACCTCGGTGAGAACGTCATTATTATTCTCTCGAGAAATAGTTCGCCTCGACGCTGCGCGTCTCGAGGGTAATGACGTTTCTTTACACCTTGGTCCGCCATATACTATTTCGTACTCATAACTTTAAAATAGGCATTTCCCGGTTACTCCCGATGCACTGAAGACTTGTTTTCCCGCACTGCGGTGTTTTTTTATTTTCCAACAGAAACTAGGGTAATTACGTTGTATGGTTGGTAGCAGAATTGAAATGCTGCTGATATAACGAACGCGACAAAGCAATATTTTGATATAATTTTTTCGGAATCACCCATTTTTCACAAATTTAACAAAAATAATTTGAAAGAAAATGGTGACTCAACTTTTGAATTTTTGTTAACATGTAACCATAACAACAACGCAATATTGCAATGCCGGCTATGCTACAAATCCATTTAGAATAAAAAAACCAAACAATGATAAATTATTTGTTTTTAATTTTATTAATTTATTCGTTACAAAAAACTTTGTACTTGTTCGGCATATATTTTCCCGAATTCGGACTAAATGCAGCACTCCCTGCGGTCGTGCTGCAAACAAAGTGCTCGTGCGGGAAAATTAATTTTCCTTCGCCTCTAATAAGAGAGAGGAAAACAGGATTTTCTTTTCTAGTGTGGAAAGTAAAAAAACAATGTTGCCATGTTAATTATATACTCTGTGACATAGAAAATGCAACACCAAGATGGCGTTGGAATGTTTGGACCATACTTGGCAGAAATGTGTAACTAGTCAAATGTAGTAATCGATGAAAATTTCATTCAAAATAATCCAGTAGCCATGGAACATTTGATGTCTTACGAAATTATCGGGTGTATTTCTTGAGAGGTTAAGTCGATTCCGGTATTGTTTTTGGTTGCAATTCTTTTGCTTTTGTGTTCTTCTTTGCATTTTGAGGCTGCGATTATGCCTAGAGTGCGGCAACTTGTAAATTATCGACAAATGAGTAAATTCGACAGAGGTCGCATGATTGGCTTACGCGAAGGTGGTTTTTCATTCAGAGAAATTGATAATCGTCTTAACCGTAATCAATCCTCTGTAGTACGGTGTTGTCAAGCATGATCTAGAGAAGGTCAAGACCGTTGTAGAAGAGGAAGTGGACGGCTAAAGACACTGTGTGTTATTGTGTTTGTCTGTATGTATTGTATGTAGTGTATTAAGCGGGGTCTTAGTGATAATCAGGAGACGTAGGCAATGGCCTGTCTAACCTGGTAAACTAAGAACAAAAGGTCGTAGGTCTTTACAGCCCTGTATCTAACCTTCACCTCAAGTTTTGAGCGACGTCGGGCTACCTACGTGGCACTCTTTCTCTAGGTATACTGTGTCAGGCGACGTGGGGGTTACCCCTTCGTTACGCTCTGTATGTATGTGTTTGTGTACTGATAACGTTATAACTCCTGGAGACTAAGCCCGTCGTTATTTACGTTCTGTAGTGTTTGATTGTAAATTGTCAGATTTTATAACTCTACAACTTACGTGTCTATCAATTGCAGTGCGGTATTAAACTTTAGGTTGCCCGGAGCGAGGTGGTGCGCGTTATCGCACGATCGCGATGGACTCCTCGGCGGTGATTAGCAGGTCGGTGCTTACACGAAGCAATCGGTGCGGCGGCTACTGGATATCGGCTTGAATTGAATCTACTTCGATTCCTTTGCGGTGATTAGCGGTCGGTGCTTACACGAGGTAATCGGTGCGGCGGCTACTGGATATCGGCTTGAATTGAATCTACTTCGATTCCGCTTTCACGCACGTCGCGGGTTTATAAAGGTGCAGCTGTGGGCGGCTTCGCGGCTACCGTGCGGGGATGCCGTTATGGGATTGGTTAATTGTTCTGACGTGCAAAACTTACTGGTTTTTAGAAATACACGTCAGCGGTGATTAAGGAATTATTTGTTGTGTAATATCGCGTAAACTTTTGAAATTTTAGATATAGGATGGTCCGCGAATAATTTATTCTAAAAAGCATACGTAAAGGACGCTGGTTCTTTACAATAGGGCATTTGAAAAGTTTGAAAGCAAACCATTCCTCACCACGGTTACGATCCGGGTGGAAACATATTTGGTTTGTTTCTGTCCGGGTGGAAAAAAATAAAAAATTTAATTTGCGTACTATCAATGCGGTCTTTAGACATAATTAGTGCATAAAACTAATGCTCTGAATAGCTTTCAAAATGTCAAATGATTTTTAAATGACACTGAAGCATTAGCAACGCAATACCGATATGATTATCATATGAGTAACTATAATGAATTTCTATTATTTTATATGATTGTGAATAATAGATATTTATGTATTAAGGGCATAATCTACAATTATGCCCGTGGTACATACAATGTTTTATTTTATTTTGCACCATGAAACTGGAACAAAATTTTAAAAAGATTCAGTATTTTCGGCAAGTTTTTAAATGCAAATGCAGTGAAATAAAGTCGACAGTAGGCTAATTTGTTGTTACTAAGATACTGTGATATTGTAAACAATTTCAAATCCATCCAACTGTATTTTCAATTTTATAAAGAATAAGTTTCATTACTATATGTTTTAATAAAGTTGTATAGTAAGTTGTTTTTCAATAATCTTTCAACTTACGTAATATCATGATGTTTAATTAATCATGCATTAGCAACAATGACATATCGTACTATAATGAAATTTCTATTCATTTGTATATGATTTGTGAAAAAATAAAATAGTATACGTACCTCGGTGGGAGAACGTCATTATTATTCTCTCGAGAAATAGTTCGCCTCGACGCTGCGCGTCTCGAGGGTAATGACGTTCTTTACACCTTGGTCCGCAATATACTATTTCGTACTCATAACTTTAAAATAGGCATTTCCCGGTTACTCCAGATGCACTGAAAACTTGTTTTCCCGCACTGCGGTGTTTTTTTATTTTCCAACAGAAACTAGGGTAATTACGTTGTATGGTTGGTAGCAGAATTGAAATGCTGCTGATATAACGAACGCGGCAAAGCAATATTTTGATATAATTTCTTCGGAATCACCCATTTTTCACAAATTTAACAAAAGAATTTGAAAGAAAATGGTGACTCAACTTTTGAATTTTTGTTAACATGTAACCATAACAACAACGCAATATTGCAATGCCGGCTATGCTACAAATCCATTTAGAATAAAAAAACCAAACAATGATAAATTATTTGTTTTTAATTTTATTAATTTATTCGTTACAAAAATCTTTGTACTTGTTTGGAATATATTTTCCCGAATTCGGAGTAAATGCAGCACTCCCTGCGGTCGTGCTGCAAACAAAGTGCTCGTGCGGGAAAATTAACTTTCCTTCGTCTCTAATAAGAGCGAGGAAAATAGGATTTTCTTTTCTAGTGTGGAAAGTAAAAAAAACAATGTTGCCATGTTAATTATATACTCTGTGACATAGAAAATGCAACACCAAGATGGCGTTGGAATGTTTGGACCATACTTGGCAGAAATGTGTAACTAGTCAAATGTAGTAATCGATGAAAATTTCATTCAAAATAATCCAGTAGCCATGGAACATTTGATGTCTTACTAAATTATGGGGTGTATTTCTTGAGAGGTTAAGTCGATTTCGGTATTGTTTTTGGTTGCAATTCTTTTGCTTTTGTGTTCTTCTTTGCATTTTGAGGCTGCGATTATGCCTAGAGTGCGGCAACTTGTAAATTATCGACAAATGAGTAAATTCGACAGAGGTGGCATGATTGGCTTACGCGAAGGTGGTTTTTCATTCAGAGAAATTGATAATCGTCTTAACCGTAATCAATCCTCTGTAGTACGGTGTTGTCAAGCATGATCTAGAGAAGGTCAAGACCGTTGTAGAAGAGGAAGTGGGCGGCTAAGACAGACAAATGTGGTCTAGGACCGCCATCTCCGATTAATGGCATTAAGAGACCGATTCTCGAGTACATGATCAATAGCCGATCAATGGTTTGGAAACGAAGGACGTCCTGTAACCCTTCGTACAGTTTACCGTTGAATAGACCTTTTGGCTTGCTCGTCATCGACAGCAACGTTGGGAATGGTGTACCTTGCGACTGGATTGGGACGTGGAATGGCTTAGGGTGGTCTTCAGTGACGAATCTCGATTCTGCTTAGGAATGCACGATGGTCGCATGAGGGTCAGACGTAGACGTGGAGAACGTCGCAATGTGCAGTTTTCTGCAGAGCGGCATGTGCACCACACTATGGGGATTATTATTGTTTATCGAAGCAGGTCTCAGTTGGTATTCATCCGAGGTAATATGAATGCCCACCGATATGTTGAAGTGGTAGAACCCCATATCCTTCCATTCGTCCAGGAGCTGGAGGACCCGATATTCCAACAGGATAATGCCCGTCCCCACATTACAAGGCATTCTATGAAGCGGTTCGAAGATGCTAACGTCAATATCTTGCGTGGCCACGTTTCACCCATCGAACATGTGTGGGACACGGTGGGTAGAAGCAATTAGCCAATCCTCCACAGACACTAGGAGCTCTCCGGCATGAATTACATATTGCCTGGGATGAAACACCTCAGGAACAAATCGACCACCTGTTGGAATCCACGCCAAGAAGGGCGCGGAAGTGTGAAACTAATAGGGGTGGTCCAACACATTATTAATAAAAAATGCCTTTATCTTTGGTTTAATTTCTTTGAAATTTTAATTAATTACTACATTTGACTAGTTAAACATTTCTGCCAAGTTTGGTCCAAAAATTCCAACGCCATCTTGGTGTTGCATTTTTTATGTCACAGAGTATATTTAAAATGGGAAAATACCCGTCTCAATTTTTTTCCGTGCCGTATAGGTTTTTAATCTAAAACTTATATTTTCGGCATAATTCTTAAACTGGCTTTTAATAAAATTCCAATTGCACAAGAATTTTAATACTGCGATTATCCTTCTTCCGCTTCACATTTTTAAATAATGGACGTTGCCGTACCAATAGGAATCATCTGTGACGGTCACGTGGCGGAAACATTCATTTTATTAATAATGGAGAGTGAAGATGAACCCATAGGGTTACTTAAATTAACAATTTTAACCTACAAAACTACAAAAACGGAAATTAACCTAAAATTCTGCATTGCGATAATTTTATAATTGTAATTGTAATTTTAGAAAAAAAAAATGTGTAAATCACGAGAAGGTTAGTTTTTCAACTCGAGTTGAAAAACTACCACTTTCTTCTGTAGTTGTACAAATAACTATTTTTCATCAACCAATAAAACTGGTACTATACATCTGCACAGTACCAGTGCCAGAATGGGATCAAAAAACGGTCCGGATAAACGTCAATTAGCGACCCATAATGATTTGTTAAAACAACATCTAAATTTGTTTTAAACATTGTTTTGAACTACTGATTCCATAGGTAACTGATGGCAAACATATCAATTTTTTCTAAAGTGGTCAAGCAACCAAATTATTTTTTCTGGACCATATCAAATGGATTGGCCCTTTTACAAAGGTATTGTACGCCAAGATCTAGGAATAGCGGAACTCCAAGCGTCTTTGTGCACATCGACTACTTTGGTTATTAGCACTACCCTTATTAGAATTCTCACGTAACTGGGGGAATTCCACCCTCAGCAATGCGATCTTTAACGTGCCAAACATCATATCGACATAGGACCTACAGTGCAAGAGTCTGTGAACGCCAGACTACGCGGTAGTATAAAAACTGATCTTTTTTTTGCGCAAATACCCTAAGATTGGTAAGAACTGTGGGCTACAAAGAACCTTGGGTCGCAGTGTAGTAATCTGAATTTTATACATGTTACTTGGGCAACCATTATGATGTTTCGATGATTTGCCGTACCAGTTATAGTTGAACGACAGTAAGTACGCGCGCAGAAGCGATATATGTGAAAGCAAGTACGAGTGAGACGGTTGGTTGAGTTTACTGCGTCACTTTGTGACGTATCTTATGCACCCAGCGACAGAAGTTTTCTTCAGCATACGCTTTATTATTTAATTTACGTGTTCTGTAAGAAAAATGGTGACAAAATATTAATATTTTCTGACGAGACAGTGAAAAAATGACAAACAATTTTTAAATTAAGAAAGAAACATAACCTCAAATATAACACTATTTCATCAAGAATACCCGGAAGCTTTTTCCAAGTTTGGAGATAGTGAGATATTTGAAAATACTGATGAACAACAAAATATCCTTAACATACAAAATTTATGTGGTGAGTGTAATGTTGGTGGGATAATATCCGATCAGATGCTCATCAACACATATACAGACTTAAATGTCAACGAAGCTTTTGACCTCAAGAAATTACGTAGGTTCGATCTATTTTAACAAAACACAAACCATTTCAAATCGTTCGAAGGTGATTGGCTACCAAACATTGTCCGTGATTCACTAAAACCTTCATCACTGGGTGCGTGAAAATAGCTGCGTCATTTTTGAGTAATGTGATTTAAACATGTGTATAATTAGGCGCTAATTATGTGCCATTTTGCCGTAAACAATACATTTTGTGCCCCAATAGGAAATAACTTGTAGCAAAAATTCTATAAATACGGCCAACTTGCGAAGCCGCAAACTTTTGGACAAATCACTTTTATTTTTATACAGTATTTAAGCGCCATTTTGCGCCGTTACACTTCAATTTTGCGCTCCTATAAGAAACAACTTGCCAAATTACATCAGTACGGCAAACTTCAGAGTCGTGAACTTCTAGATAAATAAATTTTGTTACGTAGTAATGAGCGGCCGACAATGCCGATTATGCGCTGTTTTACGTCGCTAAAATAAAATTATGCGCCTCCATAAGAATGAAGTTATTGCAAAAGTTACATCGACACGACCAGCTTCACAGCCCTGAAGTTATGCATAAATAATTTTTTCTTATTTAGTAATTAGGCGTCAAGGATGTATCGCTTTGCGCCACTAAAATAACATTTTGTGCTGCGGTATATGTAATATAGGAGGCAATTACTAGTAAATTAAGAAAATTAAGGGTATACTAGAGTCGATTTTAATACTAATGCGGAGAAACCTCAGAAGTTAAAATAATGCACTTCAAAGAGTTGCTCACGGACGTGAGAGAATAAATACTGACGCTGGATTTTTCAGATACTCATATCACTTGCCTTTTAATGAAGTCGGGTAAACCACCAACAACGTGAACACTAAAGTAGGAGTTGTCAAATATTTTACTGGTGCAAGGTTGATCAACGGGGTCAAGATTTCTGGACAGGTTTTTTAACGCAATTAACTGAGTACCGAATTACCACGGAGAAGTCGAATTAAAAGCTTGGTTTCGTTTTAAGACGCAGGTATCAAATACGAATCTGGTTTACAGGATGAGCTCTAGTTGGCAGGAAAAATAGCAAGAAGACGGCTCAGGCGCCCAAAGGCGACTGACTAAAATCCTTCACAAAGCCTGACGATTTTATATGCAAAATTGAAGGCGGAGGTTTGCTTTTGAATTTATCGCGGTAGGAGTATGTTGGTAGTGATACATACGTACAATTCGATTTGTCAACAGTGGCCTTAGTTGTGAATGTTAAAATTAAAACGATTATTTCAAATCTGAAGTTTCAGGACTGGCTCTCTTGACAGATCGAAGACTCTGATGAGAAATCTTCATTACCAACAGTTTCATAGTTGCTATTGTTAGTTCAGAGTCCGGAAGAAGAACAAAGTGATTTGAAGTAAGCAAGAGTTATAACATAAACAGATGAAAAGTGTAAAATTAGAACGCTAGAAGTTACACAGGAAAGTACCAATGTTCTAACTAGTCAGCAATAAACATATACTTACTGTAATCGATTGATAAATAATCTCTAATCGCCTATATGTGTACAAGCATCACCTATCGTTGATGTCCTTATATCAACATTCAGCATTTTTCTCAAATTAAGAGATTTTGTTCCACATAAAAAATATAGCTAATTTCTTTATTTATAATATTTTCGTGTCCCATCAAATATTAACCAACTTTAAGAGAAAATAATTTTTTTTAGTTTTGACATTTGTTTCTAGATCCCTCGGATTAAGTTAGAATGCTCCGAGTTCAAATTTTTTACCCGATCCGATAAAGACTTATACGACCACCATTTGAAAAAATGATTGTACTAAAGTCGTATCACCTGCTTTTTTGCTGAATTTCTTCCTCCGCAAATATTAGAAACCAAAAAGCTTTCTCTACTGAATTAATTTTCTTGATTAGATTTGATTTGACTTTCTATCAATTAACACGCTGAATTTATGTATTGCTATATGGTTTGGAAGAAAGTCATCAAACATTAAATAAAGACAGAATTCCTGCTAGTAACCCACGAACTTCAATGTTCGTTGTGTGAAATCAACATGTTGTTATGTAACAGGAGCTTTAGAAAATCAAAATTTCGCGCTAAATTATACGAGATTAGATATTTATACATAATTTTTCTGGATAAAGAAACGGTTATTGTTTATTTGTATTTGAATGTAATTAATATAAAGATGAAAAGCTTGAGTTTATTTCCATAAGTTATCTACATATTCAATGTGAAAATATATCAAATATACCTGGCATTTGCAAGTGCATTAATGTGTTGGGAAGGAATGACGCTGTTATAATAATGATGTATAGTTTTTAAGTCAGTCGCATATAGTGAGCGATCACAAACAGTCGCGATAAGTAAGCCAACAGAAAGGGTCGCATAAAAATAAGCGATCACAATTCGCAGTCTAAGCCGCCCTATAAAGTGTGAAAATTACAAATAAGAACTCATTAACGGTGATAGGGAAGAAGTAGAAAATTACCTTCCTTATTAAAATAATAAAAAGTGACGAAATAAGTGAAGATAATGCGTGTTGTATATCTCAGAACTGTAATCAATTGTGTTTAAATAGTGAACAATAAATATAATAGACAGTAATCGACCCAAATTGGGAAATCGCAGCACAAAGGACAATAACTGAATTTATTGATGTGTAAAAAGGGAGGATTCTCGTGTTGTAAATAGCTTCCATTTTGTTGCGCAGGCTATTTGTAGTTAATATCTGAACAATTAAGTAAAAACTGAATAGTGGCAACATATCGAACAATTATTTACTATAATCAATAATTGATGAAAGAAAGTTAGAAGCGTATTTAGCTACACAAAGGTATAAGGAAAGATAGAACAACAATAGAAAAACGGTGCCAGAGTGCCGACAGGTGACATTACCGGAAAAGCAGGTTATAACCTATCTGAGACCCCGTATCATCGATCAAAGAAACGCAGCATTGCATCATCAGTTTTGCAACGAAAATAAGTAGGAATCTTTTTTGTTTGTGTTAATAAATAAAACTCTTTTGTGTGTTTGATTTCTCGAAACTTTACATTTGATTATCACAATTAAAGGAGAACAATCGTTTGATTCTGATAAAGATTTTATTTTTTATATGTTAGTTTTAAGAAGGTTATTGTAGATTTAGGTTTGATTTTATAAATATTTGTAAACAGCATATTGATGCATTTTCGTTCAGAATTAGAATAATTAATTGACAATGAGTATAACGTATCGCTTTACTTTTATTGCTAAGATTATTAATATCATAAGCTTACAAATTATGTGTAATATATAAATGCTAAAGAGTGTCATTTACAATACCAGATAAATTAAATTGAATGAGCATAATTAAGGAGAACAATGATTATCTAGTAAATCGTTATCTTTATATTAACTTGAAGCTAGATGTCCCAAGCTAATTATAGAAAGGTTTGTAAAACATAATCAGTCTTCAGATTAAATTTCAATTTACGCAGAACTCGAAATTTACTTAGCAATGCAAAGATAAACATTAACTAGTAAATGATATCTATATATAAATTGAACTCATTCAGTTTTAATAAAACGTAATAAAAATAGAGCTCATCTCAAGTATTAAATTTTCTTCAATAAAGAACTCAAATCTTATTCTTTGGAGCGGGTTAAACAAACGAAAGTAATATCTAAGGGTACTACGCTCGTTGCGGTTAGCGTGTAGCGTTCCCAAAACAGCTACACTTAATAGGGTAAGCTACATTATTTAAAATTTTGATAATTTTAAATACTCTCTGTAGAATAAATAACAAGCCTTAGTCAAAACACCTTAGTCCAAAGGTGAATAGTAAGAGATGTACTAGGTGTTAGCGTGTAGCGTTCCCAAAACAAATTTGATTTTTTTAATAATCTGATAATTTTACAATATCTTGTAAATAGACAGGTGTATTAGTGGTAAGTAGTAAAGATCAAATGTTAAAGGAAAAATTTAGTATTATTTTTCACGTACCGCATAGGAGGTGCCACCTATCGGAAGTTTTATGTAATTAAAACGAAGAAACTTTGTGACCGTACGCCGTATACAAATTTTAATAAAAAGTATTAAATAATAGTCCTTATCGTTTAATAAAGGTATACTTGTTGAAAATTAAACGCTAATCTATTAACAATAAATATACAATTACAGTACATATTTTTATGACGCCCCTTTCCTAACAAATACACAATCATTTATATAAAGGAAGGATAGTTGTAAAAATATGTACTATAAATTTATACTCAATTAATTCTATCAAAATTACTAGATATCAATATCTCTGAAACAGTTAACTTTAGCAAGTTTGAACAAGCATGTTTGTTTGGAGCGTCTATCAATTAATAGTTTGCATACGAGGTACGGCCAACAAGATGCGGCGTTTTAATTACATAAACGTTCCGATGGGTGGCGCCCCCTATGCGTAATTTTAGACGAAGGTACATTGGATTATATTTATCATTCTAATATCTGTGTTTATACTATACGATATACAAGTCCTTTAAAGTTAACAATTAACCAATAGATGTTTCTATAAATGTATCTTCTGAAATGACTATTGAACTAAAGATCAATTAATACATATTATATTTCATGTAATGACCACTTCAACTTACTAATTTATAGTTTCAATTGTCATATAATCAACAACGATCATATCCATATGGAACTAATTTGACTTCTGTCAATCCTTGCTACATTAACATAACCCATAAGGTTTTTGCAAACCTATTGTGACGTGTGTGAACATTTGTCATTTACATTTGAAAATATGTTTTTACCAAAATATCTCTATCAGTTTTTTGAATTTATTTCTAATCTCTCCTGTTTTTTTTTGCGTTTTACTTAACACCTTCGTATTAGACTCGATTTAGTATCTCTGAGACAGCTATAAGCTAAGTATACTATCAAAATGATAATAACCGCAATAGAAAACGTGGCTGGCTTCACGAAGTGGTTGACTATTGGGTTAGATTCCTGGCTGGGTGGTATTAACAACCTCCATATTTGGAAATTTGTAAATCTATAGACCTGATCATAGTTGCAGTTGACGTTCAACCGCCTCCCCCATCACGAGATAGATTAAAAATAATATTGACTGTCATAAGATTGACTAAATCCACCACAATTTGAATTCTTAAATTATAATGCACGTAAGTATTTATTATTAAATCAAAACCAAAAAGCGTTACAGCATAGCAAAAGCACTTTGAAATAATTCCGTTACGTAAATGATTTGGGAAAGCCGCGAAAACTAACGAACCTTCGTAAACCTAAACCAACTCACAATAAACAGTGTTGAAAATTTATTCTAAAGTAATTTTGAATCGTTCAATGCAAATAAGTTGTGTTATTGGCGAGAGTTCAAAGATTATTTATATTTAATATATTCACTACATACGTGGGATCAATGACGTTATTTTACAAAATTAGTTAAAATTACTAACAAATAACTAAAAAACAAAGCTCGGTGAGAAAAAACCTTCAATCTTAAAATATGTTATTAATATAAATTATTTTTATATTTGGCAATGTGGGAGGTAAATTACCCACTCAAAGACAAATGCAGTATACAATGGGCTACACCTTGAGAATAATAATGAATCTCGTACCTTAAAATGAGTAATTACCGCAATTATTGCCATTTCTGACATATATATACTCACATAAAACAGCGGTTAAAATATAACAAAAGGATTAACAGTGTACTTTAAGCGTATATAGAAAAACAATAAATAAACGGAACTACTAAACCCGGAAATATCAAATGTATACTGTCGTCCTTGTGACGTTTTAAACACTCACGTTTAGATGACTGGACGGATTTACCTTGTCCCAATCTATTTTTGTTAAATCATAATGTAAATACATAATGTATACGTTTAAAACACTTAAAGGTTAATGGGTTCAATATTTTCTATTATTTTTAAGCACGATAGAAATGGACGGAAATTTTTTAATAAACAACCTCCAGTTTCAAGAAGGGTAGCCACGCATAAAGAGGCTACTCTTAATAATGAATAACAATTTTTTAACATTGTAAATTGGGGCCCCTAAAAAACTAAGCCCTCCCCCAGAGTAAAAAAAAAATAAAAAAACACAGGCCTAATCTATGAGCTGCGGTAAATTAAACACGTTGAGGTATCACAATAGGCAGGGGTTTAAGATTCTGACTCGCAACCCATTGTTGAAAATCAATTCGTATCCACCTGTTACAAGATAGAACTGTGCTTAAAATTAAAATAAATACATTTTTTACCATTAAATATCATTCGGCGGTGTACGAGCTTACAAAATTTGCGCATATCGATTTTTGACCCGCAACTTTTATTTACAACCCAGCATAAACGACGATAAAATTAACTGTGTTGCGTTATTTTGCGATATTTCATTTTTTTTACATTAAAAAGTGGATGGGCGTATGTCAGCGCGCGCGTGCGTGCGAGGGCGCGCGTGTGTGGACGCAATCTCATAAACTTGGAAAGCGATTAGATTCTAAATAAGCAGAAGATTCCTGGGGGAGGGTGGTGATATGGGATAAGGAGTGAGAGAGATAAATAATTTTCTTTCGTCTGCAATAACTCAAAACCTCGAAGAGTATTTTAATTAAATTTTGATATTAGACACAAATCTCTAGATCACAGTGACGTGTGATGGTTGAGCTCCAAGGTATAGTGAGGGGTAGATATCTATTTAAGCTTTCCGCCTAAATGGGGACATTATTGTGATCGGTCTCAGAAAATCTAAAATTGAACTAAGACTCCGTTTTGAGGCGTTCAGCTAAAGGAATTTGGTATCTCGGCTGAATGCAACTCCGTTAAAAAGAGTTCGTTAGTATCTTGGCTAAGTGTATGTTTCTCTGATGAAGTAGAGAGAGTTCTTATCTGGGATAAGTGACTATACTAAATACATTGTGACTCAGGTGCGAAAATAGTTCTCAGCTAAAGTAGGTACACGGGTTCTTATCTCGATGTACTTCCACTACAAATGGTTGGTTCGTATACAGTTTTGTTTCCTACCTAAATGGAGTTATTATCTAAGATAAGTGCTGGTTCATATCTTGCCTAAGTTGAGGGTGTTTCTCAGCTAAAGGTGGTTCTTATCTGGGATAAGTGCAACTTCACGAAAAAAGGACTGGTTCAGGATAAAGGTGTTTCTCAGGTAAGGAGCTGGTTCTTATCTCGGAAATAATCCCGCCAGCAAAACAAAACGCTTGCGCAATCCTTTTAAGGTTGTAACCGAAACAACGTACCTATTACTCATTCAAGACACTGTCCTAGTCAAGAAACAAACACCAGATGCATGATTCATTAATTTCTTTGCCAAGAAACAAACCTCATGCTGATTAACCTAAAAATTAATCTTGGAAACGAAATTATCTAAAATGTAAGATACATATTTTAAATTATGAATGCCAAGTATGAAAAGGTCATTATGATCGACAACCTTATTTAACAAAAGCTTAAAGTATAGCCGACCGGTCATAATTCATTGCCAAAGCGAGGGTTATTGAGGGCGGTCTAGAATAACGTCAGTTTTGTGGTAGAAACTAACAAGGGTTGGTCTAAACAGCTTGCAAGGTGTTTATGTTAAGTTATGATTACTGAAGTGAATATGTTTTGTATTGTTTGATAACTAGCTATGTATTGTTGTATTTGTTATGAGCTTGTGTTGTATCTTGGTAAAACCCCTGGCAGATATCCGGATACATTTATGAACCCTTATTGTATCAATCGATGCTTAATTAGCATGCGTTCATGTCACGGTAGCGGATAGCGACCGCGATCCGTTGAAAAGCGCTATCTTTTGGATAGCCCTAACACGAAACTAAGGCTTTATCGCTAAGAAACCACTTAGCCGGTCAACTCGGCCTAGATGTTCAGACAGGGCAATAAGAGACATGGACTAATTAGTGGTTCATTGGCTTTGCAGTCCCGTATCTGGGCCTGGGGCGGGCTTGTGTCCTACACTACATAATGGTGTATTAATTAATAAACCGGTATTTAAAGTGAGCTCGCAGACCAAGGCATCTGCTCCGCTAACACAATTACTGCTGCAGCCGATAAGGGATATGCGGGAGTAACTTGAGACGCTTGCCCCCTGGTGAGTGCTTTGTTTGTCATTAACAGATAAATAGTTGTGACATTGTTGCATGCACCTGAACGATCGACATGACCGGTCCTTGCTGTCGAATCATGCTTTCGGAACAGAACCCCCTAATACACGGGTTCATTATTAATGAATCTGTATCAAAGGTAAGTTTACATGTCGCAATTACAATTTAAATATAATATATTTGCATTTGTTTGTAAAATAAAGCGCTCTCACAAAAGAAATGCATGACTCATGTCTAGACAGTTTTCAAGTTATAACCTTGTAGGATAAAAAGTGTCATGTATATGACGTCATACCTAAATAAACAACAAATATGTAAGATGCTAGTTAAAAGAAGAAATATAGGATAAGCGTGTCTCCGAACTTCTAAATAAATTCATGACTCATGTCTAGACAGTTTGCAGGTTGTAACCTGTCGGATAAAAAGATTCATGTAATGACGTCATATCTACGTTTGGATAGCCCTAATACGAAACTAAGGCTTTATCGCTAAGAAACCACTTAGGGGGTGAACTCGGCCTAGATGTTCAGACAGGGCAATAAGAGAAATGTACTAATTAGTGGCCCATTGGCTTTGCAGTCCCGTATCGGGGCCTGTATCCTACACTACATAATGATGTATTAATTAATTAACAGGTATTTAAAGTGAGCTCCGAGAGCAAGGCATCTGCTCCGCTAACACAATTACTGCTGCAACCGATAAGGGATGTGCGGGAGTAACTTGGGGCGCTTGCCCCCTGGTGAGTGCTTTGTTTGTCATTAACAGATAAATAGTTGTGACATTGTTGCATGCACCTGAACGATCGACATGACCGGCCCTTGCTGTCGAATCATGCTTTCGGAACAGATCCCCCTAATACACGGGTTCATTATTAATGAATCTGTATCAAAGGCAAGTTTAGATGTCGCAATTACAATTTAAATATAATGCATTTGCATTTGTTTGTAAAATAAAGCGTTCTCACAAAAGAAATGCATGACTCATGTCTGGACAGTTTTCCAGTTATAACCTTGTAGGATAAAAAGTGTCATGTATATGACGTCATACCTAAACAAACAACAAATATGTAAGATGCTAGTTAAAAGAAGAAATATAGGATAAGCGTGTCTCCGAACTTCTAAATAAATCCATGACTCATGTCTAGACAGTTTGCAGGTTGTAACCTGTCGGATAAAAAGATTCATGTAATGACGTCATATCTACTTGTACACAGGGAACCTCTGTTTTCTATTCCTTGTATACCTTGTACAATCTGTTACCTGTTCTCCTTATACTCTGTACATTTGTTTCCTATATATATATATATATATATATATATATATATATATATAATATATATATCCTTGGTCATTTTATTGAAATAGCATTCATGATTTTTTAATAAAATATAAAATTGAAATTTTTTATATACATAAAGATTTCCCCGAATGGCAATCTTTTTATGTATATAAAATGTTTCAATTGTATATATATATATATATATATATATATATATATATATATATATATATATCACATACATATTAAACCTCACCTGTATATGAACCAAACCTTTTTAATGGGGAAGGATCGAGTTAAAAGCCCTTAGGAAAGATACGAAGCAATTCCTGGTGCCACACCCAAGATAAAAACTCCTCTATATTATTTGAGAAGCGAACCCTCACCTCGACCAAGAACCAATCCTTTAGCGGAGTGGCACTTAGCCGAGAAGTCACTCCGAAACACTTTCACGTTAAAATATGAACCAATTCTTGTTAGTGCAGTTGCACCGAGATAAGAACCTCCTTTAGCTGAGAAACAAAACCTTAGTCAAAATACAAACGAACCCGTTAGAGGAGTCACCTACCCGAGATAAGAACTACTTTAGCTGGAAACACTCTTAGCCAAAATACAAACGACCCCTTTTAGAGGAGCTGCACTTAACCAAAATAAGAACCTCCTTTAACTGAGAAAGACCCTTAGCCAAGATATAAACCTGCCCTTTTAATGCTTTCGCTTAGCTTAAGACTCTATTTAGCTGAGTAGCAAATCTTAGTCAAGATATGAACCATGACCTTGACTTGACATTGACATAACCTTGACATAATCATTACCTCACTTTTTAAATCGTAACCTCACTTTAAAATTTCCCGCCAAAAGTGCATTCGAAAGTGAGAAAAGTAGATACTTCACAAATTTGTTATGTAAAGCAAACCCTAATGAAACGTGGTCTATATTGCGCAGAGTAAACAAAAGGTTAATGAATTCCCCTCCAATTTAGCCGACGTTAATGCTATTAACAATTGTATTATTAACGCTACTGCAGCTAATCTCCCAGGTGACGGTCTGCTTGAAAATTATATGTCCAACACAAAGTAATATCATTATAAAAGTCAAATTAAAGACAATAGATCCAGATGGGATACGTATTACAACCATACATTACTCATATTACTAATGAGCGTTTAACTAAATCGATTTTTCCCTTAACCTGGAAAAAACATTTGTTTGGCCTTTAGTAAAAAAAGCTTTATCCACAACATCTGACATTCGACCTATTAGTATTTTGCCATTTTATCGAATGTCTATTTGCACATACTCTGATTATTACCACTTTAACAGTCAGATTTCAAGGAGGGCCATAGTTGTATTGCTTTTATTAGTGTTACTGGTGGCATTTTATCTGCATGGGACCAAGGGAAATATTAGTTTTGTTAGCCTTCGATACGTTGAATAATAAATTAATGGTAGCAATTTTGGGCTATATAGGATTAAGCCCAGAAGAGTGTACCCTTATTTCTAGCTTCTTGCCTGAAAGATATCAAGCTGTTGAAGATATGTTGAAGTATGAAGATAATATATTGATATCCTGTGGTCTCACGTCTGGGGTTCCTCAAGGATCCATTTTTGCTATTACTAATAAACACATCCAATTTAAATAGTTGTCTGGTGTCACATAATTATCAACATTATGCTGATAATACGCAGCTGTATCTTTCATTCGAACCATATGAAGAGCACTGGTTGCCATAAATTATGACCTGGCTTGTATTTATCAGGTTTCTTAAGATCTTTCTTTGGTAATTAATCCAAAAAAAATCAGCTGCTATGATCTCTGCGAAAAAATTTGATCGCGAAAATATTCAGAATTTTTTGACATCCATGTAAATAATACCGCCACTTCAAGATACGTACGGAACTGAGGATTGTATTTTGATGCAAACTTAAGATTTACTGACCATATCTCTAAGACACTTCAGAAAACATATATGAATTTAAAATTGATTAATCCTCACCGTCAATATCTTCCTATACTCTTAAAGAAACGCCTTTTGGTATAAAAAAGTACGATCATATTTATTATAAATTAAAAGAAATATAATGAGTATATAAGTATAATAGGCGATACCTTCTATCTCTAGTTTAATATACAAACTACTCAAGTCTAAAACCCCAGGCTATTTGTTCATTGAGTTGATAACCTTAATCTTAGGTGTAAAGGTAGATTAACAACTCCTCTTAACAATATTGCCATTCGTGAACGTACATTTTCATACAATAAAGTCAAAACATTTAATAAATATTCATATTAATTTACAAACTATTCTTTTAACAAATTCAAACAATTTCTTTATAATAGTCTCCTGCAAAGTTAATAAAACAAAAAAATACATACAGATGTACTACTGCAACCTCACTTTACCTATATCACACTGTGCAACAATGTTCAAAAAGCAGATTATGGTATTTACTGTGCCGAATGTAGGGTTAAGTGCAAGAACAACCATCTGTTGAACTTCGCCCTTAATTGCCGTAATGCAAATAATTATTTATATTATTAGTATTGACAGCTGCTAAGATCTTTGCTATGCTACGAGTATTCCAGAAACAGATCTTAACAATTCCTAGAGAATTTTAGTTATTGGTCTCAAAATAGTTGAGGATAATTAAAGTTGAGGGTTATTTATTTTGAAAGGGGCAAGATTAAGTGTATGGTTACAAGGTAAGTCTTTTTTTTTATAATTGTGGACCTGAACAAGCTAAATTAGGCCTATCGTGCTAAAGCACTCAGGAACACTCAGGAGGATGGATAGAGGGATAATGAATTGCCAATAAATGCCAATGAACAGCTACCTTACATTTTCTCATATCATAAGTGAGAGGAAAACAGGAACCAGGGAGATCATTCCAGAGTTTAGAAGCCCTGTAGAAAAATGTTGATTGCGCCCATTTACGACAAGTGGAGCTTTGTACTGCATACTGATGACGTAAATGAGCGAAGCGAGTGTTTCTCGCAAAGATAGCCCGAGATAGTATCAAAGAATATAATTCAGCAGCACAATAGCCGTTGTAATAACGATAATACAAAGAAAGAACTGAAACCATCCTTCTATGCTCAAGGGACTGTATGTGAGAAGTTAAGGACGGGTCATTTATAAGCCTAATCGCTCTCTTTTGAATACGATCAACGATATCGAGAGCGTATTGGGGAGCACTAACCCAAAGGTGAGAATTATATTCCAGATGAGGCCGAATTTGGGCCTTATACAGCAGAAGGAGTTGTCGAGAGGTAAAGTACTGCTTAGATCTGTACAAAAAGCCTATTTAATAATAATATAAAAAACAAACAAAAAGATAAGTATTTTAATAAGTAATAATAAATTTAAAACGAGCACGAATGGTTCGATTACATTAATAAACATACAAACAACGTGTTTTTCTGGTGATATCTCTTATAATTCAAGCAAATAGGGTATATTCTGACATACACATGAAGAGATTTTATATTCAAATAATCAAAGGAAAAATTAAACACCACATTTTATTTAATATATTAATATTATTTTTCAACGTTGTTGGTCACGTTACCAGGAATTCTGCTTTATACGATGTCTTGATAATCTGGTTACGTGTAGATATTACAAAACTGACAGATTTTTTTAAAAAGATTGCAGACCAACAAGTGAACACATTTTACCGATTTTCTGCCACCCTGGCCGAGAATGGGATAAATTAATTTTGTGTCCAGCTCAACGGCCTCATCATCTAAATCTTTTTTAGGTTAAAACAACTATGGTTATATTTTACAACAGTTTCATATCTATAATTTGTGTAAAACATCTAAATTGTAACATGACACCACACGACACCACAGTTGAACACAGATTCTCACAGGCGGCCGTTTTTAAAATTTAATTGTAGTTTCAATTTCCACCGCTGTCATGTGGATTGGCGCAACTGTAGGAAAGATGTGACCGAAAGGGGGTAAAGTATTTATTGAATAAACATTTAATTTGGTGCACACAATCCCAAAGGCGGCCGCCAATAGGAAGAGCTCGGCTAACCGGCTCACGAACCCTACCTCAAAGTCAAAAAACTAAAAAAATTGATATGGAAGTTAACCGAATAAATGCACTTTATCTCAACCCAAGACAACAGAATATGCAATCTGTGCTATTACCTCAATAACCTAATGAGTAAACAGATCATTAAAAGACAATACACCAATGCCATCTTAGAGGTAATTCACAAACAATTCTATTTCATACCAATTATCACAGATTTTACCTCAAGCATAGTCATTTTTTGAAAAATGAGTCAAGCTGAAAGTCAGTTTGACCGCCTCTTTAGCTCTACAAAATAAGATACGATTAAAATTTTAAAAGTTTTATTATTTAACGTACATTGTAAAAACTATAACCTAAAAACTGCAACGCTAACGCCAATTTCTGATAGTTCAGCGCGGCTCTAAAAGATAAGAATGCATTCATTTCACATGCAATTATCTTAAGATGGCACAGTTTCAATAAGTGTGACAAAAATTTCAGCTTAACTATTCAAAGCGCAGATTAAAATATTATTGGAGTTTAAACTCCAGTTTCAGCAAGTTCACTTCACCTTGAGATACGTTAATGAACAACTTATGAATACTCTTTTATGTGGGAACAAAATTGTACTAACAAGCAAAAACCATCATTTACAGGTTTTTGCTGCATTACAAAAAAAGTGCAATTAATCATATGATCAAGCTATTCCTTTATAAAGAATCGTTCGTGGGAACACGATTATGCATCGTATTCGGATGTTTTATTGATTTTTTTGCTATATCCTATTTAAATGTTTCGTTCACCACTCACCTTCATGGGAAAAACTTTTGCTAAACATGTAAATATTTATTATAAGTAAGTAGAATTTGAACAAACGACCTGTACTTTGCTAGAGTACTCTAGCAAAGTACAAGTCGTAGGTTCAAATCCTACTCGACGTAAATTTTTTATTTTTATTTTAATACAATTAATAAGTTTTTAAGTAAATATTTAATTTCACAGCGTTTGTACTTAAAATTGAAATAAAAACAAATCGACATTGAAAGGGTGCTAAGATTATCACCGATTTTTCGTTTATGATTAAATTTCCGTCTTTTTTAAATTAATTTAGTGCAGTTGAATATTACATTAGTGCTACAGCATTAGCGGTGCTGGTGCAATATTAATCTTAAGTAGCATAAATGCTATATTAAAGGTGTTTAGTGACACAAAGTTTCGATTACTCTAAAATTAGCTCTGTCCACAATTTATTGTATTTTTTGTTATCCAAAAAAAATGTATCTTGTACTTCTAAATTGCCCGCACAGTTTATTACCGAAAAATAGATTAACCTGAAATAGGTTCGCGGACAAAAAAAGTTAGGTTATGGTAGACAGGAGCTTATTGTCAGAAACGAAAGAAGACGCTGGCTACCGGATTTTGCAAGCAATCCGTATTTGATTAAAGTAGGATGGGCAAGTGGACACGTAATATGAGTATATTTCTTTAGATAATAGTTGTTTGGGTTGATAATGTATGTAAGATTTGATGTAAATGATTTTTGTTAAAGTTAGTTATAGAGATGTTTAATAAAATGTACGTTAAAATTTAATTAGCAATCCAAATCTACAAGAAAAAATATAACAGTCCATTTAAAATAAGAAAGGACTACTTGCAACGGGCGTAGTACTTGTGATTATAACTTTTGTTGGTTTACATCCCGCTACAGAGTTTTGGATTTTTTTTTACAATTTTTTGTAATTTCACTGTTTTTGTGAGACTTCAAACGACTATCTTTAAAATTAAACTGAATGGGTTTCATTATAAAGATATCATTTAATAGTTTAATTTTACTTCGCTTGCTATTTAGTTTCAGTTTGAGTAAATGAACTTTAATATTAATTTCATCAAATTCCTGTCTTATGAAGATGCGCCAGCTAGCTCAATTAGTATAAAGAAATGATTACTGTTATCAGTGACCATTACATTCAATGTGATTTTATTAATTGTTATGAATTTACTTTCTTCCGTATTAAAGCTTTTTGTATTCGTAATAGTTAACAATAAAAATAAATCTCACGTTAGGCTTATTTAATTAAACTAAAATTCGGTAAAAAATAATATACAAAAATCAATCCTATTATTAAGTTAGTATTCTTATTAGTAACATTCAGAAATAATTCTGTAGCAGTAATGAACAAAACATATTTTCGTTCATTATTTATATTTAAACACATTTAAGAGAAATAAAACACAAAAATATCGTTTTTATTGCACAGTTAAAAAAAGCTTACTTGTTTGCTACTTCGTTAAAGCCGATGACGTAATTATAGCGTGGCCAGGCCAAGATGTCACTATGCTGCCACACTGGAACCGTTTCCTTTGTTCTCCCACGATGTCTTTTTATACCTTTGTTGTGGGTATCCAATTCTTCTTCCAAAAATTTAATGATTTGCTATTAATTGCTGGATATATTTAGTTTTGAATTATCTCCTGAATTGTTCAAGTTTACGACGAATGGCATTCAACAACAAACTGCAATGCTAAAACGTACCACACAATCGTGAATGCTTTCCATCTATTGTTCTTTATATATTGATTTACTAATTTAGATCGATCACTGTCTTTTATATCGTGCTTTCACTATTTAAAGACAATCGATGACAGCTTCTAATACGTTATTTTACTTTATTACGTCACCTTTCTTTTTATCACTTATTTGAACGTTATACGCGCTTGGTTCACTTTAATCGATTATTAATTTAATAAAGAAGGTATTATTACTGCTTTTCTATTGTACACTAAATATTATGTTATTTTATTTCTAAATTTAGGGCAACTTGACTTTGTAATTCGTACCTCGGCAACGAATCACCATGCAACAACAAACTGCAATGCTAAATCGTACGACACAACTGTGAATGCTTTCGAGTTATTGTTCTTTATATATTGATTTACCAATTTAGATCGATCACAGTCTTTTGTATCGTTCTTTCATTATTTAAACACAATCGATGACAGCTTCTGATACGTACAAACACGTTATTTTACTTTATTACGTCACTTTTATTTTTATCACTTATTTGAAGGTTATACGCACTTTGTTCACTTTAACCGATTATTAATTTAATAAAGAAGGTGTTATTACTGCTCCTTATTATACACTAAATATTATGTTATTTTATTTCAAAATTTAGGGCAACTTGACTTTGTAATTCGTACTTCGGCAACGAATCACCCTGTTTGGTTACCTTCAACCGACCCTGACCACTTACTTAAACCGATTGTCCCAGCGTCTTACCCTCTATTTACAAAGCATTTATGCTTTGGCAAATTGCCGCGCTTATTTAAAAGCTTTCTAATTAAATATGTAAATACTTATCGAAATAAATTCAAGTTTTCATCTTAATATTAAATACATTTAGATACAAATAACCAATAACCATTTCTTTACCTACAAAGTAACATATAACTACTTAATGTAATGTAATAAGTTAGTGCGAAAGTTTGAATTTTCTAAGGTGCCCGTTACATACTTCCGGTATATCCGGAAGTGGCAGAGTTTGAAAATATTTTTAAAAGATCATCAGGGAAAATTGAGACATGCAAATTTTTATAATTCTAATGTGAGTATGTGTATATATATATATATATATATATATATATATATATATATAGAGAGAGAGAGAGAGAGAGAGGCTGCGGCATTAGTGCGTCGAAGTGCTATATATCCGTTATTGAAGGAAATATTAAAAAAAGTTATTTATAAAAATGATAGGCAACTGAACCTCACATAAAATTGTTTTCGTATTTACAGGGTGTTACATATTACCAGGGTGAACCAAATGGGACACCCTATATATTATTTAAAATTTGGATTAAGCTCATCTCCCCCATACTTCCAATATAGGGTTTCATTACGTTATACGGGGTATTTCAAAAGTTATGGTCAATTGTACACGAAAATCATTCTCATTTCAACGTCCTGTATACACTAGACAGAACAAACTAACAATAATTTTTTCCAGGCATAACTTTTTGACATTGGTACAGTGTTACGAGATAGTGGCTATTTCTTTATTATTGCACCAATTGAATATAGAGCGAGCCAAAACTCGAACACATGATTTTGTCATTTTTTTCAAATGAATCACCCTGCATTTTGTTTTAAAAAGTGAAAATACACTTTATGTGTGATTAATTTTATAAGAATTTTGTCTTAATAATCGATGTTTTTTGAATTTTTTATAATAATTTGTCACACTTTTATTTGTTCACGGCTAACTTGTCATATTAGAAATAAAAAAAAAATCTCTTTCTGTTATTAAATCGAAAATATCTCAGAAATTAACGATTTTAGCTATAGGGAGTGCTTAATAAAAATGAAAGAACATAAAGTGTATTTTCACTTTTTAAAATAAGATACAGGGCGATTCATTTGAAAAAATTTACAAAGCCATGTGTTCGAATTTTGGCTCGCTCTATATTCAATTGGTGCAATAATAAAGAAATAGCCACTATCTCGTAACACTGCACCAATGTCAAAAAGTTATGCATGGAAAAAATTATTGTTAGGTTGCTCTGTCTAGGGTCTACAGGACGTTGAAATGAGAATGATTTTCGTGTACAATTGACCATAACTTTTGAAATACCCTGTATAAAGTAATGAAACCCTATATTGGAACTATGGGGAAGATGCGCTTAATCTAAATTTTAAATAATATATAGGATGTCCCATTTAAAAAAAGTATATATGGTTCACCCTGCTAATATGTAACACTCTGTAAATACTAAAATAATTTTATAATGTGAAGTTTGAAGTTGCCTATAATTTTTGTAAATAACTTTTTTTGATATCTCCTTTAATAACGGATATATCGTGCTTCGACGCAGTAATGCCACACCCTATATATATATATATATATATATATCGCCATTGTTACCGCGACAGAAAAGATAATTAGTGGACTTTTAATATCATTATAATACGTCGTAATTTGCTAATGTTTTCAATAATATTTTATTCAGATATTTTAGGTAAAGAATATGGGATTGTTTGTAACTAATAATTGGCTGAGGATTGAAAAACATCTGTTTTGAGGTCTGACTAGCAGGTGTACGCTTAAAAGGGGCGTAACGAGTTATTGGTATTTCTTATGCGCCGATTCTTAATGTAAAAATGTCACTAGCTTGGTAGTAGCTTTGTTTGTTACTTGGAAACTCGAGATAAAAATGTAAGGTTGTTACTGACGAATGCATATTTTTGAAATTAGTGCAATAAATAATAGGAAACTGTTCCAACGTAAATTAATGTTTCTTGTTTTTATATTACTTTTGAGTAAATTAGTTACAGTTAGTGTCAATCAAGCCAGATCGATTTTTGGTTAATTAAATATCTTCATTGTAAACAGTTTGTCTTTAAAATATTTCGTGCGTGTACATTTTCTTTTGAATTAGCCAACACTAATTTGTATTTTCTTTCGAGTGTTAGTTGTAATGTGTTTTTCAAATATTAATCTATAAATAATAGTCACCCCTTTTGAAGTTAAACCGCGTAGGTTAACGATGTGTGTCTGTGATAAATTAAAGGAATAGATATTCAATTGTTTTTATATAAATGAAAGCTCGCAGCAAATCATTTACAAGCCTAGATAAAATATTAAATATCAAGCATTGCCTCGCAAACGCATCTTATTCGCACGCGGGCTCATTAAGCTGTAATCTGCTAAAATAAGACAGTAAAGGGCTCTCTCACTGGTATTTGTGTGAATTAGTAAACGCAACAGTCTCTTTGGCTGCGTTTAAAAAAAAACTCATTACATTATACAATTTTATTATATTTTTTAGTGATAAATACAGGTGCAATAATAACCACTAACCTGTTTTGGTTTAGTTTTAGTTAGATTTGTTACCTGGCTAATCTTAGAAAAACAGTAAATATTTTTAATGGGTACGTCGTATTTTTCAAATATTTCTAAGCTCTAAGAAATCAGTTAGAGGGTTTGTCGCCATTAGAAATATGTTTTAAGTTTTTTGACGATACAGTTTTGCATTTGGTAATACAATTTTCTGAAAAATATGCCAGAGATAATAACCGGCACGGTTTTTACCTACCCAGAGAGGAACTGTTGAATTTTTGTGGAATCCTTATTTTGTCTGGTTACCACAGGCTGCCTCAAACTGACATGTATTCTATGGAAGAAGATAAAACTGTAAATATAGTTAGAGACTGTATGAGTCGAAACAAGTTCAGAACCATAAAACGCAACATGCATTTGAACGACAACACGAAACTTGACAAAAATGACAGGTTTTTGAAGCTTACTCCATTTTTTGATGTCATGAATGAAAAGTTTTTACAATTTGACGTTTTCTCATTTAACCTGTCAATCGATGAGCAGATGGTACCCTATTTTGGTCGCCACTCGTGCAAGATGTATATAAAAGGGAAACCGATCCGATTTGGATTCAAGTTGTGGTGCCTTTGTTCAGCCGACGGTTATTTGTACAAATTTATCCCTTATGCAGGAGCAGCACAAAAAAAAGTTAACTTGGTCTTGGTGCTGGTGTAGTGTTTGAATTACTGTCTGTAGTGAAAAGTGCTTCAAATCACAATATTTTCTTTGACAATTTCTTTTCATCGTACAAATTGTTCGTTCTTTTGAAGCAAAAACGGTTTTTTCCTACGGGTACGATCAGAGAGGACCGAACAAGTGGTTGTCCCTTAGTGTCAAGCAAGTCCCTTTCAAAGAAAGACAGAGGCTCATATGACTCACAATTTGAGGTTTCAAACCATATTTCATTGGTAAAATGGAATGATAATTCGATTGTGAAAATGATTAGTACACACTACAACGTAGAACCTATCAAAAGTGCTAAAAGGTATGACAAAAAAAAACAAAGAAGTGACAATTCCGCAGACGGCAGCAATATCGTTATATAATAAACACATGGGAGGCGTTGATTTACACGACAATGGGGTCGCCAATTATAGAATAAGTGTCATGGGGAAAAATGGTGGTGGCCCTTATTTGTAAACACTTTGGATAGCACTCTGGTCAATTGTTGGAAGCTTTACAATAGAGTAAATGATAAGAAGATCTCGCAGTTAGATTTTAAATCATTTATCGCGGTACGACTTCTCAAAGCTAAAACTGGAGTTGCAAGGCCGCTTGCAATAGAACCCCCTATCGAAGTTAGACAAAATCAGGAAACTGGAATCGGCCATATAATTATCAAAACTCAGACAAGAAGATGCCGGATATGCCATAGCCAAACTATATACATGCTGCAATGTTTTTTTACATAGTACTTGTTTTGCTGCATATCATTAGAAGTTCATGCTTTCAGCCAATGTTGCGTAAACGCAACACCATTTATTTTGACAACCCTGTATTTTTTTGTTTTTCTATTACAATATGTATAGTCATTAACTATTTTTACGTAACATATTTTTGATTTTTTCGATATTTTTTGTCTATTTCAATGACGGGCCGAAAATGGGTTATGTAGAATTTATGCCTGCGAGCCGATTTCTCTTTGTATGTGATTTATTGTAATTTGACTTACGTATTCTGTGCTTTAGTGGTCACTAAACAATTGGATACGTGTAAATTCCTTGCCTATTTATTTTTACCTTTGACCTTGCCTTTACCGTATCACCTGTGCAATTTTACAGTTGTTGTATTTCATATGTACCGTGATTTGCTTTATTGTTTTGTGTTTATTTACTTAAAGACCGGCATGATTGGTTTTAAAGGGCCACATGTTTGGTATTACGATTTTAATTATGATTTTTATTTTTTTGATTATCTATCACCCAATTGTGAGTGTGACTACACGTATTTTTTTTTTGTTTCTGTGCAACTAAACTGCTTTTTATTCATTTTCTCTTAATGTTATAATTTTGTACCCACTTCAACCTGATTTAACGGTGTTTTGTTACGTATTTAACCCTTTCTTTGGTTTTTTTTGTGTCATTTGATTTATTAATGGACTTCTGCAATTACTTATTTATGAATAAAGTGGGTTTTATTGGTGGTTCTTTCCCACAATAGTATATAATACGGGCTGAATCACCACTGCGGAAAGCTCGTTGATTTTAATTTGAGTAGTTTCATTTTTTTACCTGCCCCTCATGAAGCAACACTTACCTCATCCAGCCTATCTAATTCAGATAGCACAACGTACCTACCACTAGAAGGCCACTTCGTTTCCTCAGATTTGAGGTTTGCGAGTAATTAAATATCAGCCTTGTAAATAAATTGTTTTAATTATTGCCAGGAAAGTCAAAGTAAGGCAGGCAGTTAGTAATAGTAACATTATTGTCAGTCAAGTCAAGATAAATCACTTAGCGATTGTTTTGTTCTTGAATTTGCATTACTCCAAATAAGTTCAAATTACGCTTTTCAAGATAGGGTACCTGGGGGACGCTACGATATATATATATATATATATATATATATATATATATATATAAATTTTTTTAAAATCTACCTTTCTAGAACTGTATAGTGATTTTTATATTTAAAGAGCAACAAAGATATTAATTGCATAAAAATCTTTATTTTATTTGTACATTTCTAAACTAAATTAAAAATACGACAACCTTACTTCACTTATATTTGTGAAATTACTAATCTTATTTGACTTCTTACTAGAAATATTACCTAAACCTAGCCCGGCGGCGGGGATGATTGATCGAGCCATGGCGTTCTTAATATAACTTCCATAATCTCTTTGTTAAAAAAAAAGCAATATTTGAAAATGGACATACATTCCTTGCTAGTGGGAAAAAAATTACATAGGACAAATTGGACGATCTATAGAACAAAGAATAAAACAGAATAAACACCGTTACAACCCCCTCCTTTCTCATCATCTTGCTCACTGTTCCCATGCTTTTTCTACCATATACATATTTTTTCATCATTACTAAAACATTTTTCCAAATCAGGCCAGCACTTTTGACATTTATGTAGTATTAGAAAAAAACACGTGTGTGAACTTTCAAGTTCAAGTTGAAAGAAGGAGAACTGTCTGTTTTTAATTATTCATACTTCTGCCGATAAAAAAATTAATATTTATGCGAAAACAATGACATAAATTTTAAGAATTGATACTAGGCCAACACTTACAACTTTTACGTAAATGTTCGAATTCTTTAAACTAAAATTGACTATACGGAAACAATAAATAAGTAAAACTTTCACTGTCATTTCATAATCTAAAAAAATATTTGCAAATCCATTATGACGTTAAACTTGAATGACTTCACCAATCTACCTAAAAAAGTATCTAATCTTACACTTGAACGAGTTTAATAAGCGCCAGCCAAATTTCATGATGTAATCTAAACTTTTTGACGCCATTTATACGACCTCTAATTATATCAAAGTGTATTTTTAAAATTCTCCTACGCTTTTATTTTAATCAGCGCGTAGTACACCTGAATTATTATTTTTTTTTTTTCAAAAATTTTGTGATTACATACTTCAGAAGGTCAATTAGTAATTACTAATTAGTAGTCAAGTGCTAGATGAGTTAAATAATTCGATGAGTGCTCATCCTGCTGTTAGAAAGCGCATCTGGAGTGCATCTGGAAAGGCTTTCAGGTTCATGTTTATGCATATGTACATCGATAGTTTTTAAATTAATTTATTTAACATTCTATTTGAAATGGAGATGAAGTGTAACTGTAAGACTAAATTGTTTTTGGCAAGACCCAAATGAGTTGCACGAGATCGTTATATGCTACACATTTGGTTAAGTGAAAAAAACTTCCGGCTGTTAATGAATACTAAACCATACAACCATTCAACACTTTTTTAGGTTGTAAAAATAAAAAGTGTACAGAAATTGAATACAGCTTGTTTATGGGAATTACAACAAAAAATTATGGTTTAACTGCACATATGAAACTACCTAAATACAATTAGTTACAAATTAAATGAGAGAAGTTTCACTAAAATTGTTATTTCAATGTATGATCTAGTTATTCACTCTATAATACTAGCTTTTGTATTGTTATTTTCACCTTAATCATATTCTACAGTGATGAGCAGTCTCAAGTTCAAGATTCAAAATGTATTCTATTCTCAAGACCTGCAATTACGATACCAAAGGGAGGATAACCAACCTGTTCATTTTTAAAATTTGCATCCAAGCATGTGTTATTAATGCAATGATCTATTTTTTAATACAAAGATTATCAAGCAGTATCATAAATGACAATTTACACTTCATTTTATTATAAAACATAGATGTACATGTAGAATGTGTAGCCATTGCCATACACCAGACTTTAACATCATAAATCACATTTTTTCGAATTACTACTCCCCTTTGCATCCAAATAAAAAACCAATAACAATCGATAAAGGGAAATTTATTGAATTATATACTACAGCAAAATTAAATTTAAATACATTGTAATTAGGTGCTGAACTTTTTGAAATATCATGTGGTTATATAGATTGAACATAGCACATCTACAAGTTTAGGTTTGGTGTTTCTGGTCAAATATAAGGTAAAAGTGAACATGTTAAGAAAATAATGACCAATTTCAGGCTAGTTAAAAAAATTATTTCACAATATCGCTCAATAGAACTTACTCTTAAAAGGTGTTGATTCCATATATTTATAATAGACCAATATACAGTATGTCCCCGGATTGGAATTGGAATTTCATATTTTGGGATTCCATCCTAGTTGGTCTGAAACTTAGATTCAGTTTACTGTCGACTTTTGAAAGTCAAGTAGGCCTTTATAGTTGAGCAAAGACTATTTTAGTTCTAGGTAAACTACCTTTTCCGTTGATAGTGCGACAAAGTGTTACTAAGAAAAATTGCTCAGAATGAAATTTATGGCGTTATAGAAATTTTCAGAATGATAAAATCCACTATTGGTCAGTTTCCTTTTGTGTTAATTTTCAACTTCGTTTTGTGTCAACTTTGTGTCAGCTTGACTTTAAAGAAACAAATCTGCAATTGAAACTACAATACATTGAGATGGGATAATGATCACAAAAAAAAAAAAATATAACAAATTTTTAATTGAATTATTAAAACAAAAAACAAGTATTAAGCTATTCTATGAACCCTCCACCTTCGTCGCTGCATAATTCAATCCTCCATCTCAGTCTTAAAACTATTCTGAATTTCCTGAATTGGTAAGGCGGATATAGCATATTTTATGCAATTTTTTAATATCTCGGCAAATAAAAATTGGCAATAGTCAAATCTGGACTCCTTGAGGGCCATAAAACTGGACCATTCCTACCCATCCAACGGTGACCAAATTTACGGTTTAACCAATTCACAACAATTTGTGAATAATGCGCCGGACAACCATACTGTTGGAAATACATTGACAGCTGATAATTGAGGGTCAACTCACCTACAGCGCCATCGAAGAAATTATCTAGCATATTTAAGCATGTATGCTGGTTAACGTTGTTATCAATAAAATATAGCCCTGTTATGCCATAATACGAAATAGCACACCATACATTGATATTGCCGATGATTTATAATTAAAAAAAAAAAAAAGGATTAGTGTCACTCCAATATCCAACATGCTGCGAGGAAACAGTTCCATTGGTAGAAAATGTAGCTTCGTCGGAAAACAAAATGTTTGGATACAAATAACGATTACTTGCTTCCTAGACATAAACAGAAATCTAGACGTTTCGCTTCGTCTCCTGGTTCCAAATTATGATTAAAAATGGGTTTGAAGGGATAAATCTTCCGGTCTTTCAAAACTCGTATGTGTGATTTACTAATGCCGCTTCCTCAAAGACAATTTTGGATCATTTTGTATTGAATCTAAAATTAGCAAAGTTGCGGCATCGTCTTCATTATGCATTCTCTTCGTTTTTTTTACATTTAGTACTGAGCCACTCAATAAGCTTCTGTGCACCCATACGTGATACCTGGAAATTTTTCGTTAAATTTTTCAATCACGTTACCATAATTTTTTCCACGTCCATAACACTGTACTAAATATATTTTCTGATCTAACATTAACATTTTAGTGTAAAAATATTGTCATTGCTTCGCAATGAAAATCAGTTTTGTGATATTACTTTAACGATATGAAAGATAACGACACATGTCATACTACCATAAACACTTGACATGTAATCGATGTTTTTTTTGTTTTTGTAATCATTAAGCCACCTGGTATTATTGCTTTTTCAATTGCAATACTGACCAATACTGGATTTTATCAAAGTAGGTCGATCATTTTGCACAACGCCATAACTTTTGAGTCTAAACAACTTTTCTTAGTAACACTTTGGCGTACTGTGAACGGAAAAGGTAGTTTACCTAGAACTAAAATAGTTTTTGCTCAACTGTAAAGGCCTACTTGACTTAAAAAAATCGAAAGTAAACAAAAAATAAGTTTCAGATCAAGCAGGGCGGGATCCCAAAATATGAAATTGTTGGTCAATCATACCTCTTGTAAACTCAATCCGGGGACATACTGTATATTAAACCAGTTTTAATAAAATACTTATCTTTTTTGGGTTTTTTTAATGGTGTATTTAAATTATACAATCTAAACGTTTCGATAACACTTACAGTTATCTTCGTCAGTAGTAATATTTGTAAAAATTGTTGAAAAATTAAAACATAAACATCAGCCTGCTATTAATACAACAGTTTGAGAAACGTATAAAGCCAACTTATAAAAATTAAATTTCAAATTTTAGTAAAGAATAACTAGAGGTCATTAAAAATTAAATATTGTTAAACTGCCTAAAGATGACAAACAGAACACTCTCTACGACGAAAGCTAACAATGAAATTTGTCAAGCCAAAACACATTTAACAAATTTAATCGAGTTATGATGTAATGTAAAGTTTGAAAAACTTCAATTTGAAAATGATGAAGCATTCACAAATCCAAACATCACATCAAATAAAATAACCCTAGTTAAATCTAACAAAGAGATATCTTTATCAATAATTGGAAGTGTAATTAACAATGAAAAGCACAATAGAACGTTTTTGTAATTTTAATTTTAATTTAATTTCAACTTCCTATGTTCAATTATATGTGATCTAGTCTAAAAACACACAAAAACCTAGACATACCAAAAGCTAATTAAATAAAATTAAAACGTATCATTATGCTTTTTTTTTTAATTATAAGATGCCAGAACCTATTTAAACGAAGATTTTCTTCTTGTCTATTAAAATTATTAGGGTGTTTATATATTTCAATAGCTTCACGTTGCAAACGAACATAATAATGACTTGGAGTGTATAAGTTATCTTGTTCATGTGGAAAAGTATACATCGGAACCACAAAACGTAGCTTTGATACAAGACGCAAAGAACATATGAGATTTTGTAGATTAGGTCAACCAGAGATGTCTGCTGTGGCTGACCATGCCCTGAATAATCTAAATCATGACATTCAATTTGACAATATGGAAATATTGTCAAGACAAACTCATTATTATGTTCGTTTGCAACGTGAAGCTATTGAAATATATAAACACCCTAATAATTTTAATAGACAAGAATAAAATCTCCGTTTAAATAGGTTTTGGCATCTTATAATTAAAAAAATCATAATGATGTTTTAATTTTGATTTTAATTTAGCTTTGGTATGTCTAGGTTTTTGCTGTGTTTTTCTAGACCTTGAAGCAAATGCTTTACCAATTATGTGTTAAATTACCACAGCACTATAATTTAACATAAGTAGTTGAAATTAAATTAAATTAAAAATTACAAAAACGTTCTACATTGTGCTTTTCATTGTTAATAACACTTCCAATTATTGATAAAGATATCTCTTTGTTAGATTTAACTGGGTTATTTTATTTGATGTGATGTTTGGATTTGTGAATGCTTCTAATATTTTCAAATTGAAGTTTTCACAACTTTACACTTACATCATAACTCGATTAAATTTTGTTAAATGTGTTTTTAGCTGACAAATTTCATTGTTAGCTTTCGTCGTAGAGAGTGTTCTGGTTTGTCATCTTTAAGGCAGTTTAACAATATTTAATTTTTAATGACCTCTAGTTATTCTTTACTAAAATTTGAAGTTTAATTTTTATAAGTTGGCTTTATACGTTTCTCAAACTGTTGTATTAATAGCAGGCTGATGTTTATGTTTGAATTTTTCAAATTTGACAAAATTGTTTACAACATCTTTAACAATTTTTTACAAACATTACTACTGACGAAGATAACTGTAAGTGTTATCGAAACGTTTAGATTGTATAATTTAAATACACCATTAAAAAAAACCCAAAAAAGATAAGTATTTTATTATGAGTGTTAATGGTGAAAGTTTACATTTTCATAAACCAGTTTTATTTAAAAAAAATATAAAAATGATTAATAACATTTCTCCAATAGTGGACACCCAAAATTAGTACTTGTCTAATAGTGGACACTGGTGCTATGCCTATAGTGGACACCCATGTTCATACTCTAACAAAAAAAAACAAGTTTAAAAGTAAAAAATGTTTCGAAAAGAAAGAATTTATTTTTAATTTAAGCAGTAATGTTTAACGATTCTTTGAATTTCAGGAGGATACAGTCTCCGTACGATTTGGCTTAAGTGAATTTCCGAAATGTCACAAACTCTTGTTTCAAGCAATCAGTGCTTTTGTCCCATAACAATTAGAGACTGGGGTAAAATTACTTTCTCAACGACACACAGATATACAAAATTCGTTGTGTTTCGTTTACCGCCTTTGAATTCTGCAAGGATGTAATCAACTTCCTTGAAATCGCTTAATTTTAAAATACGTGCAACATTTTACTCTTCCCACTCTGACCGGCTTGAGTCTTGAAGGGAAAAATCGCTTTGGGACGAAGGTGATGGAGTAGAGAGTTACCTTTTTTATTTTGAATGATATTTTTTTCTCTCATTTCTTTAGCTTTTTGTTCGACATTTCGTTTTTTTCTTCTCTTACCAATTTTCGTTGCTTCTTTTCAAGTTCGATCTTTGTTTTATTTGCTTCCTTACTTTTAAAATATTCCATCATTTGTGGTGATGTAGCGACTGCAGGAAGTTTAGTCGGTGTTTTCTCTATCCAACGTAGGTCCCTTTTAAATGGAGATGGATAAAATCTTTTGGTGTCTTAGGTGTGGAATCGTTCGCATGCTCATTTAAACAGTTCTTCGTTATTGGTGCTGAAGGATTTGGTATTTGGCAGCTTAATGTACCCAGTTCCTCAGTCATTTGCCTAAATACAATTGATGATCCAGCTTCTGCTATTACAACCGTGGGCGGAGCAGCATCGTTTGTTACAACGTCTTCAACTGCTGTATCAGTTGATACCTCTTCATCAGCTATCTCGGTTGGTACCTCTTCATGTACTGTCTCGGTTGCTACCTTAAATAAAAATAAATAAATTACTCATGAAATAACATTTAAAAAATTACTACCAAAATATTGCAATTTCTCTACTCCTATTTCTCGCTCTAAAATTGTTAAAAATTGTCTCTCATCGTGGTTAATTTCCGTTACTACATTTGTTGCAGTCGATGTTTGTCCGACTTTAACGTTTTTAGGGTTCCATGGTACTAACCCACACTTACTAAAGCCATTTATTATAATGGAGTCTTTTATAACTGGCAATACTTCATTGAGAATTGGCGTAAAATGATGTTTTTGCAACTGCTCTCCATTATGTTCCATTCCCCATTTTTATTTTCAAGCCGTTTTCAATGTATGGAAAACAGCTACGTCCATTGGCTGGAGAATCTGTCGAATTTGTGTATAAGGCAACTAATTCGATTTCATTATCAATGCAAAACTGACTTGATTGGCCATACAAAACCAATCACAGGTAGTTTAATCCTTTCGTTTTTCACCCAAGGCAGAAATACGTTAGCAATATACTCGAAACATAATGCTTGAGTCATCCACCCATTTGGTGATTTTCCAATCGACCAATCTGCTGGAGATGTTACGGAAATGTACTGGGGTATTCTGGCATATCTGTAAAATAAAACAAAAATAACTACTCAAGTGCCACAACAAACGTGAACCTGTATAATACTAACGGTGGAGGAATTTGTCCTTTAGCATTGCCAGTAAGAAGCGTTGTAACATTCAACTTTTCGTTGTTACCATCAACAGTATATAGTGACTTGGAACCTTTAGAGTCCAATACTTTTCCTGGTTTTCGATTTAGGAAAAAGGCAGTTTCATCTGCATTGAACACCCTTTGTGGATCATGAAAAACATTTAATAGCCGATGTTTTCTTGAGATACTCCTTTTCTCATAGCTGTCAAATTTGACTAACTCTAAAGTTTATATGATAATGGCGCTTAACAAATAGCTTTAACCATTTTTGCCCGTTTCGCCAGTTTGGCAACGCTTTACAAGAAAGTCTCCTTTGTCACAGGAAATCTAGCATTTGCCATCGTTTTTACCCACTGTGCTAATTTAGCCTCTTGATCCGGATTGAAGGTGCCTTTAGTGCCTATTTTTCTTTTTAGTGGTACCTTACCCTTATGTTTGCGCATTAACGTTACTCGGGGAACGCCATACATTTTTGGATCCGAGTCGTAATTTTCAATGAAATTTATAGACAATCATTAAGTCTTAACCTTATGCAAAAATAGCAAGTTAGATGAATTGTAACTTAAGTTCTTAAAGTGGACACCCCTGTCCACTACAGGAACATATGTAATTTTTTGGTCCAATAGTGGACACCACCTTTAACTTTTAAATTATTTTTATAATCAAGACAGATCATTTCTAAGTGCCAGAAACTATTTTTTCATTCAAAAACATTAACAAGAGCGGGTAACACTCCTAACCATAAATACAAAATTATATTTTCATCAACAAGTCACAAATAAATCACCAATTCTTAACGAGCACTGATTTGAACTCAAGATACAACATAAAACAATATGGCGCCTTAACGGCTTCTAAGACGTAACGCAGTGTTGGCAACTTAATTAATTATCCAAGATATTGCAAAAATTCTGTTGTTTTTAGACTTTGAATTTTAATGTGTCCACTTCATAGAACCTGTCCACTACTGGCTCTTTTACGTTACCTCATCCAGAAATATTCTAGTTATCCACACATGTTTCACTTTTATTAAGCCAATTTTATCCATGTAACATATGAATGCCGAAATTCATCATCATAACTCATTCAGTTTCTTCGATAAAGGAGGTAACATATTTATGTCAACTAAATATTTTTCCGCTGCTTCTGGATTTACAAATATGCCCTAATGAGAAAGTGTTCAAAAACATACTATTACATCATTTAACAAAATAGAAAGAGTTTCAAGATCATTGTGTTATACTGTAACGTCATTTCCAGGAAATTCGTACATTGGATCCATTTTTAATTCTAACAAAAAAATGAGGCGGCTAACAAAGGAACATAGGATGAGGTTGGTGGGAATGTGTGGCGTCATCATAGCTCACATAGGTATTTTATAAATGGTTTAAATATCACTTTCAATGTCAAACTACCAGAGCACTGGTGGTGTAGTGGTAGGAGTCGTCTTCTATGCTTTTGGTGCGGGTTCGATTCTCCACTCGTGCACTTTTTTTTTCTCTTAGGTTACAGTAATTTTATTTTTCTTATCTAAAATAGATGACGTCACACATCGGAACCATCCTCATCCTATGTTCCTTTGTTTACCGTCTCTGATTCGCAATAATTTTAGGTTATTACCGGCGTTATTCAACATATAGTAAATCTGTTGAACTATATAACCAGGTCTAAAATGATGACGAAACAATGACGTAGACCATCGCACAGTAAACTTTACTCTCGCGAAAATGCAATAGTATCAGTTAATAGTCTAAATCCAGGTACCGTTGAATAAAAGGTATCTCCCGAAAATTCACCTAAAATACTGTAGGTAGCGGATCGCGAAAATTATGTTATTATAATAAACAAGTTCAAATCGCAATTGTTACCGCGATAGAAGAGTTAATGGGGTTTGATATATTATATTATACCTTGGGTGGTAATTTGACGTTTTCTGGATATTTAATTTTTTGTATTTTACGTAATTGATATTTGAATAAGGGTGGTTAAAAAAACAAATGTTAGGATAGAAACACATGTGTAACGAATTGCTGACTAGTTTTACACGAACCTTCTTGATGTAATTAATAATTAATTACGTCGGTACACAATGCAATCAAAGACGCCTTTGTTTGGTACTAGGAAATTTGATATTAATATAGGGTTTGTTACGGACGAATGCATATTTTTAAAATTAGGATTTCGTTCTGTTTCTGTGAAAAATGTTCCCACGAAATAATATGTTTCTAGTTTTTTATTACTTTTGAAAGACTTTCGGGAGTAAAGATAGTTAGTTGAAATCGGAGGGAAAGGCAGTGGTAGTTAAGAATTTCAATTGAGTAAGATAGATCGGGGTGTTTGATTAAATACCTTCATTGTAAACAATCTGTATATAAATATTTGATCGTATACATTCTTGGAAAACTCAAACCGCGAATTAGTTTTTTAAGACGTACAGAGAAAACGGGAATTTAGCGAATGGTGATGACACCAATAGCGACTTTGAGGATTATGAGGACCTCGAAGAAAATCGTGATAATGATTGTATATGAGTTGATTAATTACTGTGAATATAAACATGTTTGAACAATCAAAATAAAAGCGTTTTTTGATTTTTTTATGAAAACTTTTATTATTTAAAAATTATAAAATGATGAAGTTTTTCATTGAATCTTGAAAAAAGACAAATAAATAAGAATAAATATCGGTGTAATATCAAATTTTATAACTAAATTTTCTTTCTTCGATATTTCAGGGCAGGAATAAGATATCGAGATGCAGTTTTCAATAACCTATTTAGGGATGATTTCATCTCATTTTTATGAAAAAAAGTCACATTGTTGCATTTAATTTTTTAGAGAATTTTGCAATTTTCTGATATTACAACCAAAAAACGCGCTCTAGCGGAACCACTAAAAATTAGACATATTACAGGTAAGATGGATTTGATGGAGCAATAAATGCTCTTTCCAACCAGACTAAGTTTATTAAAATCAGTTCAGTCGTTTAGGAGTTACAGCTGTTTATTTAAAAAATGACTGAATCCACTTTATTTTAATAGATACGCCAAACAAAAATTACTCGAATAAAGCTGAGCTCTAAAAAGCATATAATTTTTTGGTACATTTACTAGGTGGATTTCAGTAAAAAATCACTTTAAAAGTTTAGGATGGCGGTTACGCCCCCTGGCGGTCATCTTGCAAATTTGAAAATATTTTCCACGGTCTTGTGTTTTTGACAACTTTAGTAATACAATTTTTTTACCGCAACTCTCTACGACGAATAGTTTCCGAGAAACAGCACTTTGAATTCTTACCTGGCCACCCGGTACAAGTAAGTATAAAACAGAATTTGAAATATTTAGTCTTAAACGAATTAAAAATCATTTCTTACATAATATTTAACGTGTGCCGAATTATATTATTTCATGTAGTGCAAGGTCGAACATCTTTAACTATTAAGGTTGCTTCCATTACATCCCCGAAGCCCACAAACTGAACTGCTTCTATTTAATTCTTCGATATATATACCTCTCCTGACCTAGCTGGTTGCGTAGTGGTGACACGACCTGCTTAGCTTTTGGGAGGTAATGGGTTCGATTTTCAGGGGGTTTTCTCATACACATGTAGCGACATGGTCACTGCGTATATGCACACCATGTGCGGCTACTTAGGCGAATGATGGGGTAGTATTTTCCCCTCAGAACCCCAAACTCCGTTCCTTTCGATTCTATCCTGACCACACCCATCCTTAATCCCACCATGCATATATGCCTCTCCTTGGGGAAGGAATGAAATACGTGACCCTTTACTTTTTTTTCGAAGTTTAAGTCGGGTATATGTTGATGATAAAGAAGAGGTTTCTCGATTTGTTGCAAATGTTTGTTTTAGTTTAGTTATATGACTGCATTTGAATAGAATCTGTTACTTCTACAAAACTGGAAGATTCGCGAATTTAAATTGATTAGAATTAGCATAAATTTTGTTGAATATATTTTCTAACTATACAATTGACAATTAACTTATGTACGTTTATAAAGCAAAGCAGGTTTGAATTAGAATTAATTATGGAGTGACTGACTAGTATTAAAATGTAGGCTTTTATAAAGTGGAATAGGTTTAAATGTGAATTAAGCGGTGATTGATTTATAAGGGTTGTAGGGAAACTAAAGAGATCTCCTGCTCCTCCCCTTTTTATTTTCAAGAATGAAGTTGACTTGAAATGAAGACTATGGAAGAAACTGGATCTACTGTCTTATTTAATAATATGATTATTGTTTTCGTGAATGTGTCTCTTATAGAATGGTGATTTATATGAATAGAGGGATGTCAAGAGACTGAATCACCTGCCTCCTTTACAGGGTTAAATAAAATGGGCAATTTTGATTAATATAGTCACGTGAAAGCTGGTCCGCCTGTCTCTTATTTAATTCGAAATGATTGAGTGGGCTTGTAAATGCTGTCAGATACCGAGTCTGGATCTAATCGGAATTAATTTTTGTTATGCTTCATATTGAAACACCCGCGAGTGTTTGATGTGTGATTAGAACATTTAGAGTCCCTAATTAAATATTTATTGATATTCCAATATTGTTAGAAAGGGTGCGAAATATTTACATAGAAGTAAAGCGAGAACAAGACGTGGATAGAAAGATGAGGAGGTAGATGACAAGGAAGAGAAGGGAGTGAAAGAAAAATAGATAGATTCGGAGAAAGGAGGGAAAGAGCGCGAGAGAGGGGGGGGGGAGCGACAGACAGATAAGCGATTTTCTGTCTTTTATTTAATGATACTTATAATTTCGTAATGACTGAGATGGTTTGGTAACTGTTGTCAAATACCAAGTGTGCATGTAATCCGGAATTGATTTTAGTTAATTTTCATATTAAAACACCCAATTACCATGAGTGGTGTATGATTAGAACATTTAGAATCCTAATTCAATCGTTATTTATACTGCAATATTGTTAGAAAGAGAGCAAAATATTTAAATACAAGTAGAACGAGAGCGGAACGGCGGCAGAAAGATACAGGAGGGAGAGGGAAAAGGAGAGAAGGGAGCAAGGGAAAGAGATATCGCGATAAAGAGAACGTGGAAGGCATCGTCTCAGTTAAATAAAATGGGCGATTTTGATTAAGTTACGTGACAACAGGTTCGCCTGCCTCTTATCTAATGATATTTATAATTTCGTAATGACTAACTGGGTTTAGTAAATGCCGCCAGATATTGAGTCTGGATGTAATTAGGAATTAATTTTAATTAATTTTCCTGTTAAAACACGAAATACCATGAGAGCTTGGTATATGACTATTATATTTAGAATTCCTAATTAAATATTTATTTATACTCCAATATTGTTAGAAAGAAAGCGAAATATTAAAGTAGAACAAGAGCGAGACGGGGGCAAAAAGATACAGGGGTGAGAGAAAGGGAGGGGCGTGAGGGAGAGAGAGCAAAGAAAGAGAGGGGGGATACCTGTCTCTTTTAGAGAATTAAATAAAATGGGCGAATTTGATTAATGAAGTCACGTGACAACAGGTTCGACTGTCTCTTATTTAATGATACTTATAATTTCGTAATGGTGGGTGAGTTAGAGAGGGCGAGACGGAAACAGAAACATACAGCAAGGGAAGAGAAGGGGGTGAGAGAGGAAGGGGAAAGAGAACAGGAGGAGGGAAGACGAGGGGGGGTCGCATGACCACGTTATATGATTAGACACAATGAGAGGTTTTGATTCATATAGTCACGTGAAAACTGGCTCGTCTGTCCTATAACTTCGTAATCAATGAGTGGGTTTGGTAAGTGTCGTTAGATTCTGAGTCTGTATGTAATTAGCAATTAATTTTAGTTAATTTTCATGTTAAAACACGCAATTACCATGAGCGGTGCCGGATTAGAATATTTAGAGTTCCTAATTCAATGTTTTATATGCTCCAATATGGTTGAAAGAGCGAAATATTTAGATAGAAGAAGAGCGCGAGAGAGACGGGGCAGAAAGGTACAGGATGGAGAGAAGGGAGGGAGGGTGATATAGACAAATGGTCAGTGTCAGGGAGAGGTTAGTGATATCATCATCGTGAAGGAGAGCGATGGAGAGAAGAAGAAGAACAAGAAAACAAATTGATGACAAGGAAAAAAACAAGTAATTGGATCCTCATACGATTTACTTAGCATACACACGCGCATACAGAGTTGTTTGAATAAAATATTTTTTACGTGGTATAATTTTGAAGTGTGATTTCATACAATATACAAGATTGAAAATATTTTAAGATGGTAGTTTTTTCCAAAAAGTTAAGGAAAGTTTTAACTCCTCTGCGACAAGCATTGACGTCGAAATTAAAACAAATATGGCGCAATGATTCTTAGTGAATTTTGTGAACTAGTTACAAGCAACATTCTCCTATCGTTACTATACGTGCTTAAATAAGATCAAACACATCTAGTAATGATTAAAAAACCGACCTACATAAAACTTATCAACTTAACCTCATAAATACGGGTCAAGGAAGTTTAAGATAAGTCAATAATATCAGTTTAGTCAATAATGTTATAGTAACAAAATGGCTGCTGTGTTTTTAGGATTAATGTCCAGTTTTTCCACAACCCTTATTTGGCAAGATCCAGTGAATTACTATTGTGGACAACGAACATTTTCCGAAACACCAGTGAGTGTGACAAAAAGTTCAAAATTTGTTGCTGATTTAACATCAGAACCATTATCAAATATTTCGATTCTTTTAGAATCAAGTTCGTTTATTATTGATGTGACAGGTTGCATAACACCAAAAGGAATACTCCGACCAGCAGTTGGCATTCAGATTAGTGATCAAAAACTCCCGACTTTATACAGTGGTGCAGTACAAAATATGGTGGTGCTGGAGATGATCAAAATCGAAAATTGTGAAGTGCGAGATATACAACCTGGTGCTTTCATGATACTACCCTCTCTTAACACACTTTTTCTAAGACACAATAAATTGATCTACATTAACGAAGGTGTGTTCAATCACTTGAGAGTGGCGAAACTATATTTAAGCAACAATAACATTTCGTTCATCGAAAATACGGCTTTCGACGATATGCCGAATCTGCGACTACTCAATCTCGATAACAACCAATTAAAAAAGTGGAACACAGATTGGTTCACTAACACCTACAACCTTGAAAATTTATCACTAAATTACAATCAGTTAACAAAAATTCCAGCAAACGCGTTCAATAAATTAAAAAATTCTCACACGACAATAATTCGTTTGTCAAACAATAAAATTTATATATTCATCCTCAAGCGTTCACAAAGTTAGATCAATTGTATGGCCTGTGGTTAGATAATAACTATTTAATTGAGTTCGATGAAGAGATATTATCCAATTTTGAACGGTTGTTTATCCTGTCACTAACTGGAAATAAAATAAATTGTTTAGATGAATCGGCATTATATAATTTGAAGTCATCTCAAATAATACTGCGTGTTGATAATAATGAGGCAATGGATTGTACGTGTCTAAAAAAATTGAGAATTGGGCCAAAATTCGTAAACACTTTTTAACTGAACAATATGCTAAGAGTCAGTGTATGAGAAAGAAAAAAAATTAAAAGATATTTTTGCAAATTTAATTACTTCAATTTCAATAATTACAATTTATTAGAAAATATTTAGAATAATTCTAAATTACAAACAAATTAGAAGTGACTTTATTCTGAACTTATTAAAATGTTAAAAAATTGTAGTAATTACAAATTTAATTTAATTAGACATAACTTAATACAGAGTGCTTTAGTTATGTTTGTAAACAGTTTCATTACTTTAAGTACTTAACTTTTAATTATATAATAATAATATATCGTTATATACAGAATAGTTATATAAATCACAAATTTATGTACAAATTTCATGTTGACAATTGTGAAAACTAATTTTACCGAATTAAAGGGGATTTTTAAGTTAATTTCTTAAATGGGGAAATAAATTATAAAATATTCCTAATTAAAATAATTTCGTTTGTTCTATAATCATTAACATGAGATGATTTCACGTATTTTAATGGTAATCCATTAAATAAAATTTTGAGTGACTGTCTTAAATTAACCAATTACAATTACTTATACATAATTTTGTAAAATGTGAAATAGTTGTAGTAAATTTTTGTGTTGTAACTAAATTTAGAAACATTCAGTGTACTTTTAAGCAGCTACGACCACTTCAAAATAATTTTAGAAAATTGTTACAGTTCGCTTAGTTGCATCCTAAAGAAACAATTTCTATGATTCATTCATGATTGAATAAGATCATCAAATTTTTAAGTTGTTGGGTTTGACATTTCTTTATTTTTTTAGGTTTACGTGACACATGTACACCAAAAATTGCATTAATAGGTGCGATTGTTTGATGGTTGCTTCTATTCATTAAGAATCCTACATTATTTTTAATTATTGACGGAGGTTTGCCTCTTTTGCAGTATCCATTTTGTTTAACAGTTATCAGCATTCATTTTTTTTTCAAGTAACCTCGTTACATGTACTGCTAATACCCTCTCAAAAATTATTAAATTCTAACCCATCTTATTTATGTTACAATATTTCATTACAATACTTTGGATGATTTAATTGCGTTATTTGGAGTAAGTTACTATTTTAAGTTACACTATTTATTTTATCACTTGAGTATATTATCTTAATTGAAAATATTTTCGTAAGGACGCCTTTATATGCTGAACAAGATATTTTAACCGAAAGGATTTAATTGAAATGTGTTTTCGGATACATTGCAAATAAATTAATTTTTTTAAATTTAAAGTGCTTTGTTACGAGTCCAAATATAAGTGTTAATTCATATGTTTATGTGATTCCCAGTAACTTAAGTGAATTCCAAATACGTTCGTAAATACTATTTTGCACTCGGAATTTCGATTGTTCTACACTATTAACATTATTTTCAAACAAAATGATAATACTTTTATGGTATTATATTTTGAGCGACTGTCTTAAATTAACCAATTACTATTATTTATACACAATTCTGTAAAATTTAAGATTTAATTTAAATTGAATGTTTAATATTTGAAAATTCGAAAAGTTAAGTGTAGTTTGAGCAGCTTTCAAGCACAATTGTTCTAATTAAAATACATTTTTGCATTAGGAACTATCCATAACATTTTTTAAGTTGGTACCATTGTCAGTTAGAAAGACATTTACCGAATTCTGGGTTTGATCGTTGCATAAAGCGGTCGCTTGTATGACGTTTTTTTTTTTTTTTCAGATTTACGTGGCACATCTTCACCAAAAATTGAATTGATAAGCGCGATTGTTTAATGGTTCTATTCATTAAGAATACCACATTATTTTTGAATTATTAACAGAGGTGTGGTGTGTTGTAAATGTTGTTTTGGTTACTGAATTTTGTTTCAACGTTACCTCTATTGTGGTAACAATTTTCTTTCATAGTTACCAGCATTCATTTTTTTTCAAACAACCTGGTTACACGTATTACAATTATAAGTATTCATTCAAATTATTACTTTCGCAGCGTTACCATTTCTTTCGATACATTCTTTCATTTTTGAACACAGTTTGGTTTGGTTATTATAAAAGATGCACATTTTTTTTATATCTTGGCAAATTTCGTAGTCGAACTTTGACCTTTTCTAATTTAAAACTAAAATTTGCATCTGAGCTTCAATATTTTTTTGGATTTACGTGGCACATCTTCATCAAAAATTGAATTATGTGCGATTTGTGATGGTTGCTTCTATTTATTAAGAATACATTTTTTAATTATTGACGGAGATATGGTATGTTGTAACTGTTGTTTTTTGATCACTGAACTTTTTTTAGTGTTACCTTTTTTGTGGTATCCATTTTGTTTGATAGTTGCCAGCATTCATTTTTTCTAAAACAACCTCGTTACAGGTACTGCAAATACAAGTATGTAATTCCTAGTAACTTAAGTGAATTGTCAATATATTCATTAATGTTTGAATATATCTTTGCAGTGGGAACTATACATAAAATTTTTATGTTGGTACCATTCAGTTAGAAAGGAAGAGGCGAGATTCTCGGTCCATACATTCTTTCATTTTTTAATACACTTTTGCACTAGGAACAAGTGAGGTTTGGTTATTATAAAAGATGCACATTGTTTTATATCTTGGCAAATTTCGTAGTTGAACTTTGACCTGTTCTAGTTTAAAATTAAAATTTGCGTACTTTGATGTCGGGAGTTTCATTATTTTTTCGGGTATACGTAGATATATGCATAAAAATTAAATTAGGCGCGATTGTGTGACGGTTGCTTCTATTCATTAAGTATTCCACATTATTTTTTAACTATTGACGGACGTATGGTGCTGTAAACTGTTGTTTTTGGTTACTGAACTTTTTTCAGCGTTACCTCTATTCATTTTGTTTGACATTTACCAGCATTAAATTTTCTCAAACAACCTCATGAAAGGTACTGCAAATATAAGTGTTCCTCCAGTAACCTAAGTGAATTGTCGATACATTCTTCCATTTTTTAATAAATGTTTGCACTAGGAATTATTCGTACACTTTTTAAGTTAGTGTCAGTATCAGTTAGAAAGAAAATTCGCGGGTTTTTTGTTGCTTAAAAGCGGGAACTTGTATGACGTACATTTCAACAAAAATTTTATTAATAGGCGCAATTGTTTGATGGTTGTTTCTATTTATTAAGAATGACACATCATTTTTTAATTATTGACGCTGGTATGGTATGTTGTAAACCGTTGTTTTTTGGTTACTGAACTTTTTTTAGCGTTACCTTTTTTGTGGTATTCATTTTTTCGCAAACAACCTTGTTACTTGTATATTTTTGCAGTAGGAGTTATATATAAAATTTTGATGTTGGTACAATTATCTGTTAGAAATAAAGTGACGAGTTTCTCGGTTTGTTCAATTCATTAAGAATCCCATGTTATTTTTGAATTATTGCCGGACGTGTGGTATGTTGTAAACTGTTGTTTTCGGTTATTGAACTTTTTTCAATGTTACCTGTTTTGTGGTATCCATTTTGTTTGACAGTTACCAGCATTCATTTATTCTCAAGCTACCTCGTTACAGGTACTGCAAATATGTGTTCATTCAAATTATTATTTGATTATTGGAAACTAAAATGAATTATCAATACATTCGTTAATTTTTGGATATACTTTTGCACTAGGAACTATCTATAACATTTTTAAGTTGGTATCATTATCTGTTAGAAAGGAAGTGATGAGATTCTCGGTTGTTGGTTGCTTAAAGCGGGTGCTTGTATGCCGTTTCTTTATTTTTTCTTTATGTTTACGTGATACATATTCAATAAAAATTTAATTAATAGGTGTGACTGTTTGATGGTTGCTTATTTCGTTAAGAATCCCACATTATTTTTGAATTATTGACGGAGGCATGGTATGTTGTAAACTATTGGTTACTGAACTTCGTTAGCATTACCTGTTTTGTGTATCTATTTTGTTTGACAGCAGAATTCATTTTTCTTAAACAACTTCGTTAGAAGTACTTACCCCCAATGTGTTTATTCAAATTTTATGTGACTCCTAGTAACTTAATTGAATTGTTACTACATTCTTTAATTTTTTGAATACATTTTTTTTTAATATTTAGGCAAATTTCGTAATCGAACTTCGACCACAGCTAATTTAAAATTATTTCACATTTGTGTATTTAAATAAAGAATCCCTTTTGCGTTTTTTATACTTGTTAATTCTGAAATTTGTTGTGTATTATGTATAGAACATTTGTATAATTTGAACCTGCCTATTTAAGGCGTTTATATGTTTGACTATGTCCTTGTCACTTTTAGATTTGTACTAACTTTTGTTGTAGAAACAATATACCTGGGATTTAGGTACATATAGGTATTTAAATTTTCCATGCAGTTCTCTGCTAAGTGTTTGATCATTCATTGTCATTCTTGTAATATATTTTATTATTTATAACGGCACCCAACTATTCGTTATACCTCATAATACAGAATTGTTCCATCGCATTAAAAAAAAATCGTTTGTCAACATAAGTCAAGTCTATGAAACTCACCTTTCGGTTAAAGAACACCATATAACCTAGTTTTAAAACCATGACATTGTTTACATGTTTAAGTCTAGCAAAATCAAAATAAGTGTTGCGTTTTCCTAACACACACAAAAGTACGCAGGGATACACACACAGAAAAGTACGTAGGGATACACACACACACACACGCACACACACACGCACGCACCCACACACACGCACACAATCACGCAAGCACGCACGCGCACACGCACGCACGCGCGCACACACGCCAGCGGGTACGCACACATACACACGCGCGCACATACACGCGTGCGCACGCATTTTTGACATTTTCCAGAAATCAGGGGACCTTAAAACGAATATTTCCGTACAGGAAAAAATGAATGAATAATATATTTAGCATTCTTTCGCTATCATATCCAATAAGCGGCGTATTAATTTTTGACAATTGAAGGAGCGAAAAAATCAATAAAAAGTAATGGATACGTCACATTTAAAATACATGCCATGATACCTATATCAATTTTTACGTATTAGTATTCATCCATATACTTTTCTCGTAATTTTGTCGAAATCTAGCCACCCTGTATATTAACAGTAGAAGGAGGGTAAAATAGGGACGTGACGTCATCAGCGTGGTGGAGGGCGGAGTGGAGGACGTAATGGGGGTGCGGGTAGGGTCGGCTTCTTTTCGTGGGCATTTTTTAACCCTTCATGGTATTTTCAATCCCTTGAAGCTATTTTTACGTCTAATTAGTGACCTCTTGGTTGTATTAAGAGCCTTTCTGGATGTTCAGCCCCTGAAGGGTAGGCAACTGCAGTCACCCTGGCGCGCATGCAGTGTTCTGATTGGAGGGCCTGAAGGTAAGCCACGCCTCCTGATTTCAGATTGATTGCAGGGCGTGGCTTGTCGGTCATTTTGGCGATCATCTTGGCGGCTATGGCGGGAAATTTGAAATTGTATTCTAATAAGAGGGTCCTCGTGCTATCTCACAAGACAGGTATACCACTCCGGAGCTTGTTCTCAGGCCTTAGCTCCCGGTATAGGACTTCGGAACTTGTTCCAGGGTCTTTGACCCCTTATCAGCTATAGTTCTCCGGCGGCAGCCATTTTATTGTTTTAATTATGAGGTCATAATTAAATTCCTACGAGAAATCCTTATAAAAAACAATTTTGAAACTCTCTGTATATTGAAATATTAAATAAAAAAACTAATTAGTTTTTATATATTTCTATTCTTCGTAAACTTTACCTATAATTTAAAATCTTTTATTGAGGTAATTCCGTTTGAACAAAAAATTTAATTTCAATTTGTAGAATTTCCCATGAATAAACGTAATTGGTTCTTGTTTTTCTTTGCGTCTAGTCTCTTTCAGATTTACTTTCTGCCTTTTCGAATTTTTCGGACCATGCTTTAAAGAATTCGTGGCCCTCACATAATGAAAACTCTTGATACCTGAATAAAGTTCCACACCCACGCATCCAGGTGCTCTAATAACTTTTGTTGCACCGAGCTACTTAATATCCCCCCCAAGTTTATAACGAGTTGGAGCCTCGGGATTTTTGTGCTGGCCAAGTTAATAAAATATCCTTACAAAACGTCAGATCGTCAATGGTTTAAAATGTATCTGTTTGCGGATAAAATGAAGGAAGAATTCCAAACTCAATCTGTATTTTTAACTAATTGGCACACCCTGTAAGTAAAATACATATTAAAATGATTAATAAATCATGAAACTTTGCGTGCATAAAGTCAGAAAGGTACTGCTCCTTACTCATAATAACCATAAATATGATTACATGCAGTAACTTTAATTATCGTATATTTATAGACAACTTTATGCACCATTAAGACATTCCAGCATTTACATACCTCTTATACACTTATTACATTACGTAATTAACTATTAAATTTCAAGTTGTAATTAAATGACTAACATTGGAAAGACTTCATTGAAAACCAGAATAACAGTAACAGTTTGATATTAATTTATTAAGTATAATATAAGTTTTGAGTCATGCATGATCTGGTAAAACTGGCGTGAAGGTGGAAATTTTGGTGATCTGACGTTATGCTGGATATGTGGGATGTTGCTAATTTAGATTATCTAACGGTTCTTTCCATAATAATTAACTTTGCAATTTATAATTTCTTCAAAATATAAGCGTGAAGAATTACCTGTAGGTGGTCTAAGATTATTCAAAATCTGATTAATCCTAAAATAGATTAAATGTCAATCAACGAAGAGTTTAAATGTTAATTTCTCGAAATTGGATCTTGTGATGCTTATTGACATATTTTTAATTAAGCTTTAAAAAAACTGTGTGGTTTGTTAACTATAAGATTGATATAAGGTGACATTGCGGTAGACTTATCTGAACAGAAACTTCTGTTGATTATTAATGTGATGAATATATATGTAGACCACACACCTTTGGTAAGGTCGGTTTTTTCCGTGTAGTTTACTTTTTTTAAGCATCCTCTTTTTTCAGTTAGGAGGCCACACTTTAGGTTACCTTAAACCAGATATGATGCAGAAATAATTAAAACATAAATTGTTTTATATTATTAATACCATCCAATACTAATTATTTTGTTTGTAAATGTTTGGCGTAATTGCACATACATACATACATACATACAAGGATGTCCCAAATACCAAAGTCGTACCTCGAGGTTTGATAAAGCATCATTAATCAGAATATCTAAATATGATCGTAGTTAAAAAAATCCTGTACATACTACTACTAATGCACGTGTAGGTAATGTTTCATTAGCAAATATATACGAAAAATAATCACAGAACAGCTATTTCTAACTTTTTATACTTCCTCGTAAATTAAATGTACAAAAAGATTAAGACCTTTATCTTACTTTTACATATCTAAGCAATTTAAAAATTATAAAAATATATGCTTGATAATTTTTTAATGTGAAAAAGGAATAAATACTGTATAAACCTACCTGACAAAATTTCTATCTGTATATAACATAATTTAATAATTTATAAGTATAATTCCGTTTAAACTGTTAATCAAAATTAAGTATAAATTAAACCACATTAATGCAAACGACGATTCTTCATCTTGTCAAATAAGAAAATGGTTATATTAATTAAGTTATATATTACATATCAGATTTTTATTAATTAAATTAATTTTTATGGTTCATTTAGTTTCGTATTAAAAACTTTTATAAGAACAACTTACTTAAAATTGAATTACCTTTAAAAATTTGTGTATACCTTTCGCCATATAGTTGTTGGGTTTTGAAATTTTGGCAAGAAGTGCTTCAGGCGGTGTTTTCATTTTTTTTGCGTTTATTTAATAGCATACAGAACTTTCATTACGAAATCCTTTAAAATTGCATTAAATTTAAGAAAGGATTCTTCAATTTTTTTTAATAACGTTAATACATTTTAAGATATTCACAAAATGTACTTTCGCTTTTTTTTCACCTTTATCTCTAAATAAATTCTAAATATTGATTACGTATTTTTTAAGTTACTGTGGATGCAGACCTATAGACGAACTGCTGAAGGGCACACAGACAGACAGACAAGTAGACAGACATAATGGTAGGTGTGAAGTATGCAACGGGAGTAATACCCTTGGATATTACTTTTGTTGGTTTAACCCGCTACAAAGAATAAGATTTGAGTTCTTTTAAACTTTTTTACAATTTCAACATTATTGAATCAAATTTAATGGTGTTATTGTGAAATGTTAAAATGATTATTTTTTTATTACGTTTTATTTAAAACTAAATGGGTTCAATTTATAAAGATATCATTTACTAGTTAAATTTTACTTCGCTTGCTATTTAACTTCAGTTTGCGTAAATGAATTTTAAGATTTACGTTTGCGAATTCCTTTCTGAATTGATTGCGACGGCTAGCTCAAAGTTAAAATAAAGAAATGATCATTGTTATCATTCACCAAAGATATGCTCATTTCGATTTATTTATTTAGCTGGATTCCTATTGAGTTGACCTCTTTCTGCATTTAATATTCAATATTTGTATAAACTTTTAATATTAATAATCTTTAGCAATAAAAGTAAATCACACGTTATACTCATTTAATTAAATTCCAAATCTGAACGAAAATGCGTCAATACGTTGTTTACAAATATAAATCAAACCTATATCTAAAATAACCTTCTTAAAACTAACATATAACAAATAAAAACTTTATCAGAATTAAATCTAGTGTTTTTCGTTTAATTGTGATAGTCAAATGTAAAGTTTCGAGAAAATCAAACACAAAAATGTTTTATTTATTCACACAAACAAAAAGGGTTCTTACTTGTTATTTTTGTTGAAAAACTGATGATGTAATGCTTGCGTTCGTTTGACCGGTGAAGAGGCCTCAACTAGGTTGTGTGATTACTCCTCCGATGATGTCACCTTTCCGGCAACTTGGAACCGCTTGCTTTGTTCTACTTATCTCTTTGTTATAGAGGATGCTTCTAACTTTCTTTCCACAATTTAATGATTTTTTTTCTAAATAACTGCTTGATATATTTACACTGTCCAGTTTTTACTTAATTGTTCAGTTGAACTACAAATAGCTTGCGCAACACAATTCAAGCTATTTACAAACCGCGAATGCTCTCTTTTTATACATCAACAAATTCGAGTTATTCTCCTTTATACTGTGATTTACCACTTTGAATTGATTACTGTCTATTGTATTTATTGTTCACTATTTAAACACGATTGATTACGGCTGTGATACATATAAACGCGTTATCTTCACTTATTGCGTCACCTTTAATACGAATCTGAAATTATGGTACAATCCTTTGTATTATCTCCAACTTGCCAATACTTGCATTTCTACTTATGTTGCGACGTCAATCGACCGACAACCATCAACTCTAATAAAAAATTCCCAGTTACTTTGACAGCGTCTCATCCCTTCCAACACATCAATGCACTTGCAAATGCCGCGTATTTTAAATATTTTCAAATTAAATATATAGGTAACTTATTGAAATAAACTCAAGCTTTACATCTTAATATTAATTACATTCAAATACAAATAAACAATAACCATTTCTTTATCCATAAAAATAATATATAAATATATCTAATCTAGTATAATTTAGCGCGAATTTTCAATTTTTTTTAAAGTTCCCTTTACAGGTGTAGCAACTAGCGAGGACAGGGATGGCAACCCTGCGCCCCCCTTGCTGGAACATTTTAATCTAATCTTGTGTGGCTTCCCTCACTTTAACTCTTTCCCCTCGCTCCAACCCTCGATTTCTTCAGGTTCCCAACGAAAGCTGAAAGACCACTTCGTTTTATCTCTACCTGTCCCAGGACGTGCGCCGTCAAAAGGGTACACGGGTGTTGCAAACCTGGGATATGCTAGCTGGGGACGACTGAGCGCTAGCCGTCTTGAAGCATATAAATGACTATCGGTAAATATAGAGACGCTAAAAAAATTTATGTCGTCTAGTCCACATGGGTTGTTTGCATCTCGCATAAAGTGTCACCTTGAATAGTGGAACGTTAAATTTCTCGTCTACTTATTAGTTATTATATATTTAATTATAATTTAATAAAAATATACAGTATTTCAAATGCATCATTCCAATGGAAAGAAATTCTTAAAAGATCTGGTCATATTACATCGCTGCCTTCATGTATAGGGGGAGCAATTTTAAAAAAATAAGCAATTTTGCATTACGAAGGAGTTCACTTACAGTTATCGACAACTGTACATGTTATCAAAACGTATAGATTCATGTAAAACATAAATACAGAAATACACCATTAAAAACCCAAAAAAGCAAAGCATTTTAGTTTTTGTAATAAGTCACATATATTATGACTAACCTTGTTTAATATGCATCTCTCAATGCAGAAGAAAGGTTATTTTCCATGTCATTATAAACATAAGAACGATTATCGGTAAATATAAAGACGTTAAAAAAATGTTCATCGGTAATCTGGTGAGTGGAGAAGTACTAGACATGTACAGGGTGCTTATTACAAAAGTGTTGATATGCATCTTTATTTTATGCTGAATCGTATGAGAATATACAATGAGAGCAATAAAAAAATAACCGGCTTGATGACATCGAGTAGATAAAAAATTTTTCAAAATGTACCTTTCACCACTTTTATAAAAAAAAACTTTTAGTAATTTTGCACCGTAAAGCAGTTATTGAACTTACAGTAATGGACCACACTGGATAAGAAGTATAGGAGTTTTAAATACGGCTTCAGAGTTTAAAACAGGTTTTCTAATAAGTTACATATATTATAATATAACTAACTTTGTTTAATATGTATACGTCATTGCAGGAGAAAGGTGTTTTTATCCAAGTCATTAAATACATATGAATGACTATCGGTAAATATAGACGCTAAAAAATTTTTTTTTCGAAAGTCTCGTCTAGAAGAGATGTGAGATGCAAACAATCTCGCATAGTCATCTTAAATGATCAAAGTCTAAATGAATTTCTTTGTCTACTTACTCTATATAATAATTTTATTTTAAAAAAATATACAATCTTTTAAGTGTACTTCATTGCAAAATTTGTGTGACTTGTTATTTTATAACCAAAACCTATAAAAATAAAGAAATTATTCAACCTTGCCAAAGGAGAAAAAAGTGTTTTCTATTTTGCGACTGAAATCTGACCTACAGAAGATAATACCGATTTTCCAAAAGGACAAAGACCGAAAACCAATATTCGCGGAAATAAAAAAGCGTAAAATTAATGTTTCATTTTACACGTCCACACATGGACCAAAACCATATTCATGATTAAGACGATTTTCATAACTTTTTATACGTAGAATAAAGCGAGTTATATATATTTTTTCCCTACAAGTTGTTTAGTAAATTCAAAACTACTAAAGGTATAATATAATGTTGGCTCAAATGTGATCAAATAACGTTAACACAATTTCAATCGCTACTGTTCACTCACAAAACATCTGTGTGTTTTGTTGCCTCAACCCTTTATATTACCAACACCTACTGCGAATTGCATCGAATTAAGAAGTGAAAAGTAACATCTTGGGGGTAAAATGTAGGATAAAAAGAACATTATGAAATAAACATCATCGATAAATTTGTACTAGTATAAGATATCATATGTGTTTATCACTAGAGGAAAACATCAAATACTTAGAAATTTTCCACACCCATTTTTTTTTCATTTTTACACCTAATATCTACTTACCCAAATAAGAACAATCTTAAACCCTTAAAGAAGTAAACCTCACCTGTAACAAAACAAAAGTGTAATTATAAAAATAAATTACAAATAATGTGTAAATGGCCGCCCACGCACATGTTTATAGAACACTTTTTTATCTATAGATCTACGGTCAAGGAAAATTACATAAAATCAAGGTTAGAATAAAAATAGCCATAACAACTACTTTTATATATCTAAAAATTCAAACAAGTCAAAAGTTTTAGTAATCTAGATTAATACAAAACACATTTACTAGAATATACAGGGTGTTGTTAAATTCGACCGAGAACGCGTTCTCGTAAAATGAGAAAGAATGATATAACAATATAAGGTCATCAAGTGTTTAGTTTTTGATATACAGGGTGAAAAAGTTTAAAAATCAAAACCGTTTTTATTTAATAATTCTGAAATCACTTCAATCTCTTTTCTCATTTGGTGCCATAGATTTCCTTTAAAAACGCCCAAATTTTCGCGACATACTTTCCAGGTACAGAGGGGTACAGGGGAGTGTCGTTCCTTTTCCCCTCATTTTTTACACCACTTAAAAAATTGCAATAATTTTCTATTTTTTTCAATTCCTTGTTTTATTTCCATGTAGGAAATTAATAACCTTTGACTATGTTAAATTTAACCATTCTTGAGATAATCTGTCCTTAAATACAGATCTTCGCACAGTCCTTGTCTTTTTAAACATCTAGTTTAATTGTAATTAGTTCAAGATTCATTTAAGGACAGATTACCTCTAAAAACTGTTATATTTAACATGGTCAGAGTTTTCCACACGGAAATAAACATAAATTGTAAAAACAGGAAATGGTTGCAATTCTACCAGTGGCGTACAAAATAGGCGGAAGGAAGCAAATTATATCAATACTTCCACATCAAAAAATCGTTTTTTGTAAATAACTCGAACACGATTAATTTTACAAAACAATTACAAGAATGCTCACTTTTTGTGAGAAATTTTATTTTCTATCTAATCGTATTTTCACTGTTTGAATAGGTCAATTAGTTCCGGAGATATTTGGTAAAACCGGTTTTTTAAAGCGACGGTTTTTTGCTAATATCTTGTAAACCGTTTGTCGTGTACAGAAAAATTATAGGGACAAAAAATACTCACAATTATATTATTAATCACACATTAAAAGGAAAAAAGTCTAAAAAAATAAAAATTTGCAAAAGGGGTACTTACCCCCAATTTTCCCTTTCCCCATACCCCACTGACCCCAAAAATCAGTCGCTTTGGATAGTTGACATCTATATGCGTGCCAAATTTTAAGTCGATATGGTAAGTTATGGAGTACACACGCACACACACGCGCGCGCATGCACACACGCACCCACCCAAACCCATCTAGTTTCAGTTAGTGCTTGTTCGGTAAAGTTTATTAACAGAACAAAAACCAAATTTCTCTACACATGGGACCGCAGCTTTAGTTAAAAGTCTTTAAATCTAGTACTGCAAAATTATACTAGATACACTAGATACATACACCTAATATATAGAGGTACGTTCCGTGGTGCGTGAGTGTGAAAAATGTTACCAAAAATTTACGTTGACGCAGTCATTTCGTTAGGGTCCCGAACAAAACTGATTGTTGGCCTGGAGCCAAATTCTGTAACCCATGAGTGTTGGACAGTACTTGTGCTAAATATTTCCCAGATTTATATTTATCACCAATTTCGTTAGGGTGGCGGTAAAATGGATTCAATCGATGTCCTAAATTATGTGTCCCATGGGTGTATCAAAATTTGGGCTAAATGTTGCCCAAATTTATATTTATACGTGGGTCGCGGCAGCATCAATTTTCTTGACGGCCAAGAGCCAGAATAGCCGAGCGGTCGGTCAGGGTATACCAGCGGGTTAGTTAACAGACTGCGAATATCACATCCTGGATTTGAATCCCGGTTAGAGGATTAAGTGTACAGTGGTTGAATGTGAGAGTAGTCTTTAGCTAAACTTCGTCCACTAAGTGGAAAATAAAAAAAATTCTGTGGTACATGAGTATTGGTCAGAATTTGGGACGTGTGTTGCACAGAATCTATATTTGTACGAATTCCCTTAGGGTCGCGGTAAAATTTCCTTGATGGCCAAAGAGTGAAATTCTGTGGTAAATGAGTGTCGGTCAGGATTTAGGAAGATTGTTGGAAAAAGTCTATATTTATACACAAATTTCGTGGTGGTCACGGTAAAATAGATTCACTCAACAACCAAGAGCTAAATTTGTGTTTTGTGAGGTAAAAATTTGCGCTGAATGTTGCCCAAATTCCATACTTAGAGTAGACCAGCGGTTACTTAACTGAGTGCGGATACCACGGACCCGGGTTCTAATCCCGGTCCAGGCAGATACGTTTTGTAAGTGTATAGTGAGTGTAAGTAGGAGAGTGGCCTTTGGTACATGACTGTTGGGTCAAATGTTGTAAAAAAATCTATATTTATACACAAATTTCATTGGGGTTGTGGCAAAATGGATTTTTTTCGATGATCAAGAGCAAAATTTTGGGCTGTATGTATCGCAAAACCTATATTAATATAGGAATTTTGTTGGGGTCACGACAAAATTTATTTCCTAGATGGCCTAGATGGTAAATGAGTGTTTTTTTCGTTGGTTTGGGCCAGCAAAACCATAAAATTGTACAATATGTTTAAAAAACTAATTAACCGTAAAAGTTTACATTCCAAGTACTTGATAATTAATTAATAGTAAATACGAAATAATTTTACAATTAAACAAGAAAACAAAATATACATATTTTAAGGGTTCAAAGATTCATTGAACGGAAACTTATTTCATTTTCTATCGATCAGTCCTTGTTGGTGGTTTTATGAAAATACTTTACATTTTTTGAAAAATAGAAGAAAATGGTACATTATGTTATCATCTCCCACATGGTTCTTCCTCCATAAGTAAAATAGTATGTGACGACACCCTTGCTTGACTTTCCTTTTCATATTAAACTTTTTAAACTCGTTGTAGGTGTGAATATTGATTATCTTTTAATTAAAATGTTTTATAAAGTTTTCAACACCTAATAACGGTTTTGGATCTCACTACATCGATTTAAAACCGTTGAATTTGAATACCTTCTGTGGTTTTTTAACGTTTTTTTTTAGGATCGTGGAATGAACTGTGTAATATTACACAGAACAAGTATTAAAAATGTGTCGTACAATACACATTTTAATACTAATCGAACGTGGACTAAAAAGTGAAAGTAGCACTACCTCCGTTTAAATGCAAATTAAATATGAGTCAGGTGTCAGATTATGGTTATGGTTAATTGCACAAGCTTGTATATATTATATAACAATTATCAAGTGGCGCAATTAACAAGGTTGTCGGATATAATCAATATTTTGTAATTCTACGTCTCGATTTATTTTTGTGATCTCTTTTATAAATTCCAATGTATGAGATCAGCAACCTTCTGTCTTGTCTGTTAACCAAAGCTTTTAAACAAAGCATATAATACTCGTGTGACTGCTGACGTACAGAAACGATTTGTAAGTAATTTCCTGTTCTGGCTATGTATTTTATTTTTGTTTAGAATTTTGCTGAATGTGTCATCGAGTCAAGTGCGATATAAAAATTTGAAGGAGCAGGTCAGTAACGGCAGCAATGTACTATAATAATGGATTATTTGTATATACAAGGAGATAGTAGGTGGTTAAAATAATAGAGTGGATGGACGTACACTGACCTAAGGTCTATGAACAATATGGGCATATTCTTAGTCAAACCATCAGATGAAAGATGGATTATGTTGTACCCGGTAAATAGTACGCGGAGGTGTGACAATGGAGATAATGAGATCCACGCCTGATGATATTTGTTTTTTTAACAATGAGATGTTCGTAAACAATGAGAAATTTAGATTTTCGAAATGTAAATTTGTATGAGTAATCGCCCACTTTACACTACGATCATGATTTAAATGTCTTTTTACATATTTCTCATCTCACATTTATGTTGACTGTCATGCTTATTTGAGAAATTATTGCCACACATTATTAATATTTGCCATCTAAGATAACGTAGTATATTATACAACAAGGCAAAGGAATACATCATTTTTCTCGAGGTGCAATTTGTTCCGAGTCCAAGCGATACAACGCACCAAGGGAAAAATGGCATTTTGTTCCATACTATTTTTTGCACCCACACGTACGTTTACTTTTACTTTTTATCAATAACATTAAATAATCCAAACTATGTATCATCGCAACGAGTTTGATTTTTTGATGTATAATAAATGTCTATACAGGGTGTATCTTAAAATTACCGACAGACGAAAACTGGAGATTCTATGATTCAAAATAAGACAAAAATTATCATACACGCTTTTCCGAAAATGCTTCCTAACCGAGATACAGGTTGATTAAAAAATAATTTTTTAAAGATTTTTTTAAGATTCCTCAAAATCTACAAAAGATATTACACTGAGATTTGGTACACCTAAATGTCTAATTAAGTACAATTAATCAGGTAAGTTTGAGTCAACTGGCTCCATCCAGTGGCGTAGAATATGTTAAGTTAATCACTTCAAATAAAAAAAAACGCACGCACCTGCTTTTTTTGAAGAAATATTTTTTTGTTAAATTCAACATTTAATTCTGCAAATAAAATCATACTTAGTATTTTTTCGATTCGGCACCCGTTTTTGAAATATTTTGCATTAACATAAACGACTACATTATTCAGTAATAACCAAATTAAGTAAATCAGAGATTGCTTTGCATTTGACAGTTACGTATCTTATGTTTGCTAAAGTTGGATTTACGCGTGTTTTGTAATTCATTGTTTGTGTCTAATTACTGTGCAAAAATGAATTATTCCAAACGAGAACTGGTCGATGTGCATTTATGTTATGGTAATATCAATTGCAATGCTCGTGCAGCTGCTCGACTTTATAAACGAAGATTTCCAAATAGAAGACATCCACATCATATTACGTTTAGAACCGTTCGTAACTTGTTAGAGTATGGAAGTTTAAAAGGAAAGAAAAATTCCGAACGAAATGGTCGTGTACCAGTTGAAATTGAGGAACAAATTTTAGACAGAGTATGAAAATTCATCAATAAGTACGCGTGAGTTAGGTTTAGAATTTGGCGTGTTGCATAGCAAGTCTTGGAAAGTTTTACGAGAACAAAATTTACATCCCCTTCACCTACAAAAAGCGCATGCATTATTGCCTGCTGACCATCCTCGTCGAATGAATTTTTGCGAATGGTTTTTAAATAAAAATACTGAAGATGTACAATTTGTTAGAAACTTATTGACCACTGATGAATGTATTTTTTCCCGAAATGGAATAATAAACTTGCATAATTCCCACAAATGGTTAGATAAAAATCAGCATCCAACTGTAGTTACAGCTCACCAACACAGATTTAACGAAAATATTTGGATAGGTATACTAGACGATCACCTAATCGGACCTATCCGTTTTCCTCAAAGACTTACTGGCGAATTCTATTTAAATTTTTTGAGAGAAGATTTGCCAGAATTGTTTGACGACGTACCCTTAGATGTTAGAATGAACATGTATTTCATGCATGATGGTGCACCACCACATTTTACACGAAACGTCAGAGAATTTTTAAATGCATGGTTTCCAGAACGCTGGATTGGACGAGGAAGTGAAGTACCGTGGCCGGCACGATCGCCAGATTTAAACCCATTGGATTTTTTTGTGTGGGGGTTTCTGAAAACTCGTGTCTATTCTGTTCAAATTGATAATCGAGAGCAACTTTGGAATCGCATACAGATGGCATGCGATGAGATTAGGGCTATGCCACAAATTTTTCAGCGTATTAGGTTTCATTTGCTAAGTAGAATACAAGCTTGCATTCAAAAGGAAGGAGGACATTTTGATCAATATGTATAAAAATAATAATTATTTTGTTTTTGATTCCTTCAATATCTCTTTAATAATGTATCTAATAGTTAACTGCGTTATTTTTTTGTAAAATAAAACAAATTTTGATTTTTATTGAATAATGTGGTCGTTTATGTTAATGCAAAATATTTCAAAAACGGGGTGCCGAATCGAAAAAATATTAAGTATGATTTTATTTGCAGAATTAAATGTTGAATCTATCAAAAAAATATTTCTTCAAAAAAACCAGGGGCGTGCGTTTTTTTTTTACTTAAACTGATTAACTTAAAATATTCTACGCCACTGGATGGAGTCAGTTGACTCAAACTCACCTGATTAATTGTATTTAATTAGACATTTAGGTGTACCAAATCTCAGTGTAATATCTTTTGTAGTTTTTGAGGAATCTTAAAAAAAGTATTTTTTAATCAATCTCGGTTAGTAAGCATTTTCGGGAAAGCGTTTATAATCATTTTTGTCTTATTTTGAATCATAGTTTATTTTTTGTGACAGTAAGACCGTCAAATCCTGCTTTTAAAGAACAAATTGCATGAAATTATTATTGGAATAGAAAATCCTAAATTACAAAAAATCTGTAAGAGATAGGTATAGGAAACCCTAATATAGTTTTGTAGGGAATTAAAATTAGAATAAAAATATGGTGATAAATACCGGGTGTTCCATTTAAAATAAGGAAGTTAATTGGCTTTAATGTTGGTCAAAATAGTAACTGAGTTTTTATACATCCAGTATAAATTTGTGATAACTTCGGTGGATTTTAAAGTTTGATGCTTTCAGTAAACAATGAAGAACATTTGAAAAAAATTCCTCGAGTGCGTAAAACAGAAAGTTCTTTTGAATTTCGATCTACATTCTCACAAATAATGAAATATCTCGGCAAAAGGTGGAGTTAGGTATAGGGACTATAACAATAAGTGACCTTTATTTAGTCCACAGAATCGAAATATGCCATCATATATAGGGCTTTCCATTTAAATTTTCATAACTTTGATGCGTAAAATTTTAGGACCATCCTGCATATTCGAAAATAATTTTAAAACGTGCTCCTAATGAACCTACACGATAATTAAAAAGATTTCAAAAATATTTTACCATTTTTCGTATACAAACTGACGGAGCTTAGATGCCTCCATTAAATAATCCTGAGGAGTTATTATATTATTTCAAAAGTAATATTTTCATCCTACTTAAATTTCATAGAAACAATGTGATTCTTAAGTTTGATGTTTCAGTAAACAATGAAAACATTTGAAAATTCCCGAGTGTAAGCATCGACCATTGATTGAACAATGAAAATTTGAGGGATTTTGATTTGACCAGCCACGAATAAATATGCCATCAATATAGGTCATTCATTTAACGATTTTACAAATTAGTTTTTTGCTACGGATTAACGAAAATAATTTTAATAAATTCAGCAACAGTCACAGGGTTCTAATTATATGGCGTCTCATTGGCACCGCACTCACAGAGAACATTGCGGCTTAGTAATAGCGCCCGCACATAATGTCCACATAAGTAGTTTCTAAGACAAACATTATTTAACCAGTTAGCATTACGATAAAATAGTTAAAAAAACGAAAAGTCAACGTATTTCATTCCCTCCCCAAGAGAGAAGAGAGGGTGGGGTGCTTAAGCCTTACAAACTCCTTCAGGCACAGTAATGGATTCCCAACATACATATATTAAGTGTGTTTGCACGGTGGGATTAAGTATGGGTGTGGTCACGATAGGAACGGAAGGAACGAAGGAAGGGTTCAGAGGGGGGAAGTTACTGCCCCAGCATTCGACTAAATAGCGGCACATGATGTGCGAATAAGCAGTGATTATGCCGCTATATTTGAATGATGAAAACCCGATGAAAAGGCGGTAACGCGAATTGAATCTTAAGCAGATCCTGTTACCACGAACTTACTACTAGCTTGATCGTAAAATGGTTAAAATTAAAAATTCGTTACAAGTGGACGTTTTTAAAGAATTTTTGCCACTTCAAATATACCTAATCAAAACCAGCCCTGATTCACAGCCAAAAACATTTATCCTCGTATTACCTTTCATCCAGTTATCACTCAGGCATAACAATTGTAATATCGCCAAATTTAAAAGGTTTTTTTATAGCTCAATGCAAATTACCCAACCAATGACCTAATGCTCGAGCCAATTACTTAGTCGTCCATAGTAGCTTTACAGAAACAAAATTAAGCTGTTATAATTTGGGTAAAGTAATAATAATAATAATAAAATAATAAGATACTATTAAAGTTAAATGTTTTAGAAAATCATTTCTCACTGTAGATATGTTCAACGCCCCCAAAAGCAACTTCTCAAACAAATATATTTCCCCAGTTACCATTCCAGTAAAATTTCTAAACAAGCGTAAAGGGTTATTCTCAGACCAAAAGTGTGTGTGTGTGCGTACGTGAACGCGCGCGTGCTTGCGTCAGAGCGTGTGCGTTTGTGTGTATAAGCGCGCTTGTCTAGGTGTATACCAATACACGCATGTGTGTGTGCGCACGTGTGCGTATGTGCACGTCAGCGTGTGTATGAAAACACAATAACACAAATATACATTTCACATGTTTCAAAACCCCTTTTTTGAACTCAGAAGACTTCAAATCGGATATTTCCTAATATATTACCTAACCAAAACTAGACCTGATTCAGGAACAAAACAGATTTTCAATGTAGATGTGCTAAACACTAATTTTTGAGGTCAAAAAGTCGTCCAGAGAACTTTCGCACACATAAATATAAGGAACACAGTTGTATTGTTTAATTTAAGAGGTCTTTTAGAGATACTGGCCCTTTGCAGGATGGGTGTATCGTTATCTAAAGTAAATAGTTAAATGGTTAGGCATTGAGACTCGATAAGGTGAAGGTTACGAGAAAACAGAAAAGTGACCTGAATATACGGTAATCTTCGGCAAAAACTTTTTTGAGGAGTTGAAATAGAACTCTACAAAAATACAGTTTAAAAAATGAAAGCTTAGCTTCATCGAAAACTTGCGTTTTTTAGAGATTGCAGAGTGCTTATCAAGTATCATAGTTAACGTGATTTGTTACCACTTCTCCATTTACTGCATATAACTCATATAAGCCAGAAAAGATAAGTATGCAATGCAGCTTCTGAAGGAGAAGGCTAACGATGACCACGCCACCTTATCCAACAAAACATATACGAGAATGAAATATTTTGGTACTATTTAACACAATCGCACTGTTTTTAAAGAGTAAGAAAATTTTTAAATCTTCGTTAGATCACGTAGTATTTTCGTCGTTGCTAACTTTCATGACTTAATAATTTTCAATTCCCAAACTACATTCATTAGTAGGCTTTTAAATACAGATAATTATCATAACAGGTAATTCTTTTTCGTGTTTACATAATTTATTAAATTGTTTTTGACATTAACAATTATGCTTTCTTTAGTGTTCTTGTTATAGTGTATATTTTAAAAACTAAACTTTTTATAATAGTCACATTCATGGTGGTCAAAAATTTAACAACAAAAAATCCAGTAATTATAAGAATTAAATAACTAACAATAAAAATAACCGACAAGCTCAACTCTCTCTAATTAAAAGTAACGTCGAAATTTGTTTATTTAATTTTAAATAGTTAATAACTGTGGAAATGAACGCAATAACTATTACACAGTTTTGCTTTTATGCTTATTACAAATAATTTCCATAGAATTTGCCGCAACCGAAATTAAATTTCATTGAACATTCTAAAGAAATAAATTTAAATTGAGAACGCGTGATATGAATCTACGTACTCACTATAATAATTGCCGGCAATTTAATTATTAAACAATATGTATAACTTTGTATAATGATTTTTATTAAATTTGATTGTTGTTATTAAGATAAAATAAGTATTAAATTGTTATACAACTGTATGATTAAAAATATTGCCTTTAGGCTACAAAAACACACATGTCCACGGATTAGGCACGTTTTACGACAACTCTTCGATTTAATCAATTACTTGTGTCAAATTTCATTGAAACCGCTTCAACGAAAGAAAGTACTCTTCCTTCTTACACCGCGCTTTTGCATCATCATTATTAAAAATCACTAGGATCTGTACATTTAGGACTTAACCATTTATGTTAAAATTGGAATTCCAGCGCTTTTCAAAATTACAAGTTATTGCAGATGAAAGAAAAGTTAAATTAACCCTTACTACTACTTGCGTCGCTGCACCACTACTGCCCCCCAAAAATTTAGTAAATATCAAATTTTAATATAATTGCAACCGAAATAAAATCACATTAATCCCTTTTACTTAAATAAATTGTTTTTTAATTTTTTAGAGTATTGCATTGCTCTCTTTCTCACCCCTTTTCTCAGTCCCTCCACTCGACTCTCCCACTCTCTCACCATCTCGCCCACTCGCCCTCTCACTCTCGCCCTCCACCGCACACTAACGCAAATACAAACACACACTAACGCACACACACACGCACCACCAGCACGCACGCACACACACACACATCACACGCGCCACACACACACACACACACACACACACACCACCACCACACACACACGCACACACCACACACACACACACACACACACACACACACACACACACACACACACACACACACACACACACACACACACACACACACACACACACACACACACACACACACACACACACACACACACACACACACACACACACACACACACACACACACACACACACACACACACACACACACACACACACACACACACACACACACACACACACACACACACACACACACACACACACACACACACACACACACACACACACACACACACACTCACACACACACACACACACACACACACACACACACACACACACACACACACACACACACACACACACACACACACACACACACATGCACGCATGGACGCGCGCGTACGCACGCACCCAGACATTAGTGGCAGAAAAACATGAATAAATTAAAGATTCTTAACCGGTTTCGATATCACATTTCATTTTGTTTTCAAAATATCATAATTTGTAATGAATAAAAACGAATTATAATTAAACTGCTGATATTTAAAAACACAGTTTAATAGAAATAATTAATAAAATAATAAAAGCGAATGGCTTATCCACTATTACCATATGTTCGTCTAACCAATATATATTACCCGCTAATACAATTTAATTGCTTCATCGTCAGAGGGCGCTTTTGGACTTTATCCTTTGTAAAGTTGATATGAATAGGATAATCTTTATCAAATATTTAATATTTTAAATATTTTATAATTTTTTAATATTTATAAATATATTGGACCACATTCTTTTTTAAACGTTATCTATCAGTAAAAAGTGCTCCCTACGTAAGATGTGTATACGAAGCACGGTTGTTGAAATAAGCGACCTACTAGGTTCTAAAATGGACCTACGAGTTTGAGTGTATCTGATCATGCGATTAAAGGTGTAGGATGATTATCATCACACCGGAAACAGCCACATTAAAAAATTGGGGAAAGGCGAATGGACTGCACAAATGAACCCGGAAAAAAACCAAGGTGGTTCTACACGCTAATTGATATCACTTTTACCAATTATCAATAGTTTAGATGGTATCACTATTTTACAGCACATTTGCACGTAGCACCGTCTGTCCCTACTTGCTAATCTAATCTAATAATTTTTTTCACCTCTAGCACGGCTAAAAATAAGAAATACGTTAAATATCCAATTATAGTTTAATTATCAAATAACAAACCTTAAAAGGAGGTGAAAACTTATGTTTAAGTAACGCAATCCATAAAATTTTGTTTTTTAAGGTCTCACTACTACACATGCAACGTAAACGCAAAACTGAATTAATTATGTGGTCATAAAAACACTACTATAAGTATTCTTATTTACCTTCTCACTCCCTCTTGAAAGTTTGTTCTGTGGTGTTTTGATATATGCGTTTGTAACTGATGGTTACATCTTAATCGTCTGAAATATAATAAATTGGTACTTGGGCATTATTTACGTTATAATTAATAACCCATTGCCTTAATTACTAGCAAAAAAACCTTGTGAGATTCACATCACTTTTAATTACGAAAGTCGATTACATAATAATCCTGGGATCCGGACAACTTTTGTCCCAGTAGCTCCTTTTTACGGGAAAATTGGGATTAAGCAGTATTGAAAACCGCCCAGTGTACGCTATAATTAATAAGCAATAAGTGCATACTGTCTTTATTGCTAACAAAAAAAAAAACAATGTGAAATTCACTATTAATTAGGAGAACCGACTACATAATAATATTAAAAGAACTTATTGAAAATGTTTCCCTAGTGTAGCGAAAAAGTTTTTAGTTCGTGTTGGCGTACCGCCGGCGGAATTTGGGTGTTACTGTTTCAGAAAGCGTTCGACAGGATCCGGACACCCTCGTCCTCGTAGCTCCCTGTTATGGGGAAATTGAAATTAAGCTGTAATGAAATCCGTCTAGTGTCCGATTATACTCTTTTTCTAGAAGACAATTGGAATTTGCTTAGAATGGCAAGACTTATTATTTTAAATCTACAGAAATTATTCATAAAATAATTTTAATGCTAAAGGATTTCGTTCTTAAAATATTAGACAAGTTGTCGCTTACATATTTTTTTCAAGATAGACAATAGAAAATACTGGCACGTATTTAGTAACAACAAACGTGGAATAAATTTGCACATCATTGTCACTGTAAAGGTTTCTCGTGCAAGAATTATAATTAGTCTTTGTTATACATACTTCTTATTTAACATTAGGTTGTGTTTTATTGGTTTCTGGTTTTCTGATATATATTCTTCTAATCTAATCTTCATTGAAATGATTAAAAGTAACGCCATATTCATTTGGATTAATTTGAAGTTCAATTACATTTTGACGGTTAATGTCGGATTTGAAGAATGATGACATCACCTAACGAAGTTATCCATGAGTCTAAGAATTTCGAGTAAAAAAAGTTAAAAAACGTGTTTATTAAAACGTAGAATCCGTAAGTTGAAAGCTTAACGAAGTTTTGTACTAAAGTTTTAAGATTTTTAGTATGCGCGCACATCATTTATTATTATATACAGACTAAAACAATTAGTTGAAATTATAGCTAAAATGAGTAAAATCATATGGGGAAAATACGTATAATTTTTTATACAATTTAATTTTAAAATAAGAATTGAAAAATAACGTCACAATCATTTTTAAGAATGTTGTGTATAGTGAAAATTAGAGATTAAGTTCAAACCTCGACCCTGTCAAAAGTGCATTGGAATTTCTTAATAAACAATTTCTAGTTTTAAATCTATGTGGACAAAAAAATTAATAATAAGCGAAAAATCAAATTAGTGAGTTGGAGAAGTAACAATGAGTATCATAGATGTCTTAATGTCATCAAAGAGCATTAACCCACATATTTTTGGTAGTTTTGTCTTAAACCTTTGTTGTGCAGCTATTCAACTAGTTCGATACCGTTTGAGGTGGAATTGGTTCGATATTGGATCAACATGATGGATTTCGTACCACCTTCGCAGAAAGTAACGTAACAGGAATTACTCACCCTAATACGCTGAAAGAGTGGCTCTTTCCCTAATTGTTGGTAAACCGGATAACTTTATTAAGAATAATATCTCCTTATTGGCAGACTTCCGTAAGAGAACAGTTAAACGTAGGTGTGACTGATCGGTGGATTGGAAGCTGTGGAATCAATTATAAATCTAGCTTCAAAATCTGATTAAACACTATGCCATACTTCCTTTGGGATTTTATACAACATCGGGTTAATGCTAACTTGTCACACATTCTGTTTAAGGTGTGAAAGACGTGTGCCATGATGAACGGTGCCGACATTGAGCAATTGTAGGATAAACTACGTACAATAGTTACTATTTTATTTGATCCGCAGTGTGTTGTTGATTGAAGCAAGTGTCAAAACTATCAGTCAGTAGACAAAAACCATTTTACAGTTTCATAGTTTTGTCATCGTTTGGGATCTATAATGTCCATCTCTATTTATACCCCCATTTCATTCAAAAATGATCCAAACTATAAGTTAGTGGACAACAACCAAATTTTTATAGTTTCATAGCATTGGTCATCGTTTGGGATTTATAATGTCCAAAATATTTATACACAAATTTTAACGGAAACACTGTTTTCTAGATGAGCAAAAACCGAATGTCACACCTAGATAGTGTTGGTCTTCGTTTGGGATCTGTAATGGCCAAAAGCGCTATTTGTACACCAATTTTATAAGGATACTATTTTCTCGATAGACAAGAACCAAACTTTGCAGTTTGACAGTGTCAGGTCAGGTCATCGCTTGGAGCCTATAGTATCAAGAATCTCTATATACAAAATGGTCAAAGCTAATTACCCAGTGACCAAGAACTAAACGTTATAGTATCATAGTAGTGGCCATCGTTTAGAGTTTGTAATGTTCCAAACCTCTATACACCAATTTCTTTGGGAAAACGGCCAAAATCATTTTCTTGGCAGGCAAAATCAAATATTATAGATTAGCATGGTAGTTATCTGTTGGAGTGTGTAATCTATTTATACCCCCGTTTCATTAGCAAAACGTTGAAAACTTGGTTCCGTGGACAAGAACCAAATTTTAGTTTGTGTTAGTCATAAAAAATCGCTTCACTAATTTTATTGAAAAAAAGGCCACACCTATTTGATGGATGGGTAAGAAGAAAATTTTATGAATTTATGATGGTCATCTTGAAGGACAGTAAAGTCCAATATACCATTACAAAACGGTCAACACTATTTTCATTTTGAGAAAAACCCAATTTTATGGTTTGTCAATGTTAGTCATCATTTGGAGTGTAAAATGTATAACATTGCCCTTTATATCCTCATTTAATTGGCAAAACGGTGAAAACTATTGGTCAGTTGACAAGAACCAAATTTCATAGTTTCATAATGTTTGTCATTGTTTTTAGGTCAGCAGATATAAAATCTTTATTTATTCCCTAATTTGATTGGCAAACGGTCAAATTTACGATCACTAATGTCAAGATCGTTATTTACACACCAATTTCATTAATTTGCCTGGTAGACAAATACTAAATTTTATGGTTTCAAAGTGTCGTCGTTGTAATGTATGAAATCTCTATTCACACCGTAAAGTCATTGGAGTCTGTAAGATTCAAAATGTCATTCTACTCCAAAACGATCGAAACTATTTGCTCAGTGGACAAAAACCAAACTTTATAGTTTCACAATGTGGTCATCATTTGGAATACGAGGTAAAAAATCTTTATACACTAATCTGATTGGGGAAAAAGGTCAAAACTATTTGATTAGATGGTCCAGAACCAAACGTTATGGTTTGATCATGTCTCATTTCCCAAATTTTCATTGAAAAAAGGCCTGTAGGTAACGGAGCGCGAAAATGTTATTATTGCAACAGCATTTTTTTTATCGCAATTGTTACCGCGATAGAAACATATTTTATTACATATTAAGCGGAATTTGATAATATTCTCTGGATATTTTATTTTCTGTATTTTACGTAAAGGGTTGAAAAAAAACACATGTTAGGATAGAAACAGATGTTCGCTCAAACTGCCTTTATGGAGATAGTGTAACGAATCTTTAAAAGTCGCTGTATGCACATTCGTGTGGTAAAAACTTCACAAATGTAATAATAAATTATGTCGGTACAGACCGCTATCAAAAGATATCTTTGCGGGTATGTTGAAACTTGAGACTTAAATGTAGCGCTTGTTACGGACGAATGTATATTTTTAAAATTAAGATGTCGTTCAATAATTAATATAAAACTATTCCAACGTAATATTTTTTTTGTTTTTTTTTTATTACTTTTGAAAGATGGGGATTGCGGGAGTAAATATAGTTAGTTTTGAAATCGACGGAAAAGGGAAGTTGCTGTTGAAGTTTTGATTAAGCCGAACGCTTTGATTTGTTTTAATTAGAAACGCCCGTTGTAAACCGTTCGGTCTATAAATATTTTGTCGTATACCTTTTAGCAAAACTAAAACGCTAATTCGTTCTTTTCTTTTTGTGTATGTTTTAATGTAAATTTTTCCAAAAATCAATCTGTAATTAATCGTCGCGGCGCCGAGTTTTAAACCGCGTATCTTATCTCGTCGTGTTGGTGGTAGTGTTTAACTGAAGGGAATTATTCAAACGTAAGTAGGTATTTTTATATAAATTAAGGCTGGCAGCAAATAATTTTACAAGCGAATGTAACGTATTAAAAATCGAGCATTGCCTTGCAAGGGTATCTCATTCGCACGCAGGCTCATTAAGCTGAAATCTGCTAAAATAAAAGACAGTACAGGGCTCAATCACTCTTGTATTTGTGTGAATTAGAATTGTTGTTCATATTTATATTTGTGTAGAGGTGAGGCGTGGGCGAACGGGTACAGGATACTGCTCGGTTATTAAATGTAGTGTGCAATTGCTGAGTGTGTACATACTCCCAGGCCCAGATGACCATTAAACACCTCGAATTTAATTTTTGTTTTTATTGTTATATAGATAAATGTGTAACCTGAGAAAGGGGCGCTGTATTTTTCTAACGCACTTAAACTTATCGGTCACGTTGTTATGAATTATTTACAACTTACTTTTGTAAAGCTTTGTTTAATGAGTTTTTTTGTGTGTTTGTGAAGTAGAATTGTTTGCCTGCGAACTAATTTCTCTTTATATGTAATTTATTGCAATTTTTCGTATGTATTTTGTGCTTTAGTAGTCACTAAACAATTGTGTACGTGTAAAGTCCTTGTCTATTTCTTTTGTCCTTGCATTTACCTTATTATCAATTTTGTACGTATTTTAACCTTATTTAATGGTGTTTTGTTACATATTTAACCATTTCATTGTTTTTGTGTTATTTGATTTATTAATGTAAGTGGGTTTTATTGGTGGTTCTTTCCCACAATAGTACATTAATGGGCTGAACCACCATTGCGCAAAGCCCGTTAATTTTAATTTGAGTAGTTTCATTGTTTACCTGCCCCACATGATGCAACACTTACCTCATCCAATCTATTTAATTCAAATAGCACAACGTACCTACCACTAGACGGCCACTTCGTTTGATCAGATTTGAGGTTTGCGAGTAATTAAATATCAGACTTGTAAAACCATTTGATACGAGTAAAACAAAAGTTTATGGTTTTGCAACCGCTAATGTCCAAAATATTTATTTATACATGAAGTTCATTGGAAAAACGGTCAAAACTATTTGATTAATGAGCACGAACAAAGTTTTACAGTTTCACGATATTGCAGATGGTTTGAGACACGTGATGCGCAAGAGATCATTGCGAAAACGGTCCAAACCATTTAACAGATTGCCAGAAACAAAATTTTATGAATTTATCATCTTTAAGAATCTGTAACGTTCAAAATGTTTATGTACCACTTATTAAGAAAATTGCCAAAATTATTTGATCGATAGTCGAGAACTGAATTTGGATAGTGTCATAGCGTTGGTCATTTCGAATCACTGGTTTATTTAATTTACTGGCAAATCTAGATTTTCTGGTTTTATAGTAGTGTTAGTCATTTGGATAATGTAAGTTCAAAATTTGTATTTATACTCCTATTTTGTTGCGAAAACCGTCTTAAGTATTTCCTCGAAGCGGAAGAAGAGTTTTGTCGTCTTAAGGTGTTTTTTCGCAACGGGCAAGAAATAAATTTCATGGTATTATTGTGCTGGTCATCATGGAGATTTCATTTACCTTTACTCGTGAGGAATTCGTCGCAAGTAACAGGCGTCGTTAAACACGACATCTAGCAAACAATGTTACGCATAATCTGTTGTGTCGTTAATAGGGTTTATTTAAAATTAAGGAGTTACCAAAGCTGCGTACAATTTGGTACTAAATACTGTAAAATCACGCGTTCATTGCTAATGAGGTTCAAGTTCTACAATTTTTCAGGATTTATGCAAGTTTCAATGTTAAAGCGTGAACGCCTTAACCTAAATTAACAAAATCAGATAAGTAAGTTCACTTACCTTTTGCAGGGTAGTGGGTTCAATTCTCGCCATTGCTTGCATTATTCATAACTTTTTATGGTTTTAATTGAACTGGACAACATTGTATGTACTAAATTACGTTTTTTACATTTTAATTATTGGCAGTTTACAGAAAATTGCCATAAAATTCGCTAAATTGGTAATTAACTATTAAGATCACCTACGCAAAATCGAGCGTAATTATTTACAGCTATTAATGGCAAGAACAACTATGAATGTCACATTTGACATTGAACTAATATACCACACGCACACGTCTACTAATGATGATAGGGTCAACACTTTGTTGCGTGCACCGTTTTTTTCACGTACTTTTTCATATCGATTAAAATTAATAATTGTATTGCTAATTATTTTTAACCTCACAATTCTTTAATTGCAATAAAAGTATTTTAGCGAGGTCAGTCACGTTCCTCTAAAAATATATTACGAAATTTAATTTTCGAGTTTTTCTTATCTACTATTAAAGACAGTTATTGCCGGCTCACTTATAATTTCATAATAATTTATGGAGTGTAACTTAATAATTATTTATTACAAAATATTTTTAAACTTTGAGTTATGAAATCTTTATTACGTAAATGTTAAAATTGAAAACTTGAACCGATTGGCTTTTATAAATGGAAATATAGTTAACGCATACTACAACTAATAATAGTAAAAATGAAAGTTAAAATGTTGAACTATTTGCATTTTGGCGTTAAATTATCTTGATTTTTGATTAATTTATATTCACATAATCGTCAAACCAACCATAGAATGTCAGGGAAATAGTGATATAATCGGATTGATAACGAGTCATTAAACCTCAGGTGTAACGTAAACAATTTAATAACATACTCGAAAATTTATTTATGAAATATTGAAATATAAACAATTAAAAACAATACAAGTGTATAAAAATAGTTTTCATAATGTTTATATTGTGAAATTAATGTTCAAAGACTACGGAAAAACCGTTATTTGATAAAGTTAAACGCTTCGATGCACAACACTGAAACTATCATATGCGAAATTTACAGCAACGCCAATTTATTTAGTTATTATTTCAACGTAATGGTCACGTTTATACTTTATCTATAACTGAAAACAGTTTCAATTTGTTACCGAATACTGTAAAAATCACGCATACAGGGTGGATCACCACCAACGGGACGGTCCTTTGTATCTATGCAATACGTTTTTTCAAAGTTATTTTTCAGGAGGCTTATGTATATCAGTAGTGGCAACATTTTAAAATTATTTTCGTACATACTGGGTGTTCCAGAAAAGCGTGGCTTATCAAACTTATGTTTTTTTTAATGGAACACCCTGTATTTTCGTTCAATTTTGGATAGTACCGTAAAAATAAGGAGCACTTTAATAAATGATCCCTATAGGTAAATATTACAGTTTTCGAGATATAGTAGCGCCGGGGAGAGGTGTCTCATGGCGGACTCGAGAATGGGGATATAATTATTACTGTGAAATGCATCTGTTTCCCTTTATCTTAGTGTGAAGTTCCCACTTAAAGAAAGACGGGTTATATAATATACGTCTGCTATATATTTTAAATGCAGGACTTAAAAACGTATGTAGATTCTAAAGTAAAGCGCATGACGCTGTCAGATGTCTTCTTAGCTATTTAACCTCAAATTATGCTTCGTATTTTTTACTTGCAAAACAATAGAACAAGAAAGCGGGTAAATTGTAAATGTTTTTCGTAATAAAAATTTAAACATAAAAGATTATCGTACTTTTAAGTTAAATAAGTATAGCTTTACTCGGTGCTTTCAGTTAAATACATGTTAATAAATGTTAAATGACAACTTATAAATCAATTAAATAAGGGTAAGCGTCTGAACAGGTTTTATACCCAGCGGTTTGAATATTAGTAATAAACGAAGATAATGATAATAATCTAACCAGTACAAGGCTCTTTAATTGAAATAGGCGCGAAGTAACGTTTAGGATTGCTACAGTAGTTACGAAAATACGGCTCTATTAAACCCATGTGATTGTTAAAACTTTAACTTAAAAATTATAAACCAAACGTAAACCTTTTGTCTAAGTGGACCCGAACAGGTATCATTGTAGCAATAATGATGAATTCATAGAGAACTAATAAAATATTTGTTTAAGTATCACGTGCTCGCGACAATAATAAAACTGATTTGATAAATAAAAGTAAATGACATTGAAATAACTATAACTCGAAAAGCAAAAAAGAGAATAAAAATAAAGGGCGCGAAACCAGGAATCGCGTATAGAGCAGTATGGTTGTAACGCGTGGTGTGATTGAAAGGTACGTAAGAAGAAAAAAATGTACATGTATATGTACATTTGTGAGATTCATACAGTAAGTATACGATCTATTATTTATATCCATTTATTATGTCGTGACAGTAGACATAACTGTCCGGTAGTAGGACGATACCGTTAGTAGAATGCTACATCGTCCGGGGCACGATTTGGCCAGTAACCGGTCTGCTCGCTAGGTATTACTCAAGAGAACAATACAATTGCCTCGGATCGACCTGGCTACAAGGGGCGGTCAAGGTCGAAACAGACAGGCCCCGTTGATGACGACTGTGCAAGGAATGAATGGCGAGTCGGTACGTGGAATGTTAGAGGTATGCATGGTAAAGAATTTGAAATTTCGAATGTAATGTATGAAAGACACCTTGATATTCTGTGTGTATCGGAGACAAAGCGCAAAGGAAAGGATGCTGTGGAGATGGAGGATGGCAGCCTGGCACTATGGTCAGGAGTTGAGACGGAAGTGCATGGCGCAAAAGGAGTTGGGGTGATCATAAGTGAACGAGCGAAAAGATGTGTTAAACAGTACGAATTGGTATCTCCCCGGGTAATATGGGTTAGAATGAAAGTGGAGTTTCGAAGAATTTTTCTTATTGCATGCTATGCACCGGTGAATGGAGAAAGAGACCAGGAGCGTGAGAACTTCTGGAATGAAGTGGAGAACGTGTTGAACGTATGTAAGCCAAACGAAAGAGTGATTATATTAGGGGATATGAACGGATGGGTGGGTGTACAGAGAGAACATAGTGAACGCGTTCTAGGAAAGTTCGGAGACCAAAGAATCAATGAGAATGGTGAACACCTGCTGAACATCTGTGTTGAGAGAAGCCTGTTTGTATCCAATACGTGGTTTAAACATAAAATGTGATATGTATACATGGCAAAGAGGTGAATCTAAAAGTATGATAGACTTGATAGTGTATGATGAACGGCTTAGAAACCTGGTGAAAGACAAAAGTAATGCGCGGAGCGAGTGTCGATCGGACCACTTTTGGTTGTATCGAGAGTGTGTCTAGGGAAAAGTGGGTGTGGAGAAGGAAAGCAAACGTAGTGCGAACGTCCAGAATTAGGGTTGACAAACTAATGGATAATGGTGCGAGAATGAAATACGCAGATGCTGTCAATAAAGAGTTGAATGTGAATGAAGCAGTGTGGAACGAACAAATAAAAGACACTGACGTTGAAAGTGCATGGATAAGCTTGAAAACTCTGTTGTCAATTGTGCCGTGCGAATATGTGGAAGAGTGATTGTAGATAGACAGAAAAATGTGCTTGGTGGAATGAGTCGGTAAAAAGGCAGTAAGTAAGAAAAAGATGCGTACATGGCAATGATTGCTGCAAAAATGAGACTGAGAAGAAACGATTATATGAGGTGTACAGATTAAGAAACAAAGAAATGAAGGAGGCGGTGAGAATAAGTAAAGAGGAAGTGATGGCTGTGGAAAGAGAGAAAATGCAGAATGATTTTGAGGGAAACAAAAACTCTTCTGGAAATGGGTCAAAAATACAAAACGTGGCCCAAAACAGAACGCTGCAGGAGTGATGAATGATAGAAACGAAATAGTATGGGACGATTGTAAAGTGAGGAAATGCTGGCAAGAGTATTTCGGAAAGCTGTAAGTAGTGAGGAACGTAAGACTGAAGGGTTAAATAAGGAGAATATAGAAGAAATGATGAATGAAACTGAGAAGGATATTGGAATAATTGAGATAGAGAAAACGGTAGGAAGGTTGAAAACGGCAAGGAGCAGGCGTAGATGAAATCACTGGTGAAATGCTCAAGTATGGTGGTACAAAGCTTATACGAAGATTGCGTGAATTATTCAATGTATGCCTTATGTGGAAAAGTGCCGAGTGATTGGAAAAGCGCGATCATTGTACCATTGTATAAAGGTAAGGGGAACAAGAGTGATTGTAAGAACTACAGAGGAATAAGCTTGCTCAGCGTACCTGGTAAAGTATTTGGAAGAATACTGATTGATAGAGTACGAGAACTACACAATCTAAGATGTGGGATGTGCAACGTGGCTTCATGCCAGGGAGAGGATGTGTCGATCAGATGGTTGCTCTCCAGCAGGTGATCGAAAAGTGTTTAAAGGTAAAAGGAAGTTGTACTGTGCGTTTGTAGATCTGGAGAAAGCATAGACAAAGTGAATAGAGAGAAGCTGTGGGAAATATTAAATGAATATGGCGTAAATAAAGGTCTAATAAACGGAATAAGGGCAGTATACAACGGTAGTCGGGCATGTGTTAGGGTGAGAGGAGGTGTGAGTGAATACTTTAATATTCAGCAAGGAGTGCGACAAGGCTGTGTGATGTCACCGTGGTTGTTCAATGTATACATGGATAAATGTCTTAGACAAACATGTACCGATACAAATGGTGTAATGGTTGGTGACGTAAATGTACGACTCCTGGTGTATGCAGATGACACAGTCTTATTAAGTGACAGTGCGGATGAGCTGCAAACCGCTGAGGAAGTTTGATACAGTCTGTGAGAGCATGGACCTAAAGGTAAACGCGAACAAAACTAAGATTGTGGTGTTCAATCGGGAAGGTGGAAAGGAGAGTAGAGTATTTACTCTGCAAGATGAAATCGTGGAGCAAGTGGACGAGTGGTATATCTCGGTAGAATGTTTACTGCAGATGGTACAATTGAGAGCGAGATTGGACGAAGGGTCAATGCTGGAAGGAAAGTGATTGGAAGTATGTGGACGATAATGAGAAATGAAAGCATGAGCCTAGCTGCGAAACGAGCAATCTATAATGGCGTATTCGTCCCATCAGTACTGTATGGAAGTGAGACATGGGTATGTCAAAAAGCACGAAAGAAAAATAAATGCTGTGGTATGAGATTTCTGAGAAGCGCATGTGGTAAAACGGAAGGACAAGATAAAAATGAATGCATAATGAGGGAGTGTGGTGAGGAAAAGACGATGATGGATAGATATAAAGGTTGTACATTACGTTGGTTTGGTCACATTGAGAGAATGAATAACACAAGATTAACGAAACAAATATATGTGGGTGAGGTTAGGGAAAGGCCGGCCTGGTAGGCCGCGTAAAACTTGGCTGAATGTAGTAGAATCTATGATAAAGGAAAGAAAGATAAGGAGTTCTAAAAACAAAAGGGCATGTCAGAGACTATGTATGAATCTTGCGGAAGCTAGGGAGGTGTGCAGAGATAAGAAAGCATGGAGAAAGATCGCTAATGAAAAATAAATAAGAGGCAAGGATTGTTTTGCCTACCCCGCAAGGCGTGAAGGTTAAGTTAAGTTAAGTTTAAGTATTTCGTTTCGTATAATCGCATCGTGTTTTGTAGTTATAATAATTCATCTTTCGCTTCATAATTTATTAGTTTCCATTGCATTTGCAAACAACAGTTTTTTTCAAAACTATTATTATTAATATTCACTATTAAGAGATAAGTTTATAATGCAAAATGTATTTCTAATTGATTGAATGCATTTATTTATTTTGCAGCAAATAATGAAGTCATTCAAAGGTAAACCTTTGAAAATCCAAACTCAAGTAATGTTAATGAATATACTGCATTATTTCGAGATGGAACGCGATAACGTGGGGCCAAGTTTACCTTTAACTTCCATTATCCGGGTACGCTAATAATTTTCACTATTTAAATTTATATTTATGTAATATTATGTTGCAGCGAACTGCTCTCGCATACGGCATTTCCGAGAAAACCGTAACTCGGGCAAAGGCAAGAATGGCTCTCGCTTTAGAATTTTGGAAATCGGCGCCGGATTCACCGCAAAAACATAGGCTGCGTTTGAAGTCGAAGTCAGAGGATGTCGACGAATACGTGAAAGACGTTTTGAAACGAAAAATTTACACCATGCATGCAACTGGAGTTAATCACTGTTTAATTTTAGGCTCACATATTACTATCGAAAAACTCCAAACTAAACTTAAAGAAGATAAAATATTTACCTTCAGTAAAACGAGTTTGAAACAATTGTTACACAAAATTGGTTTTGAATTCAAAGTTGACGATGGAAGAAGGCGTTTAATGGAGCAGGTTCTATTGTGGTGCTCGAGCAACATTTTGCGAAAATATTTTGCTAGTAAAAGTTGTGAAATTAGTTACGATCCTGTCTTTTTGGATGAGACGTGGATTTTTAGTCGAGGAAGCGTTGGAAAATCATGGCATGATAATAATTTGAAAATCACAAAAAACAAACCGCTAGAAGAAGGGAAACGGTAATTAAAATAGGCCGATTTGTTAAAAATATTTTTAACCGAACAAATTTTAGTTTTATCGTTCTGAGTGCTGGCAACAAGGATGGTTTTATACCTAATTCATCATTGGTATTTTCCAGTAAAAGTAAGATAGCAGACTACCACGATAATATGAACACTGATTTATTTCAAAAATGGTTTCAAGAACAACTTTTACCAAATTTAGAAAAACCAAGTTTGATCATTCTTGACAATGCCAGTTATCATTCTACATTAGTAGAAAAATTACCTTCAAGTAGTTGGAAGAAAGAAGATCTTCAATTTTTAAAAAAACTCAACACTCCTCATTCGAATGATGTGCTGAAAGTGGAATTATTACAAATTGCCAAGGATTTACAAGTTCCAAAATAAATGCAATTGATGAAATCCATCAATCCAAATTTTATGTTTACTCCGATCACTGCCAATTCAACCCTATCGAGTTAATATGGGCAAATTGTAAACAGTATTACAACAAAAACGTTGGAAGACAGGGCTTCAGGACGAGAATGTTTTATCGCTATGGAAGGATTCATTAAACCAAGTAACTGGAGAACTGTGACAAAGTGTATTTTACATGCTGAAAAGGAAATGAGCCAGTGGTGGGACGTTCAAAAAACAATGTCGTAATCAATGTCGGAGAGTCGAGTGAAGATAATAGTGAAAGTGAAGGTGATGACTCTTAATTAAAAGATGTCCAATATTTGAATTTAAAGCAAAAATTAGAATCTTAGTTATTTTATAACATCGTAAAGAATTATTATATTTAACATATACCTCTGTAGCTGTACTTAGGTTTACATTCGTTTTACATATATATTGACAAACTGTAAACTGAGATTTTTAAAATCGGTTATATTATTAACTAATAATAAATCTAATTTTTAACATCCAATACAGTTATTTATGAAAAATCAGTGGCTTCGACAACCAAATTACAGCCTTGACTCTTTTGACGCAGTGAGATCTGTCGGCTAAAAACGATCCTCCGCATTTAACCAAACTTTTCGCACTTCATTCGGGCACTTACTGCTAGCTAATTCGTTTCTTATTGAAAATTATTGATATAATTAATTTCTAAAACAGATCCAAAACGAAATTTTGTTGACCGGTCTCGGTTCTGATAATCGTTTACAGTTGTACAATATATTTTTATCATATGACTACCCACACTCGGTGGACTTTACATGCCAGAATAAGTGTGAACAGACCTTACACGGAATTCGACTTTATTTATACGAGTGGATGGGGATTTTTACGACCTATGCTAAATCCCGAGATGTTCGAACAATAATTTTATTTAAATTTGACAGCGTGGCTTAAATTTGAAAATAACCTAGAACCATTGATGATGTTTTGTAAGTATTCCACATTACTAACTATATGAACCAATAACGACATACGTTTTTAAAATCTTAAACCATGCTTTACTAAAAGATGAGTCATAAGACACCTCTCGCCGGCTCGACTATATCTTGAATTTTATGAAAATAATAGATTTTCGAGAAAAAAACCACACTGACCGAATCAATTAAATTAGAATGACAAAATTCTAATTGTAGATATTAAAGTTGTTAACCTTTGAATCGCTATAGCAAATGATTCTTAATTCCCTACATGGTGTTCAAAATTTTCAGTTGTAAAATAATCACATTCAAATCACATTATCTTGGTAACTTTAAATGTAACACCCTGTATTTTATCAATCTACATTATTCAAAAAAAACATTCTCTATCATTTGGTATATGGGTTTCCTATACCTAAATATTAGTTTTTTTGTTATTCAACATTTTCTTAAATTTAATGTATTTATTTTGGCGATAAAAGAAATATTCGAATAATTATTATCATTTTTATTCTTAACACTCAAGTAAATTAAAAGTTATTAACTAAAAACATAAAAACGGCAAAATATTTTTTTTTAATGAGAGAAGTAATAATTATAATAACAAAAACGAACAAGACGCTAGGAAAAAATTAATTTTACTCTAACTTATGCTAAAAATGTCTGCCATCTGCCTGAATACAACAATTAATACTATTTTCAAAAGATCTTCTTATTTTACTTAATATTTCCAGCGTTATAGTGTTGAATGCATTAGAAATTCTTATTTTCATATCATCGGAAGTAGTGGGGACTGTTTGATTTGCTATAAGATGAACAATCCCCCATATACTGAAATCCATTGGAGTAACATCTGGAGACCTAGGTGGCGAATTAAAAAGACCACCCCTGCCTATCCACCTATTTCTAAATTTTCTGTTCAGATACTGTCTGACAGGTCGGGCAAAATGAGCGGGTGCTCCACCCAACTGGAGCCACATTTTTTTTCGTGCATTTAATGGAATATGCTCATGGAGTATCCAAAAATCACGTTTTAAGAAATTCAAAAATTTTCTTCCATGTAGGTGGCCATCAAAGAAATATGGTCCAATTACGTAATCGCCTAATATTTCTGCCCAAACGTTTACAGTCCATCGGTGTTAGCGATTAGCAGTACGAAATAGATGTCTGTTTTCAGTATCGTAATAATGGTAATTACGCCTATTTACTATATCATCACTGTGAATAGTGCATTCATCTGTAAATTCCACGAATTTAAAAAAATTATGATCTCTGCCAACTTTATCCAAAGCCCATAAGCAAAAGTTTGAACGCAGATTATAGTCCCTTTCAGACAAATGTTGAGTAACTGAATATGATATGGATAATATCCATTTTTTTAAGTATCCTACGGACACTTGTTCGACTGATACCTGTTTTATTCGAAATTTTTCTAGTACTTGTATGAGGGTCATCAAACTCATTTTCTTTATTCCCAGTAACCTGTTTTGTTTTATTCTCCTTCTGATATGCAACTGACCCAGTAGTACGAAAGCTATTCAACAACCTTTCAAAAATTTCTTTTCTCGGATGTTCTCGGTCGGGGTACTTTTGAGCATACAATCTAGAAGCCAGAAAACAATTTTCTAAACATTCCTCAATGCACGGTATCATTATCAATTTTTTCTTGTAGTCAGTATTTCATTTTAAACTATTATTTTAACAATTTAACAATAAATAAAATTATTGTGCACAATAAGTTAAAAACCTAAAAAAAACAAATTTTAATTGTATTATGTCTAAAAAGACAGCAACCTACTAGATTAGTTTAAATTTTTTGTTATAACAGATTAACACTAAATTTAAGAAATGAAAGAAAGCAACCTACTAGATTAAATTTTAAATTTTTGTTGTATTATACGGGATTTTACATTAAATTTAAGAAAATGTGGAATAGCACAAAAACTGTAATATTTAGGTATAGGAAACCCATATACCAAATGATAAAGAATGTTTTTTTGAATAATGTAGATTAATAAAACACACGGTGTTACATTTAAAATTACCAATATAATGTGATTTGAATGTAGTTATTTAACAACTGAAAATTTTGAACACCCTGTAAGGAATTAAGAATCATTTGCTATAGCGATTCAAAAGGTAACAACTTTAATATTTACAACTAGAATTTTTTTTTCGAAAACCTATTATTTTCATAAAATTCAAAATGTCTGGAAAACTGTAATATTTACCTATAGGGATCATTTATTAAACTGCACCTTATTTTTTCCAAAATAGAACGAAAATACAGGGTGTTCCATTTAAAAACCATAAGTTTGATAATCCACGCTTTTCTAGAACACCCAGTATGTACGAAAATAAGTTCAAAATGTGGCCACTACTGATATACATAACCCCCCTGAAAAAATAAATTTGAAAAAAGTATTGCATAGATACAAAAGACCGTCCCGTTGGTGGTGGCCCACCCTGTATATTTATGCTGATGTAATGAAGCAACGACATATTGCAAATTATGCCCAATTTTGTGCTCCAATACGAAAAAAATAAGCCGTGGAAAAAATTCTATAAACAAGGCTAATTTTACAGAGCCGCGAACGTCGGTATAAATAATTGTTCCTCTTGCAACAATATGGCGCTATTTTACGTCATACAGGGTATTTTATTTATACAGGGTAAACCAAACATAATTTTTTTAATGGGACATAAATTTGGATTCAGCTCACTTCGGTCATTCTTTCAATATAAGGTTTGATAATGTTATACAGGGTAGTTTAGAAGATGTGGTCATTTTGAAGAAAAAATCGTACCTAAATGGATACTATGTACTTTACTAATAAGAAATATTCAAATAATTTTTTGAACGTTGTCGATAACATCTGCGGTAATGTTTCTAATTTCTTGACGAATTCGTGCTTTTAAATCTTCTAAATTGGCCGGTCGCGTCACGTATACTTTACTCTTTAAGTATCCCCATAAGAAGTAACCTAGAATATTTAAATCTGGCGATCTGGCTGGCCACTCAATTGCCCCTTCTCGACCTATCCAATGATTTGGAAAAATTTCATCCAAATAAGCGCGAACAGGTAAAGCGTAGTATGGTGGCGCTCCATTTTGTTGAAAAAAGGGCTCTTCTAAATCCGGATACAACGTTATTAGAACGGGGATGAGGTCATTGTGAATAAAGTCTAAATATCTGACACTAGTGAGAGTATCCTCGAAGAAGTAAGGACCTATAACTCTTCCGTTAACTATGCCGCACAGAACGTTCTATTTTTGAGGGTTTTGGGTGTGATCTTCCTTGAAACAATGAGAATTTTGGGTTGCCCAATAACCACAATCTTGTCTGTTCACATGGCCGTTTAAACCAAATGCTGCTTCGTCGGAAAAATTATTCTTTTTGCATAATTGGCGTTACCATAACATAATTGTTGCATTTGTTCACAAAATTTATTTCACGGATCAAAATCATCTTCCCACAGCTCGTGAAGTAAGCATATCTTGTAGGGATGGAATTTCTCTCTTTTCAACACTTTATGCACAGTATATCGTGTCACACTAATATTATTAGCCGTGTGCGTACCGGTTGTATTAGAATTATCTTGCACTGCTAACACAATGTTCAACTGATCTTCACTTATCGACTTCCGACTTGATTTTCTGATATCCCGAACATGTCCAAATTCCCGAAATTTCGCTTCAACTCTGCTTACCATGGTTTGGCTAATGGACGGTAGATCAGACTGAGTTGCATTAAACAACGCAACCACTTCTGATTGATTGCGCGACCTATCTCCGAAACCAAGCACATGCACAGTAGTTCAATTCTATCATATTCGCTTAATTTCTTCATATTTCACAACATAACGATAAAGTAGTTCACGATAACAATGCTGTCGCCTATATAAATATTAAACACAAGTTGATAACGCGCAAATAATTAAAATAATTTTAACAAAATGTACAATTTAACGTTTTCTTACATTGACAATGAAATTTTTTCAATATTTCCTTATGTAACCATCGTCCATATTTACCTTGTGGGACGTAAAAAGACGTACCCTATCTAATTCTGCAATCAAAAATGGGGTTGATATAAAAAAAAAGGCGATGACGTCATCTTTTTCTTGATACACCCTGTATATTTCACTTTTACGTAAAAAATTCTACATTGAAAATAAAAATCGACGGACCCGAGCGTTTTCTTTCTAAACTTCCATTCGAATTTTAATTGAATTTATCCGCTACTTTACGAACGCACTGTATATGACAACCCTCCTAAATGTTTGAGCTTACATCTGGTTTGTTTCTCAGCTAGAACAGCACACTCCACGCGACCTTTAACTTCACCCGCTCTTTCTCTAAGTCATCTATCTGTATACCAGTAGCTGAACGTTGGTATATCTCTTTATACAAAAACCCTTAATGGATTCCCAGTGATATAAATAATTAGATCACTGCCATGTTACATTCAAGTTTGACGGTTGTTGATGTTCGAAAAAAGATACACAAAGAGACTGGAAGGTCTTATTTAAAACAAGAAGCAATTTTCATTATAAATAAAAAAAAAACCAAAGACATTCATTGTTAAAATTTTATCCATCTTCATAGTGAAGGAAATTTCAAAGAAAGATGGCGATATTTAAAAAAATACATACTTTAGAAACTTAACTCTTTTGAAGAAAACGATTCCGTTACCTTTATATCATTTAAATATAGAAAAAAAAGTAAACGTGCTTTAGCTTAGTCAGCGGTAATAAAAATATACTTACGGAATCTATCAAGAGATAATGAGGGTCACTGTATAACTACTACGTGTTGTACAAAAAATACATATAAACGTTTTTAATGTAAGGAATTAAATTATTATGAACGAATAAGTTCAAAAGCAAATATCTAATTGAAAATTATTATTGCTTTTATTAAATACATAAATAAATAGTTGCTTGTACTTTGCTAGAGTACCGTTCTAACCAACTGAGCTATCGGGATACAAGCCCCAATCGATGTAAATTTTGTCGTTATGTATGTAGAACTGATGTAAATTCTAAATATAATATATACATAACGACAAAAATCAACATCCATTGGGGCTTGTATCTCGATAGTTCAGTTGGTTACAGAGGTACTCTAGCAAAGTACATGTTGTAGGTTCAAATCCAACTCGAGGTAAACTTTTTATTTACGTATTTAATAAAATTAATAAGAATTTGAATAACTTATTATGCACAGCTGGTGAGTAATAAAATAAGTACTCTTACTAAGATGGCCCATCAAAAAAAAAAATTATTATATATTTTAACATAATTTAGAAAGAAAAAGGAATAAAATAACATTTCGATGGTATTTTGCAAAAGGGCGAATGCACCAAATTTGCGATTTTAAGTTTTATACAGGGTGTCTGTGAAAGGTTGGGAAATCTCGAAACTGAAGATGCTAGAGCCCAAAATATATCGATCGAACCGAACATACCTTAGTCCAAATATTGATAGGTAAAAAGATACAGGGTGTAAAAGTTGTAATTTTATTTTCTATTTTTCCTTATTGCTTGAGAAGTTTTTTAGATTTTTGCAAGAAACTCGGTATATGGGGGTTTTTTGGTATGAGAAATAAGATTCTGCCCTTAATTTTGGCACGACTTGCAGAATTATTTTAGTAAATAACTTGTCAGAAAATCTTTGCGCCACCCTGTATGCAATAATTGATCGAAAAATCTTAATCTCTCAACCTTTCTCAACAAAAAAGATGTACTTGTCAGGAGTTTTAAATTTAATAGATTCTGAGATATTTGCTTTTAAACTTATTAACGCATTTTGAATTGAGTGTACTACATATTTTTTAATATAAATCAAGTTACTCTGAAAAACATCTGCATAGTGTTGCTATGGTTTCTAATGTTTATTATAAGATTACCTTCAGTGTCACTAATAATTTATTATTTATTAATAATTGTTTGCCAAAATACCATCGACTTTTCTTCACAAATGTATTTAAATAAGTATTTCGACATCTCTTAGATACACAAACTACAAAAAAATCTATACCTTGAGTCCGTTATGAAGCCCTTACATCAACAAAATTTGAATAAATTATTAATTTTATTAAATACATAAATAAATAGTTTACCTCGAGTAGGATTTGAACCTACGGCTAGCGGTGCTAGAGCACCGCTCTAACCAACTAAGCTATCGAGATACAAGCCCCAATCGATGTACATTTTGTCGTTATGTATGTAGAACTGATGTAAATTCTAAATATAATATACAGGGTGTGTCTCGACGGTAGCACGATTTACTTACTGAAAATATTTTCATAGCGGTGTCACTTCTGATTATACTGGAAGTCGATACCAACTTTGTTATTTTAAATACAATGCCCCAATTGTTATTTTATTTTCGGTTTCCGCATAAAATTTTACGTCTTCTACTACCAGGTTTGGCGTACCTATCTCTTACCATTAAGAAAGAAAATAATTTCAGGTGTTAGCAACGAAAATTTGAATCTACTGAAAAATTAATATTTCATGAAACATAAAAGGCAGATAAGCGAAACTTTAGACAACGGTTAGATATGATGTTGGACTATGTTTTCAGTATTAGACATTTATGTAATTTATTTCTAGGGGAGGTCCGGGAGTAACGGTAGTTAAAAAAATTTAAAATGTCAAAGAGTCATTTTTTTTTAATTGCAATTGGGTTTTTTTATATTCTCATCTGATGTAGAATTTAATTACCTATCTGGTGATATATCATGTCCCTATACCTAAACTGAATGATTTTCGTGTTATCTGTTTTTTGCTACCTTTCTTGGAGATGATGTAGTAAATACGCCGTAAATTAATAGTGTGCTTTGCAATCTGTTTTGCTGCCTGTCGTATGATACCTTCAGTCAGTTGGCTATGCAATTGAATAGTCAAATTTATAGTAAATGACAGTTATTTAAGTTCTTTTAGGATTTAATAACGAAGATTATTTGAATTTTTTGTTGATACACCGCGAATATGAAAGAATTATTCAAAGAACTACTAGAACCTTTATTCAGACATATTTACATCGGCCTCGTCCTAATTCTCGAACAGTTAGATCATTGCTCGAAAGAAGCAAAAGACATGAATCCTTCAGACATACTCCTCAGAAAAGGAGTGCATCTGCTAATAAGGTATGTTTTTATAAAAACACAACAAAAACTAAACACTAGTAACAACAACCAACAACTAACGAGAAGAACAATATTAATTACAATAAACAACTCATTCTTTTTTTATAATAAGTGTTCAAAGACAGATTCGTTTTGGTCTAAACACATTCGAACACGACGTAAAGTATTGGATCCAGTGGTTCTTCTAATATCGTCCGCGTTCAAACTACCGAACGCAACTTGAACTCTTGCTACGGCATTTTCCATGGTCGTTAAAGGCTCACTGTAAACCATGTTTTTAATAGTTCCCCAAATATAGTTGTCAAGGGGGCTTAGATCGAGATATCGAGGGGGCCAGCGGTAAGGACCGTTATTAGCAATCCATTTTCCATGGAACTACTCTTCCAATAACCTTCCAACTTCACTAAAATTGTGTGGTGGGGCACCATCTTGCTGGTAGTATGCATTTATTGCTTCTCGCAAGGGTAGTTCTCCAGTAGCGGGAATTACCAGATCTTGTAAAATATTCATATACCTCTCACCATTTAAATTATTATCATAAAACTGAAGACAAAAGACTCTGTTGTCTTTTATCGCACAAAACACATTAAAACTCCAAGAATCTTGAAAGTTTCTTTCCCAAATAACATGTGGATTTTCGTCAGCCCAATAATGGTAATAGTGCCTGTTAAAAACTCCGTTTTTTGAAAATTTTGCGTCGTCCGTCCAAATTATGTTTTTTACAAAATTTTCATTTTCCTGTGACATTAGCATGAACCACTCACAAAATTGAATGCGTCGTTCAGAATCCTCAGCTGCTAAATGTTGCACTAACGTGTATGAAAATGGGTGCCATTTATGCCTTATTAAGATACGATGTATTGTTTTAAAACATACTCCTAAACTTACTCTTTCACTGAAGCATTAGGAGATGCAGTAAAGTATCCCAAAACTGTAATGTTGAGGTCATCGTCTTCGACCATTGGCTTCTTCCGATGTGGATACCTCTGAATAAAGGTTCTAATCGTTCTTCCAATAATTCCTCCGCATTCGCCGTGTATCAACAAGTTCAAAAAATCTTCGTTTTAAATGGCAATCGTGGCATTTTAAATTATTTAATAAGACTCGAACTGATCTCAATAATTGTCATTTACTATAAATTTGACAATTCAATTGCATAGCCAACTGACTGAAGGTATCATACGACAGGCAGCAAAACAGATCACAAAGCACACAGTATTAATCAACGGCGTATTTAGTACAGCATCTCCAAGAAAAGTAGAAAAAAAAACAGATAACATCAGTAGATAGGTAATGAAATTCTGCATCGAATGAGAATATAAAAAAAACCCAGTTGCAATTAAAAAAAATGACTCCTTGACATTTTTAATTTTCTTAGTTACCGTTACGCCCGGACCTGCCCTAGAAATAAATTTCAAAAATGTCTAATACTGAAACCATAGTCCAATATCATGTCTAACCGTTGTGCAAGTTTCGCTTATCTGCCTTTTATGTTTCAACAAATATTAATTTTTCAGTAGATCCACATTTTCGTTGCTAACGCCTGAAATTATTTTTTTTCTTAATAATGGTAAGAGATAGGTACGCCAAATCTGGTAGTAGAAGACATAAAATTTTATGCGGAAACCGAAAATAAAGTAAAAATAGTGGCATTGTATTCAAAATAACAAAGTTGGTATCGACTTCCGGTATAACCGGAAGTGACACCGCCATGAAAATATTTTCGGTAAGTAGACCATGTCCATTTATATAAAGTTTCAGTTGAATCGGTTTTTCCGTTCTCATTATTCGTCTAACATGCTATCGTCGAGACACACCCTGTATACATAACGACAAAATTTACATCGATTGGGGCTTGTATCTCGATAGCTCAGTTGGTTAGAGAGGTACTCTAGCAAAGTACATGTCGTAGGTTGAAATCCTACTCGAGGTAAACTTTTTATTTGCGTATTTAATAAAATTAGTAAGAATTTGAATAACTTCTTATGCACAGCTGGTGAGTAATAAAAGAAACACTCTTACAAAGATGGTCGATCAAAAATTTAAAATAAAAGGTACTGGACAATAGCAAAAACGGAACTTTCAATTTCTTTCTCTTTCTAGACTATTAATGGACGAAAATGAAATAAATATGTACATACCTATTTAATGGAGAAAACACATGAATTAAATAAAGAGCATGAGAGCGAGGATAATGAGCCAACCAGTAAGTAACTTTTGCACACATATATTTTCTAATTTACAGAAAAGGAATAAAATAACATTTAAAACCTAATTCATTTAAAAATGTGACTGTTACATCATTTACTTAAGAAAATAAAAATAAGATACTTTATTTTAGGTATGACTTCAATATTTTTTTTATTCGAATCAACAGGGAGTTAAGTATCAATTGCAGCGTTATTAATTATTATTATTACTCCTAATTAAATGATAGATGTTAATTTTGGATTCTGTTTAATAATAGGTTTTTTTTTATATAAGACATATTTTTATGGCGTTGGATGGAGAATGTTATGCTGATTTTAGCAATATATAACACTTCATGGTTTGATCACTGCGAACTAAAATACTCTTAAATTAAGAACTAAATATTACATTATCACGATACCCATGAATCAAACAAAACTCAGGAGTTGGCTTTTGTCATGTCATTTTCTAATTGTAAAAGGGTAATAACTGCAAGATCCTTCGTGTTAGTGCTTTAAAATTTGCAAGTTTCTTTAGAATGTTTTCAAATTCAGAAAAACGAGACATGATAAGGATATTTTATAGCTGCAATAGAAATAGTGTCAGAGCAGAATAAAGATATTTAGAGGAATATCCGGAGAGCAGCAACCAAACCAGAGATATTTTTAAAATTAACCAAAATTTGCGAGAATTTGGATCTTTTCAGAAACATCGAAATGCATATGGTAGCAGACTAGACAGAGATGCCGAAGAAGAAATATTACATTACGTACTGTTTGTTAGTATTATACTAATTATAAGAATTTCCACTCACTTCACTGCTAATTTCAGCAGACATTTTGTTGGAGAGTTATGACTTTATGTTATCCATCTTAGGTTCAAGAAAATCCTTCAACATCTACCAGAGCAATAGAGCAAACTATTGAAGTGCCAAAACGACAGTTTGGCGAGTGTTAAAGCAATACCGTTATAAACCATTTAAGTTACACGTTAGTCAAACTCTTCGGCCTGGGGACGATATGAGACGGTTGGATTTTGTAACCAACTTAATACCAAAATGCTGGAAAATCTCAACTTTCTCAATCAAATAATTTGGACGGATGAGTGCAATTTTTCACTAATGGAATGTTTAATTGTAATAACGAGCACTACTGGTCCGTTGAAAATCCACGAATTAACAGGCAAATGCGAGGACAAGGCCACCGGTCCTTTAATGTGGGTTGGAATCTGGAAGGATAGGCTCCTTGGGCCAATTATTTACGAAGGTATCCTAACGTCTCAACGCTACTTCGCATTTCTAACACACGAAATATCAGACTTTTTGGATGATGTTCCGCTAAACGAAAAATGGACTCTCTGGTGGCAAATTGACGGTACTCCTCATAATGCAGCGATAATAAGTGAATATCTTAACGGCGAATTTCCTGATAAATGGATGGGAAATAGGGGACCACTTAGGTGGCCAGCAAGAAGTTCAGATTTAACCCTTTAGATTACTTCCTCTGGGGCTATTTAAAAATATGATTTATAAGACGCCACCGCAAAATATAGAAGAACTCCAGAATAGGGTTGTTAATGAACTTCGTCAAATTCCCAGGCAAACCATTCAAAGAAGCGTAAACAATTGTAGAAGAAGAATTCGTTACTGTATTCAAGAAGGAGGAAACTTGTTCGAGCATTTATTATAATAATTTTATTTGTTTGTCTGTGTAATTATTTTGTTGTTACCTATCGATAAATTTGCGTTGTCGCTATTATGACCGTCTTACATACACATACTTGTTTGAGTTGTTTGTTAATGTTTTTTATTTAATTGTTTAAATGTTTTTATATTTTTTTGGATATTCTAACGAGTTTAACAAATTAAATAAGTAGAACTATTGTAATTATTCCTTGCTGGATCCAAGAAGGCGGAATCTTGTTCTTCGTATTTTTCTCATTATTTTAGTTCGCAGTCGATCAAACCATAAAGTGTTATATATTGCTAAAATCAGCATAACATTCTCCATCCAACGACATAAAATATATCTTAACCCCATAAGAAAAAATAAACCTGATGATGGTTCAGAATAAACGAAACGTCACATAATATTTTTAATACGGTATTAGTATTGTGCGTAAAAGGTGCCTTAATAATGTTTAATAGAATTTTGAAAATTCCTAATAATAAGGTGGCCAAACGCGAAAAATGAAAATCGAAATTTTTAGTTTTTGAGCATAAAACCAAATCCATTCGAGTTAGCTCAAATTTATTTTCAGATTATTACTCGGCATCGAATTTAGCAAAAGTGCCGAATTTAAACCTATATCCTATCTCTTATAATAAGCGAGATCCCCATGCTTGCCCTCGAATTTGGGACAGCCTGTACATACCTATTTAATGGAGAAAACACATGAATTAAATAAAGAGCATGAGAGCGAGGATAATGAGCCAACCAGTAAGTAACTTTTGCACACATATATTTTCACTTAATTTACAAAGAAAAAGGAATAAAATAACATTTAAAACCTAATTCATTTAAAAAATGTGACTGTTACATCATTTACTTGAAGAAAATAAAAAAATAAGATACTTTATTTTAGGTATGACTTCAATATTTTTTTTTTTATTCGAACCCAAGCAGGGGAGTTACGAGTATCAATTGCAGCGGTTATTAATTATTATTATTATTACTCCTACTTAAAAATGATAGATGTTAATTTTGGATCATGCTTGTTTAATAATAGCGTTCGTTCTTTATATCATTAAAATTAATGCCTTTAGATTTTTTTAATAGTCTATTCTAAGCTAATAATAGTAGCGGAAATTACTTCTAAAAATAGTTATCACTGTGAAAGTACGTGGAAATGAAAATTTTTCCGCTTTTTTAGAATGATGCAAGAAGAAATGGAATTTTTTCGGTAATTTATTATATCACATTATTATGTTTTGCATTTTACGAGCACTCACACAATTAAACTACGGAAATGCCATGTATCACTTCGTTGAGTAAGACATTCTTTTGCGCGAGTGCGTAAATTAGTATGTGATTATATTTAATTTTATCATCTTCAATACCAATTACATAAAAAATCACAATAACAACATTGTCATCGACCTATAGCCTATTTTATGTACTCTTTTTGTTTAAATATCTAATTTTACACTATTTGTATGCATCTATTGTTATTAAATTTACATTTAGAAAGCGTTTATTTTAAATGAAAACTGCACGAAAACTCCAGGAAGTTATGAAAATTTAGGTTAAGTTAAAAATAATTTGAGTCTAATTAGTGGTTTTATTTACCTTCGTTCGGTCAAATTTTTATATATAAATAAAAATGACACGTTTAAAATATATTGCTCTACTTTTGCATAAGTACAATATACGTTACGAGGTAAAGTACGTAAGTTTTATTCAAATCTAAAACTCCAATAGTTCCACACGGTTTATTGTACGGGGGTGAAAATAGCAACGATTTTTAACAGCTGTTTTCAAAATTAATAAAAAATCGGCAACGTATCTTGTTATAAAACATGATTCTTTATGTACTGAACATCACAATTCCACAAACAAGCCTCCCCTCCAAATATTCTATACAGATACTTAATCGCAGCTGAAGATTTTTTACGACTATAGATTGATTATTTTATATTCAGCAAATTTATACTACGTGTTTGAGGTTGTGTTTTGCGGCCCCTCTCCCCGCAAATCTGAAATGTATCTATGTTGTAAAATAAGAGTTAGTACAAATTATTTTTAGCAACGGTTAATTATTTTTATAAAAATTTGTTTGATCTTTTACATAAGTTCAGTGTACGAGGTTAGCTTTTAACAGCGGTTTTGAAGATTAATGAAGAAATCGGCAACGTATATTGTTATAAAACATCATTCTACGTGTAATGAACATCACAGTTGGTACTCCACAAACAAGCCCCCCCTCCCCACAAATATTCTATAAAGATACTTAATAAATCATAGCTGAAGATTTTTTTATGAATATAGATTGATTATTTTGTATTAAGCCATTTATACCACATGTGTTCGAGGTTGTGTTTTGAGAACAAGCCTCTCTCCCCGAAAATCTGAAGTGTATGTATGTTGTAATGAGAGTTACTACAAATTATTTTCGTTAAAAATCCCTAGCAACGGTGTATTAATAATTTTCATAAAAATTTGATTGTTCTTTTGCATAAGTTCAGCGTACGAGGTTAGCCACGTAAGTTTCAATCAAATCTTCAATTTCAATATTTCCACATACAGTTAATTGTACGGAGGCGGAACAGCGGTTTACAAAATTATTGCAAAAAATTCAGTATCCTAGTTTGTTATATCATTTTTCGTGTAATGAATATGATATCAGAGTTAGTGCTCCACAAATACCCCCCCCCCAAGTTCTATAGATACTTAATAAATAGTTGCTAACAATTTTTTTTTACGAAAATAATTGATAATTTGTATTAACCCATCTATACAACATGCATTCGAGGTTGAGCTTTCCGAACAAGCCCTCCACCACCCATCTTTTATAGAATTTGTTTTCTCTTTTTTATGCCGATGGGGTCTAAAAAAACCCACGTTTAAAATATGTTATGCTACTTTTGCATAAGTGCAGTATAAGATTTTTCCACATGCTTGATTGTACGGAGTGAACAGAGCAACGGTATTTAACAGCAGTTTTCAAAATTACTAAAATTGAATTTCTTTAAATCAAAAGTAGTGTCCTCAATTGCGGTGGTACGGTGTGCTTCATATTTAGTGCATATGTGTAACTCTTATGTTACAATAGATAAACCCGAAAATTTATTCCAAACTGTAGCTAAGGCCATCCCACAACTGTTACACATAAGAGAAAATAATGCTTAAAATGCACAAAAATGATTGTTATAATAAAATATTATTATTCGATTCGCGAGCTTACAAAATACGCGTGTTTGACTGTTTGAACTGCAACCACCTTACAATAAAATCATCTCGCATTTTCATAACGCATGAGAGATCCATGTCCTAAGAGCAGACAAAATATGCACATATACATTTTAAGCAACCCATTTGCAATAAAACCTCTCCGCATTTACATGGCACAAGAAAGAACTGTCAACAAAAAAATTAAATTAATTGTTTGTGTAAGTGGAAATGTAAATGTAATCTAGAGTAGATGTAAAACTACAAATACAACTGTGATAAAGTGTAATTGTAAAAGCAAACTTGTATGTGAATGCAAACCTAAACTTAACATTAAAAATGCATATGTAAACCTAAAATTACATGTAACACTAACTGAAAATGCAACTGTCGTTTGTGGAAGTGTAAACTCAAACTTAAACCTAATAGTGAATATAAACGTGAAATTAAAAATGTAAATGTGAGTGTAAATATAAATCTAAAATCAAATCTGATAGTACTTGCAAATGCATTTGTAAGTGTAAACGTCTACGTAAACATAAACGTAAACGTAAATGTATATGTAAATGTAAATTTAAATGTAAATGTAAACAAATGCAGACTTAAGCGTAATCTAAAATACAACTGTAAGTAAGTGTAGGCGTAAAATCAAACGTATAGTAACTGAAAACAAACGTAAATGTGAAATTAAAAATGCAAGTGTAAACATAACAAGAAATATAAAAGTAAATACAAATGCATATGTAAATGTAAAGGTAAAATTACATGCAACTGAAAGTCGTTAGTGTAAGTGTACACGCAAACTTAAACGTGATGGTGATTGTAAACGTAAAATTAAAAATGCAAATCTAAACGTAAAAGTCTATGTGAACATAAACGTAAATGTAAACAAATGCAGCTGTAAGTGTAAATGTTAATGTAATCTAATATGAACCGGAAACCTGCAAATACAAATGTAAGGAAGTGTAAGTATAAAATCAAAATTATATGTGAACGCAAACGTAAATGTAAAATTAAAAATGCAAGTATAAACCTAATGCAAATCTAAAAGTAGATACAAATGCATACATAAAGGTAAAAGTAAAATTACATGTAACTCTAACTTCAACTGCAACTGTAAGTCGTTAGAGTAAGTGTAAACGCAAACTTGAACGTGATGGGAAATGTAAACATAAAATTTAAAATATACATCTAAAATAAAATCTAAGAGTACTTGCAAATGCATTATTAAGTGTACACGTCAACGCAAATCTAAACATAGACGTCAACATAAATGTAAAAGTAAGTGTAAGTGTGAGTGTTGAGCGTTTAGTGCTAAGTATTACGTATTAAGTGTAACAAATGCAAATGCAGCTGTAAGTGTAAATGTTAAGGTAATCTAAAATTATACGTAATACTACAAAGATAGCTGCAAGTAGGTGTAAGAGTAAAAGCAAGCGTGTAGTATCTGAATGCAAACGTAAACTAAAAAATGCAAGTATAAACGTAATTGGAAATACAAAAGGAAATACATATGCATATGTAAATGTAAAGCTGAAATTACAAACTGCAAATACAACGTAAGTCGTTAGGTTACGTGTTCACGCAAAGTTAAAGCCTGATGGTAAATGTAGACGTAAACTTAAAAATACATTGATCCTACCAGAAAACTTACACATTTTCAATTCCTATCAAGCCTTATTTCCTTGTTACTTCCACAACTGCTCTATCACATTATTTAAAAATGTTATCCGTTAGAACTATCCTGACTTGTTTAGCACTTATTTACCAGATCAGATACCAATCTACTCCTTGACTGTATACCTATACCTTACCTTCACTTATTTGTACAATTCTTACCTAACCAGACGTTTACATACTTATTTCTATTCATTAGAAATATTCACTTCATACGATACATCCCCCTGACCAGCTACCAACATTCACATTAACATTTATTCGTTCCACACTCATCACCTGTACTAACACACAACCATCCACCATCAGACATCCATAAATCCTTTTCGCTACTTCTAACTACTCTGTTGCAGGTACAATTGTATCAAATAGGTTTGGCTGTTTACAGCACCGAGCTCAAGGTATAAATTTGTCAAAGGTACGTTCATCCGTTAGAATCATCCTGACTTGTTTTGCACTTATTTACCAGATCAGATACCAACCTACTCCTTGACTGTATACCTATACCTTACCTTTACTTATTTGTACAATTCTTACCTAACCCGACGTTTGCATACTTATTTCTGTTCATTAGAAATATTCACTTTATACGATACATCCCACTGACCAACTACCAAGATTCACATTAACATTTATTCGTTCCACACTCACCACCAAATCCACCACCTATACTAACACACAACCATTCACCATCCTTCACCAGACATCCATAAATCCTTTTCCCTACTTCTAACTACCCTGTTGCAGGTACATTTGTATCAAATAGGCTTGGTTGTTTATAGAACTCAGCTCGAGGTATAAATTTGTCAAAGGCACGTTCATCCGTTAGAACTATCCTGACTTGTTTTGCACTTATTTACCAGATCAGATACCAACCTACTCCTTGACTATATACCTATACCTTACCTTCACTTATTTGTACAATTCTTACCTAACCAGACGTTTACATACTTATTTCTATTCATTAGAAATATTCACTTCATACGATACATCCACCTGACCAGCTACCAATATTTACATTAACATTTATTCGTTCCACACTCACCACCAAATCCACCACCTGTACTAACATACAACCATCCACCAACATTCACCAGACATCCATAAATCCTTTTCCCTACTTCTAACTACCCTGTCGCAGACACATTTGTATCGAATATGCTTGGCTGTTTATAGCGCCGAGCTCGGGGTATAAATTTGTCAAAGGCACGTTGTACGTAATTTGTCGGAGGTACCACCCCGTATTCTCACGTAGTGCGTCCCTTATATTCTTTCCTATAATTATACTACTCCGCCACAAAAGAGAAAAGTAATTTAAAAAAGATTATAATTTAAACCATCAATATTGGTTGCTTAGCACCGATATGGGTTTTTAAATTGCAAGCACAAACGTCACTATTTCAACGGAGGTTGCGGTCCCGAACAAATAGTCACATCTCTGGGAAATAATCAACCCCACTAATATGGAAGTGTAAACGTCAACGCAAATTTAAACATAAACGTGAACGTAATGCAATTGGATTTCCAAATGTAAATGTGTCCTAGTTTCGTCATCTTGTTTTTCCTTGCTTATTGTCATGTCGCTAAATGAATAAACAAAATTGTTAGCACCAGAGAATAGCGAGGTGAGATTGGTATAGTTTATAGTGTAACTGGGCGAGAACAGTTATTTTGGTAGAAAATAATTATTTTATTTCATTAATGTTTAGTGCAGCTGTTGGAGAGCGAGATGTCAGTTTAAGTGTAATTGTTCAAATTGTATTACTTAAATGAGTATATGTGTGAATGTAAGTATGACAGTAAACATAAATGTAAATGTAAACGTAAATGTATATGTAATGTAAATGTAATTCGACTTCGACGACCTTCCTTGTCTTATTTTTCCCTGCTTGTTGTCACATTGCATAGTTCGAAAGTAAAATAGTGTTAATACCATACAGGTAGACAGATTCGGTACAGATTAAAAATGAAGAAGACTAGGCCAGTCATTATGGTAGAAACCTCTTTATTTGTACTTCACTAATTTTTAATTCAGCTGTTGGAGGAGATATAATTTTGAAACTGATCTTTCAAGTGCCTGCATTTCTGCTAAATGAGCCCACTGTATTAGCTTGGGCTTAATTAATAAATTTTTTTTAATACTTAATCGATCATAACATTCAGTTAAAAGAAAAATTTTTGGTTTAAGTTTTTAATGATTATTTAAGTGTTCTTTAGCGCTACCTTTTAATAAATCGGGAATAGACGATGTACATTGAACGCGTCGGATCCTTGAATTATGATATTTGTGAATAGACGCACATAATAATGGTGTTGCAAAGTTGACGACCAGCGTCGTCGAGTGGAATGAGCATATTTCCCAAAATATTTCCATTGTTAGATTCAAACCAAGCGCCCACCACACTATATCAAAACCGACCCGGCGTTCGCATCGAGCCCTTTGAAAACCGCACTGAGTTGATTCTTGATTCTTCAGACAATGGTCAAAAGGTACCTGCCGAAGAACCCTCCTTTCTCCTCCGTTGGCGCCAGTACTTCTACCATGTTCAAAACTACACTTTTAGTGTACCACCATCGAGAGTGCTACATCCTACCGTAGCCCATATCAAGCTGTAGAAACAATAAAGTTATTTTGAAGCACACTTAACATACATTTTAACGCAAGTTATTAATACAAATGTGAATGTATGATCGCTTGTAGGTTCTAACATCAGGGGCTGTCTCACCACTTCTATCCCGCGGTTAACACCACCATGTCATAATCATAATCCTTAACGCCGTCTATTGATAAAAACCGTTTTTCATACCAGCATTTGTTCGTCAATAACGAACAAAATTACATAATTTTTTTTTGTTTATTGCGATTATAAATACACTATGTGGCGATGGGAGGATTATTTTAATTTCTCGATTATCAAATATAATTAACACCTATTACTCCAATCATATTTCTTAATCTCAGGAATTACAGTAATCTCGATAATATTGGTTGTTACCAATATTAATAGTAAACTATGAAAGTTATTTGTTTTAACGTTCAGCTATAAATTATAGATAATGAAAATTATTTAAATACATAAAGAAAAAGATTACCTCGTGTGAGATTTGAACTCACGACTTGTACTTTGCTTTACCAACTGAGCAAAGTACAGGTCGTGGGTTCAAATCCCACTCGAGGAAACCTTTGTCTTTATGTATTTTTAAAACTTTTAATTACATATTATTATAGATATAATCAACTCCAGTTCAAAAACATCACAAATGAATGATGCAAATTTAGTAAATTACCATGACATGGAATATACTAACCCTGATAAATACAGCAGGTTCTATAAAAAAAGTTTTAGATAAAAGATGTTTCTAATTTTAATGAGAACCAAAAAAAAAATGACAATACATTCCTACAATAGACTATTTTTTTGATCTTTTTCGACTACTATTAAAAGCATATTTCGATATTATCACGATATGTAGACTATTGCGAACACTCTGTATATTGCTTAATATTTTATAAAATGTATAAATTTCTTATCCTCCAAAACATAAATAACATACATTATTCTGCACAATATCCTGAAATCTGAGTAAAACAAAGTAATTTATTTTATTTAAATACACGAAATTAATACGTCATCAAATTAATGACGTATATTAAATATTTCCTTAAACAAACTATATACATATACGGCGTCTTGACATTATAAAGTCATTCAGACAGTTTCGAAATAAAAATTAGTAGGTTTATGGTTGACGGTAGGTGAAGGCTATTACGGGACATGAACTTCCAACGTGTAGACCTCCTACAACGTTTACGGATTACTAAAGAATCGTGTAATGCATTTAACGCCGACAACGTTAATGTGAAAGATACTATAAATGGAATTGCTTACATTACCAGTCTTAACATATTCACGTACTTAAGAAAATTTAAATTAATTTAAGAATATCAAATTATCAGACATATGTTAATTAAATCCGAAATTGTGAAATATATTAATAGTATTGTGGCGGGTTATTAGTAAATATTGCAGAAATAAAATAGGACCCAGAAAGCACCCCTGTGATGCACCATCCCTGTTCTTGTTTAACTCAACAAACCAATATTTTAAATCGTGCGAATAGTATATTGCTATAACCGGGTATGACGTCATTTCAAGGTTGAAATAAAATTCTTATAGTAGTGTATTTTATTATTTCATTCCTGCTCTCATGCTCTCTAATGAAAATCAATTATAAAGGTCACAGTCATGATCAGTGATTAATTTTGTTATTTTCCGACACTTCCACAGTTATGGATATTGGTCCTATCCAAAACACCTTTATCTCTATTGCTAGTGTTACTTGCGACTAATGTATTGCTCCACATGAATATGACAACTTCATGGTTGCAGTAAAAATGTTAAAGTTTAATATTTTATTACTTCAGTCACAAAATACTATCAATTGAAAAAATTATCGATCAATTTTGGCCGAATTTACTTTATCGCAATCTTGCAAATTATTATATTTTAAATTCCGTTAAGATAGTGATATGTTTATGATCATAATTATGATTACGGCTATGGTTATGACGATGATTATTATGAGTAAGATCATAATTAAGATTATGACTGTGATTCGGGACAATGAAAGGGACAGACTCTGGCTGAGTGTGACTGATTATGACTAAGACTGTAATTATGACTATACCGCTCAGCCACTGAGTAATCCAATATATATATATATATATATATATATATATATATATATATATATATATATATATATATATATGTGGTTGCGCAGAAGTTTATTGCGCATGTTGCGCCGTGACTTTTGCGCAGGTGAATTGTGCCATATGGATTCCAATCATGCGCAATAAACTTCTGCGCAACCACGTAAATATATATATATATATATATATATATATATATATATATATATATATATATACACACATATATAAGCTCTAAAAAATATATATTGGATTACTCAGTGGCTCAACGGTAAAGGTGTCAGACTAGTAAGTGAAAGGTATCAAGTTCGAATCTGAGTAGTCAAGTGCTTGGGAGAAAATTATATATAACATATGAATTCGACTCAATTGGGAAAACAGTCCTTCTCAGGACTAAGCCTGATGACGGAAGCAGATTTCGCTTCCGAAACGTCGCGCTCAAAAAGCAAAAACTGTGCAAATAGGCCAATCAACTCAACTAAGTATATACGTACATTTTATTTCAGTAAAAACGTTCTAATCAAGTTTGTGTTCAGTATTAATGCTTTTTTCAACATTGAATGTAGTAAGGTCTAATTTTTCGGGTAATTATAACAGATTAGGACAATGATTACGACTTTGATTGAATGATTTGTGACCGTGATTGTGACAGTGACAGATCGTGAGGGACAGCGCAACTAAGATACTAATCACTGGTTAGGACTTACTACGATTATTATTATGACTAAGATTAAGGTAATGATTGTGATGGTCACTCATTAGGAATGATAATAACGGTTTTTGTGACCGTGACCGACGGTGGACAAGTATTACAAGTATTAACTGTGCGGCTGAGTGTGATAATGGTTAAGACTAAGACTGATTGTGATAATTACTGTTTATGAGTATGCTTATTAGTACATTTATACCTATAACTATGATTATTATGTCTAAGATCATAATTAAAATGATGAGAAATTCTAACAAAGATTATGATTTTGATTACGACTGATTTGTGACTGTGCTTGTGGCCGTGACTGTTTTACTGTGATTATGACTAATTATTATGACTAAAATTAGTACAATGATTATTCACGTGGGCTGTCATTGTGGCTGATTATGACAGTTTTTGTGAGGTGCTTGTTATTATGATAGTGATGATACTGATGATGATGATAACAATGATAGTGAAGATCATGTTAATGATGATCATGGCGATGGCAAAGATGGTAATGGTGATAAAGATGATAATGATAATAAAGATAATGTTAATAATGGTGACAATGATTATAACTGTGATTGTCATTATGATTAATTATGACCGATTTTGCCCGTGACAGATTTCTCCTAATTGTAATCTTTTACGAATGCAAATTTTTTAACTGCGTCCCGAAAGAGGAGTAAAATTACGCGTAAGACCAAGACCGATTGTGATTATAATTGTTTATGATTATGATAATCATTTGACCTTGATTATGAATGTTTTGTGACAGTGTATGAGTGACTGAATTTAACTGAGTAAGTGACTTATGATTGTGGTAATTGTTATCGTGAGTGATACAACTGAGTGTGAGTGTGATTGTGAATTGTGACTGTGTGTGATAAGCGTAGTCATGATTGTTATTATAATGACAAAGCTAGTAATAATGATGATAATAATTATGATAGAGATGATAATTATGATAATGACGATGATAATGATAATCATCATGGCGATGATGACGATAATGAAAATGATTATAATAATAATGGTACTGACAATGATGATAATTACGATTGCGACTACGACTATGGTTATTATGTCTTAAATTAGGACAATAATTATGACTGTGATTAGAGTTGTTACTGACTTTATGCAAATGTGACTATGATTGTGGATAACTGACTATCAGTATGACTGTAATTATGATTACGATAATGACTGTGATAGTCTTTATAACTGATTACAATCTTCTTTATGACCGTTTTAGTAACTGTTGCCGTAACTGACTGTGACTCTGATCTTTTAGTAATGGAAATTATTATTTTAACAGTATCCCAAAAGAGGGATATCACTGTGATTAAGAAACTTATGGTAATAGTAAAACTGACTGATTGTAATCATAATTGTTTATTATTATGATTATGACTGTCTATATCTCTGACTATGACTATTATGACTAAGATCATAATTAAAATTATAACTGAGGTTAGGTAAATGATTATGACTTTAATTATGAATGATTTGTGTCCCTGAATGGGTATAACTGAGTGTAATTCAGTAAGTGATCTATATGATGATGACCGATTATGATTAAGATTACAATTATGATCATTACATTATGACTAAAATTGTAACTAATTGTGGTTATGATCTAGATTACGACAATTATTGTCTCTATGACTCTAACCAATTGTCACTGATTGTAATTGTAATTATGATTATGATGGTGATTGTGACCGTAACTGACTGATCCTGATTACATCAATTCTCCATATTCTCACTGCTGTAATTTTTGGCTGTGTGACGGGTTTTGATTATCTTCATATTTCCCTTTAAAACTGTAACTCTAAAGATGTTTTAACCTTTAGTTGTGTTCAGTATGACTATTTTGGCATATTTCGTATTACTATCTAATTTCTCCAGGTTAGATTGGTTTTGATATTGTAGATAGTGGACCGCGAAAATTTTATTATTGTAATAAACGTTTGTCAAATCGCCATTGTTACCACGATAGAAAATATAATTAGTGGATTTTTAATATCTTGATAATACGTCGTAATTTGCTGTTTTCAAATTTTTTATTTATATATTTTTGTCTAGTGAATGTAGGATTGTGTGTAACTGATATGTATGTAAACACATGTTAGGGGGTGAGTGGCAGGCGCACGCTTAAAAATGCTTTGCTGAAGGTGCGTAACGAATCATTGTAATTACTTATGCGCGCTCTTGATATAAAAATGGCATTGCTTTAATGATTGATTACGACTGGGAAGACCGCGATTAAAAGATATCTTTGTTTGTTACTTGGAAACTCGAGAGACGTACATATAAGGTTGTTACAGACGAAGACATATTTTTAAAATTAAGATGTCGTGCCATAATTAATATGAAACTGTTCGAACATAAATTATGTTTCTTGTTTTTTTTTTATTACTTTTGAAAGACGGGAATTGATTTTTTTGGGAGTAGAGATAGTTAGGTTTGAATCGGGGGAGAAGGCAGTTACAGTTAGAGTGTCAATCGAGCCAGATCGATTTTTGGGTTAATTAAATACCTTCATTGTAAACCGTTTGTCTTTAAAAATATTTCGTGCGTGTACATTTTCTTTTGAATTAGCCAACACTGATTCGTCTTTTCTTTCGAGTGTTTGTCGTAATGTGTGTTTCAAATATTAATCTATAAATAACAGTCACCCTTTTTGAAGTTAAACCGCGTAGGTTAATGATTTGTGTCTGTGATCAATTAAGGGAATATTTATTCTAGTGTAACTATGTATTTTTATATAAATGCAAGCTCGCAGCCTAGATAACATATTAAATACAAAACATTGTCTTGCAAAGGTATCTTTTTCGTACGCCTACTCATTAAGCTGAAATCTGCTAAAATAAAGACAGTACAGGGCCCTCTCCTCTGGTATTTGTGCGAATTAGCATTGTTGGTTATTGGTTATATTTATAATTGTGTAAAGGTGGCTGGTGAATAGGTATAGGATTATTAATTGTAAAAGTCAATTGCCAGTTGGCACACACTCCCAAGCCAGACCATTAAACACCTCGAATTTTTATTTCTATTGTTTTTATTTGTTGTATAGATGAGTATGTAATCGGAGAAGGGAGCAGGGTATTTTTCTAACGCACTCAAACTAATATATCGGTCACGATGTTAGTGATCTAGTAGCATCTTATGAAACGTACAACGTGCACCTTAGTTAAACGCTTATTCGCTGGAATTCAATAGTTAGATGTTTATATTTCGAGTGTTTTTCAATTACACGACTAGTTAACTATGATAGTGAATTTTCAGAAAACATAAATTGTTTTTACAAAATTTAAGGTGCCATTAGGTTTTATTAATTGTCAATGAAAATTAAAGAACGCAAATTTAGAGCTAAAATAATCATTTTTCCTAAAATTTTAAAATGGTCCTAAAACTTAATCGCTGAGCGTAAACCGATACAAATTTTACTATTTTTAAAAAATGATGATAAAGTCCTTTTGTTATATAAATGGCTTTTAAGATAAACATATAGATGTTAACTAGTTTTAAAAAATAATATAATTAGTTAGATTAATCAAAATCTTATAAACGAATAGTGTACGAAGATTTTGTCCGCAAACGTCTGCGATGACGCACTTCGAATTCAATAAAACCTGACGAGTTAATCCCTTCAGTATTGTTCCAATAAGAACAACGGGCGACTATCTTTAAATTTTATTTCAGGATTTTATACAAGTAAAACTAAGTAGTTTAGCTGCTCTAATAGTTATTACCATTCTGTTATTACTTTCCGTAAAATGGCTTTTCTTTAGTAACAATAATAATAAACCTAGCCACTCTTGTTAACGGAATATTTATAGTTTGATTTGGAGAAGTAACGGCACTTGTGCAACATGAAGTTTATGTTATATACATGGCGCAAAACGTTGTTTAGGAGAACAGTTTGAGTTGGAGGATACCTTTTATTTTTCTGCCATTAAATCTGATTAAAGCAAGATACATTACCGCTCGAAACCAAGCCTTGCTTGCTTGCTTTCTTTGGGTTGAGGTTATATTTACCTTTAATGCCTTATCGCATCGCAAAAAAATGTAATTTTGCAAAATTATACATGATCTGGTATTTTTCTGCAGCAATATCGTTTCGATATAATTTATTACCTTTATGATGAATGTGCAAAAAACCGTAAGTACACATCCTTTGCATTATTAAATAGACAAATTAAATAAATTTATTTACACACATTAAAGTAAAGCAAGTCCAATATTATTTCGGTAAGATTTTCTACGATAAAAATAAGAGTGCATCGCCGTGTTATTTTGTTCACATGGGTCATACATTTTAGCTATTACATTGACCTTATTCAATTTCAACCCAAACCTATATTTTGAAATAATTCTACACACACAGATAGGTTATATTCTGTGTATAGTTTTTATGTATCGATTTTGAATTAGTTTACTATCGTAAAGCTTTGCGAAAAGTACAGTTTTATTTACATTTATTCTGAGGTTAACCAGCAGATATTATTTTGATATATTGAATATCCAAATAAATACAGTTGTTGCATTATTTAGTAAGTTAACATATGATATTAAAATACAATTTTCAAATTTTTTTTTGTATTTTTATTTAACCAAAAAAATGAGTGGCGTCTGATCTATGCATGTCTGATTATTAGCTTATCTCTGGATTTCCTTACGACTTGTTGATAAAGAAAAGTGCTCTCAATTTACAGTATCTTAATTTATGTCATCGTGTAACAAACTTTTTATGTTATGTTGAAATTTGCAATAATGTAGGCAACTTCGTTCATTTTCGTCTCCTGTAAATTGTATACCTTATTGGATGAAAATATGCATTAAAATTATTTTCGTACTGGTGCACTTGCGATTCGGGCAGGTCATGCGCAATGATTTCATTAGCATCGTTTTTGGTAGATGATTAAAAGCGAGAAAAGCATCCATTTTGCTCTCTTAAATATTTTGTTGAAAAGTGCTGTATAGTTTTTTACAGTAAGAGCTATTTGAACATATTTTACATTGTTTGAGATGTTTACCTTTTTTAGGCACTTTAATTTTTCCGGTAACTTTTCCTTTTGGCGTATTCTCATTGTACAACTAAGTTTGCCGTTAATTGTACGCTATACGTTTCAATTGATCGAGGATGGCGCAGTAAAAGTTTGTTGCTATGCAGAAGAATTATAAACAAATGGTACCTTAACCCGTTTAAATCAACCAAGTTTGGCTGCTTCGAAAGGAATTTACTTATTTCGGATCAACAAGTATCAAAACCCTGTTATATTTCCATTTCAAGAATTATTGCACAACCAAATTTGGAAAGCGTGTATTCAGCAGCATTTAGTTATCAGTAATAGTATAACAGTGTCAACCAAAATGTAAACGTACTGCAGGTATTTCATTTCTAAGCATTAATTCATAATTAATTTTTAAGTTAATCCAGATTTACTAATATTAGTATTTAGATTTTCTATTTTATAACTTGATTTATATATATATATATATATATATATATATATATATACATATATATATACAGGGTGGTCCTTTAAAGTGTTACAAAGCGATATTGAGAAAATGGCCGAATGAAAATAAATGAAATATCTAGGGATACAATGGGTCGTTGGGGGACACTTTTTGACAGAGTAAGTAATGTTTTAACCCTTTCCACTTTTTAGGGGTGGGGGTAACTTTTAAATGTTGAATGGAAAGGTGCAGTTTTCTTCCCAGATTCGTAATCTCCAGAAAAAACTACGTTATAATCAATGAATAATTTAATGCCAATGTCAATGTCACTACGTTAAATTTAACAAAATTAAAAATAAAATCAACTAAAGAAAAAACTGATATTAGGTACATTATTTTATTATAATAGGTGTTCAAAATGACGACCATTTTGTTCTAAACATTTATCAACCCTCTTTCGAAAAGAATTCCGCACTCTGAATAACATATCTGGGGTGATTTCACGAACTGCACGCGTAATCCTTTCTCTCATGTCTTCGGCTGTAGTTGGAGCAGTCACCATGACTTTTTCTTTGACGAAACCCCACAAGAAAAAATCAAGAGGGGTTAAGTCTGGCGATCTTGCAGGCCAATTTACTGGTCCCCCACGTCCAATCCATCTGTTAAGGGTAAGTGTCATTCAATATAGCACGTGCTTCTCGACAGAAATGTGGTGGCGCGCCGTCTTGCTGGAACCAAATTGCTTCACGTTGTTGGTCTGGAATATTTGGCATCAATCTTTGCAAGTCATTTCAAAGGAAATCGCATTAAATTATTCATTGATTATAACGTAGTTTTTTCTGGAGATTACGAATCTGGAAAGAAAACTGCACCTTCCCATTTAACATTTAAAAGTTACCCCCCACCAAACATTACTTACTCTGTCAAAAAGTGTCCCCCAACATATACATACATATAATAAACCTTATTGTTTTTAAATGAAATTAAATTAATTCGAATAAAACCTATAGTCAAATACTTGGGACTACACCTCGACCAAAAACTAAACTGGAAGGAACATATTAAAGCCAAAAAACCCCAATTAAACCTGAAAGTGTGACAGATGAACCGGCTGATAGGTAAACGATCAAAATTGTTCTTGGAAAACAAACTTAGCATATACAAGATAATTTTCAAGCCCATATGGACTTATGGCATCGGATTATGGGGATGTAGCAAACCATCGAATACTAAAATACTCCAAAGATTCCAGTCTAAAACACTCAGTATGATCATTGGAGCACCATGGTATGTATCTAACCTAACCCTTCACGCCGATCTTGGAATACCATTCATTAGCGAAGTAACTACCGCCCATGCAACTAAAGCAAGACAACGATATGCAGTACACACCAATCCCAACATCAACTCCATGTACCGCCCTCCACTCGTAGGCTTAAACGAACGTGGCCAGAAGACCTAATTAGGTATTAAAAATTGAAGAACCATCGCGGAATGGTACTCAATACAAGTCAGGCGTCCAACATAAAATTTACTAAATACTCTATTTATTATGTTGAGTAGATTGTAAATAAACAAAATAAAAAAAAAAGTTTTAAATTTATTACATTTAAAGTTTACTTGTTCTCCATAAAACAAGTTGGAGTCCGAGATTTTTAAACATTTATTTACAGGCTGAGGCTACATTAATGTTTTAGATAAAAGCAAATCAAAATTTTAAGAATCAGGCCCATTTAATTTCCGACAGACTAAAAGGCTCAAAATCTTCTAGTTGACATTAGAAGTATAAATAATAATTGGGGTGAATTTAATAACCACAACACACCCATATTTCATACCTTTTTTTAAATATTACAACCGATGAACTAAACTGTGGTTATTACCTTCTTGTATGTTGATATTACTGCACCTTAACATTTTGAATTAAATTATTTAAAATACACCATCAATCGAAAGACGGATGACGCTGGCAAAATATAAGGGAGAGTTCTCCGATTACCAGAAAACTACACTTACCCCACACTACGCGTCTGTGCGGCCTACCAAAGATTCATAAGCCAGGAATTCCTCTGAGACCAATCGTAAGCTCGAGAAATTCAACTTGTCACCCATTAGCACACTATCTGCTAGGCATCATCACACCCTTATCGGGAAAAAACCGAGTCTATGGTCAAGAATACGCAGTACTTCGTGGAAACCATCAGACACTTTCAACCAAACCACGAAGAAATACTGGTAAGCTTCGACATTGTGAGCCTATTGACAAATGTGCCCACCGTTAAGGCACTATCATAAGGGACAAGCAGGAAAAGGATAAAACGTTAGACGAACGAACGCAGCTCTCGGTAAACACAATAATGGAACTTCTGACAATATGCATTAGAGCTACATACTTCCAGGTAGAAGACAAATTCTACTAACAAGAGTTTGGGATGACGATGGGTTCCCCACTATCACCCTTAGTGACCAATATGTATATGGGAAGACTTTGAAGACCAAGCGATATCCCAATTCAAGGAGAAACCAAGGATGTGGCTTAGATACGTGGACGATACTTTCGTAGTTTGGTAACAAGGCAAGCATAAGCTAGATGAATTAATAGATCGTCTAAATAGCCGCGCACCCTCCATACAATTCACAATGGAATTGAGAGTCGGAACAAAAACTGGCATTTCTGGATGTACTTATACACAGGAATGACAACACTTTCACGAAAAGTCCATACAGGAAACCTAACCACACGGGAAGGTGCCTACACTACAACTCCAATCAACACAAAAATTTGAAGCTAGGCGTGGCAGAATGATTGTACGATAGAGCGAAAACAAAGTGCTCAAAACAAGAGGACCTGAACAAAGAAAAATAAAATATCGGTAAAACACTCAAACAAAATGGCTACCCCGATCTAACACCTAACCTAAACAGAGAAAGGGTAACCGTAAAAGAAGAACCTAAATATACAGCGATAATACCATATATACAAGGTACCTGACAAAATACGAAGGATAGGCAGCAAATACAAGATACGCACTGCCTTCAAATCGACTAAAACGCTCAGGGGAATACTAACCAAAACCAAACCACACAATGAAGATTAGAATTCGAAGAATTGTGTATACAACCTACCATGCAAATGCGACAGAGCATACATAGGAGAGAGCAGTAGACCACTCAAAGTGAGAGCACAGGAACATAAGAACAACGCCCGCAAAGGCCAAACAGAAAAATCAAAAATCTCCGAACATGTCTGAAACAAAGTTCTAAAAAATATATATTGGATTACTGAGTGGTTCAGCGGTAAAAGTGTCACACTAGTAGAAAGGTACCACGTTCTAATGAGAGTAGTCAAGTGCTTGGTAAAAAATCATAACACATGAATTTCACCCAAGTACGAAAACAGTCCCTCTCAGGACTACGCCTGATGACGGTAGCAGAGTCCGGTTCCGAAACGTCGCGCTCAAAAAGCAAAAATTGTGGGCCGATCAACGCAACTAATATGAAACCACAGTTACAAAACACTTATAACACGGCATTTAAATTCTTGTTTTTATGTAACATAAAAGGTACACCAATTTACCAAACAAAAATTAATTACCCGTTTTCGACACATATTATTTCGCTATCCTGCTCAATTCAAAAAATTTAAAAATAACGTACTACCGAAACAGCTGTTCACTTACAGATCGTTTAGGCGTTGCCGTTTCCTTGCTCAAGAGATAAAAATTGATTAGACTAAACTCGTCGATTAGCACCAGCTTCACCGGCAATAGAAATTTTACTTCCTCGCTTTGTTTTATCTCATTGGTTCTAAGACAATTCTTCTAGTCTCACACTTGATTATTTTGTTAATTTAAATTTTGAGTTTATCATTTCGCTATTTTGCCAAAAATTCCAAACTTATTTGTCAAAGTTTGGTATCGAGTTGGGGCTGTTAAAGAGAAGCTTTCGAATACTATTTTGCACAAAAATTGAGTAGACGGTGGCCCGTAAGTGACTAAAGCATCAAAACGTAAGGAATGAACTCACTTGATAGAATTAGTTACAAGTATTATTTAAGTTCAACACCGTGATGGTTGTGGTCATCAGCACAGTGTCATTACCTTCTCATGAAAACGTTATTACATTTTTGACGATTGTAACAAAATTACACGGTTATGGGAAGCAAACCACAAGCGAAGGTTACGTTGTTTACGTTTTTAAATGGTAATTACAATTACACGCCACAGTCTATTGTTTTCCAATTACAGTCAATATAATTTGTTACGTATATTTTAGACATGTTATCGAATAGAATAATAAAACTTTAATTAATTAATTAAAACTTTATAAGGCAGATTGTTAGTGTATTGATGTAAACAAATCAATATATTTCAATTTGTGATAGTATAATTTTGCAGTTTGCCAATAAACAAAGTAAATTGAATCGTTATTTTATTAATTAAATCAAACAGACCTATCCTTGTGTACTTAATTAAGTGACGGGCAATAAACTTACCTTCAAACTGGTTGGAGTCACTTTTTAACACATCAAAGCCCACAAAAAATGCAGTTGGGTATTGTTTATAAGTGTGCAGGATGTTTACTGTCCACAAGTAAGCAAACACCTCGTAGAAATGAGTTTAATAACTTTAGATTAAAAAGGAAACAGAGATTAGTCACAAACCCCCTCACAAAAAACCATTACTTTAGTTTAGTACGTCAAACGCACTTCCGTTTATTAATCACGCAATATTTTGAATAAACGTAAAAAAAATAGTTGTATTGATTTACTTAATTTTTCTTAGTATTCATGCGACGTGTAATAATGAAAAACTCGAGGATCACGCCATCTTATTATTTCCGTTTCCGTTGGTTTTTCCATACGACAAACAAAGAAAAAATTAGATTACATAGATTGAAAAGTCCCGAATTAATATATAAGCTTATAATTAATGATAATGTCGAAAACAATGATATAATCGTTTTGAGCAAGCTTTTCTTACCAACGTTGTGATTTTAATAACGTTAAAGCTTAGATCGCCTTTAAATTATTCAGAATTTAGATACTTACGTTTTTCTGGTCATTTGTAATTCTAAAATTGAGGATTATCTTTAATGGAAAATAACGTAAATTTGTTCCTTCACTCTTTCGCGTACGGTCCCCATATTGCGTTCTCTTATAGACAATCACTTTGTTATTAATTTAAGTAATTCAGTTAACTAATTAAGTGCTACAATATACGAAAATCGGATAGCTTTCATTTTGTGTTCACGAAACAGTTTCAATAACCAAAGATTAAATAAGACAGTAATTTAAGTAAAGATAACACACACGTTGTTAATGATAATACGCATGTGGCGCAAAAACTTACAACATTTAGGCATGCCTTCTAGACCCGAAGCTCGTTACAAAATGTCGCCCTGTGTAACAAACCAGAGTACACCCTCTTCACAAGCAACTCAACGCGCCATATGATGGTGCCACAAGATACATCTAAATGATAGTCAAGTAACCACAGTCCCTTAAGATAACCAAAGAATCTCATTTAACCCATTAAAGCCCAGAATTCCAAAGATATTTTTTTGTTTTAAAATTTTGGGTGTTTTATGATAATGGTACAATATATAACATACTTCATTAAACAAAGTTGATACTTAAACATAAATACGTTATTTTGACTGGCAACTTTAGTTGCCACTGGGCCAATATAAGGTCAAATCACTTAAAAATGAACTGAAGTTATTTAGAAAAAAAAAAAAACGTTTATTTACGTTATTAGGGAAAACATGTAATTATATTTGCTATTGTGAAAAACTTTAAAACAATTATCTAGATGCAACGGAATGTCACATTTTTTACACAAAAGGGTTGTGCGGCAACCACATATTTTGCAACGACCGTACTTTGGAGGACCATTTTCAATGATGTGGTCGGTGCGATCTGTGCGGATATCTTCTAGTACTGGAGAAAATTGTAGAGATGGTTGGACTCCTATAGTTTTCGGAGCGGACCCGAAACGTTTTAGTAAAAAAATCGCGCAGTCTTCTATAGTCAAGTAACGGTATGTTGTGACCAATTCGACGGAATAAATTCCAGCCCTGATCGGAGGAAACGTCCACGCCCCATGCAAAATAGGCCCACCACCATTCGAAGGAAGTCTACAACGATAGGAGGCAAGAAACTGGTCAGAGAGATCCAACTCCTCCCATATTGGCATTATATTGTGCATATCAACGGAAATTTTCTTCTTTTCTGCACGAGAATAACTATTGTTTTTTTATTCATTGGGTTCACAGGGTTACAATTAGTAAGGACTGTAACGACGCTGTTATTATTGCAACGGACTGCACAAAGTGTCGACGTTGTGGACAGTGCCATCTCGCCTCTTGGCTTGTTTTTGGAAAAAATTTTTATCTGGAAGCCGCATACTCGAATTGCAGTGAATTTCACGTAAAAGTCCAGTGCCTCCAAGTTCTCTAGAAGTCAGTTCTTGGAGCAATCCAACGGATGTAAAAAGATTGTCAAAATACAGTCTAGTACCCTTTTTTATTTGCATGTGATCTACTAGACCAAGAACAACATCCCCACCTTGGCCAAAAGCAGTTTCAGGCAACCGCGTAGAAGCACCTCAGTAAGGCTCTGAATGGTGGATATATCGGATGGGTCTGCAGCAACCCATAACTTGTAACCGAACCTTATCAGTTTTCCCCGAATAAATTGTTTTACTCCATGCCTTCCATAATTCGGTATAATGCTTTCATCTATGCTAACGGTTTTTCTTGGGGAAATCTCTTTAAACGATGAATTGAGCATGTCAAATAATGGACGCACTTTATACAGTCTATCTTCACCATTATTTTTTTGATTGTCTGCCAGATGCAAGTAACTTATAATTTGTCGAATAGAATTTGCTACAGGTACGACGTGTACATCAGGATCAAGCTTCCAATATAATCTTCTATACGGCAGTCAGTGGGTGATAGTCCGATAGCAACATAACGCCAATAAAGGTTAAAATTTGATCTTTGATAACGTTAAAATTATGTGCAAGTTTTTGAGCGGCATATTTGTTCGTTTCGCTTACAATATGTTCCACTAAATCGTCAGTGAAAAAAGCAAAAAATGCATCTATTGGACTTTCTTTTTCTTTCAATAAATCTTCTGCGGTTGGACCAAATTCTGGTGATTAATTAGGAATTTTGAAAGTGTTGTCGTCTATACCCATTTTCCAATTTATTGGCGTAGATTTCTTACGTTTTGTTCCCTTGGATACTTTGGAGCTTGTTGACGGTAGTTCTTTAGGAACAGGAACATTATCTTCATCACTCTCGTTTTCAGATTCATATCGGATGTTAGTTCTAGATCGAAGAATTCTGGAAGGAAGATGATCGATGTCACCCAGTACTTCTTCATCAGAAAGATCTAAATCTTTATCGGTTTTAGTATCCAGCGGTTGTTCAGATGGGGATACAGCAATATTTTGTAGTATTGTAAATGTCACTAGTTAGTAATTAATTACGTCGGTACTGCAATCAAAGACGTCTTTGTTTGGTACGTTGAAACGTGAGACCTAAATGTAGCGCTTGTTACGGACGAATGCATATTTTTTAAATTAAGATGTTCAATAATTAATGTGAAACTGTTCTAACATAATAATTTTTTGTTTTTTTATTACTTTTGAAAAATGGGGGTTGATTGCGGGAGTAAATGTAGTTAGTTGGCAATCGGGGCAAAAGTGGGTTACAGTTAAGAGTGTCGACGGTGTCAGATCGGGTTGGTTAATTAAATACCTTCATTGTAAACAGTTTGTCTTTAAAATATTTCATGCGTGTACATTTTCTTTTGAATTAGCCAACGCTAATTTGTCTTTTCTTTCGGGTGTTAGTTTTAATGTGTTTTTCAAATATTAATCTATAAATAAGTCACACTTTGTGAAGTTAAATCGCGTATGTTAACGATTTGGGTCTGTGATCACTTAAAGGAATAATATATATTCAAATGTAAGTAGGTATTTTTATGTAAATTAAGGCTGGCAGCAAATAATTTTACAAGCCTATATAACGTATTAAAAATCGAGCATTGCGGGCGCATTAAGCTGAAATCTGCTAAAATAAAAGACAGTACAGGGCTCTCTCACTCTTGTATGTGTGAATTAGTATTGTTGTTTGTTGTTTATATTTATATTTGTGTAGTGGTGGGTCTGGAGAACGGGTACAGGATACTGCTCGGTTATTAATTGTAATGTGCAATTGCCGAGTGTGTACATCCTCCCGGGTCCAGATAACCATTAAACACCTCGAATTTTGTTTTTATTGTTGTATGGATGAATGTGTACACCGAGAAAGGGGCGTTGTATTTTCCTAACGAACTGAACCTTATATATCGGTCACAATGTTATGATCTATTTACACAACTTACCCTTGTAAGGCTTTGTTTTAATGAGTTTTTTGGTCAGTAAGTCGGTTAAGTAGAATTGTTTACCTGCGAACTAATTTATCTTTATATGTAATTTATTGTAATTTGACGTATGTATTTTGTGCTTTAGTAGACACTAAACAATTGTGTACGTGTAAATTCCTTGTCTATTTTGTTTTGTCCTTGCCGTTACCATATTATCACATGTAATTTGCCTTATTGGTTTATGTGCTTATTTATTTAAAGACCGGCATGATTGGTTTTAAAGGGCCACATGTTTGGTATTACGATTTTTATTCCGATTATTTATGACACCATTGTGAGTGTGACTACAGGGTTTTTTTGTGTTTATGTAACTAAAGTTTTTTATTTATTTTTCTCTTAATATAATTTTGTACGCACTTTAATCTGATTTAATGGTGTTTTGTTATATATTTAACCCTTTCGTTGTTTTTTTGTGTTATTTGATTTATTAATGTACTTGTACAATTATTTATTTATGAATAAAGTGGTGGTGCTTTCACACAATAGTACATTAACGGGTTGAACCACCATTGCACAAATTTAATTTGAGTAGTTTCATTGTTTACCTGTCCCACAGGATGCAACATTTACCTCATCCAGCCGATCTCAGCCAAATAGCACAACGTACCTACCACTAGACGGCCAATTCGTTTGATCAGATTTGAGGTTTGCAAGTAATTAAATATCAGACTTGTAAATAAATTCTAATGTTGTAATTATTGCTAGGAAAGTCAAAGTAAGGCAAGCAATTAATTTGAGTAATAGTACCGTTATTGTCAGTAAAGTTAAGATAAGTCACTTAGCGATTGTTTTGTTCTTGAATTTGCATTCTTGCAAACAAGTTCAAATTACAGTTTTCAAGATAGGGTACCTGGGGGACCCTACAGTGTTTTATTATTTTATCTTTAATGCCTCCAACTAATTTTATTCTCACTAACTTTGTTATGTATTTAATAACAATCGGTTTTGTAATCAGTTGATATTTTCTTTGTGAGCTTAGTAGGAAGGATTTTGTGTTAAACACTAAAAATGTTATGAAAATTCATGAGATCTTCAGATTTTCTTAGGTCAGGTGTTGTAATTTTATAGTAATGTCTTATTGGTCATTGAAAGCCAATATAAAGGATGTAACAAAAATAAACGGGCTATAACATGCAGTCGATTTCTACAACTAAAAATATGAAAAAATTATACATAAATATGCTTTAAGGTGGATTACTACTACGACCCTCTTTTTGCTAGCATATTTCTTAAACAATCACCCACCAAATTGTAGAGTATGATCACGACCACCACGATCGGAGCTATTGTGACTGATGGTGACCCGTCAAAACAGCCCCGTCCAACAGCCCAATTCTTTTTAATTGTTTTTTGTTTTTAAAAAGTTATATTTTTTTATTATTTTTGTGCTTTTTTAACTTTTGTTTCAATTGTTTTATTTTTTTTATTTTGTGTATTTGTTTGCATAATTTTTATTTTCTTTATTGTTTATTTCTGTTTTCAAAAAAACGCATTTTTTTTTATTTTATTTACACACGAAATAAAAACAAAAATAAAAATGGATATGGTGTATTTGATAAACAGTTTATATCAACCTTTACGTTTTACACGTCAAATGTATGTATATGGTATAACCCAAACACCATTAAAACTGGATCTATCGGAGGTTGTTTTGTCGGGGGCCGTTTTGACGGGGGCTGTTTTGTTGGTGGGCTGTTTTGCCCGGGGCTGTTTTGACGGGGTATCGTGATTGATATGAGGATTAGTACTATTACATTTTAATACAATTATTACGCTTTCTTACTATCATTACGTTGTATTACGATCGTTGTGTTTCATTCAGATGTGTCTCATTAGATATTCACGTTTCATTACGACCGTTGTTTCACTACGATTAATACGGTTAATCGTAATCGTTGCAGTTACAGTTAATTAGGTTTCGCCACGACCATTAAGTTTCATCACGATCTATGCGTATCATTAGATCGTTGCGACTATTTATTATACTCGCACAAGTTATTATGATCAATACACCAATATACTACATTATAATTCTTTCAGTTGGTTACGTTTCAATCCTATCATTGCGTTTTATTACGGTCATTATGAAGTGTAGAATGATTACATTTAATTTCGCTTTGATTAATATCAATGCGGTCATTACAAAAATTACGATTATTACAATCATTACTGTTTATAAGATTATTATGTGTCCACTGCGTTTCACCATCATTACGTTTCACTGCAATTGATAGGATCGTTACATTTCATTACATCATTACGTTTCATTACTTCCGTTATGTTTCATTAAGGACATTACGTTTCATTACTATCATTGCGTCTCTTCATGTTTCATTGCAATTGAACCATCTAAGGGTAAGTTTCATTGTGATCAATACGCTTCATTACCGTCCTTACGCTTCACTGCGTTTCACTTCCACCTTTACATTTCATTACGAACATTATGGTCATTACGTTCCAATATGGATCAGTATGTTTCATTGCCATCATTACATTTAATTACTAACATTACGTTTTACTACTATACTTGTTTCATTACGATGACTACAAACTGTACCACGCTTACGTTTAATTCCGTTTCATTACAATAATTACTTATTATAAAGACCATTAATGTATCAAACGTTAGTTATAATCACTATTATCAGCACATGCATTACTGTAACTACATTTCATTATGATCGTTATTATTCGTTACGATCATTACTTTCCACCACGTTTCATTAGGATTATTCCGGTAAATGTGTTTCATTAGATCATTACTATTCATTACCGCGTTTCATTAGTACCATTACGATCATTATAATTTGTTGCACTTCATAACGATGATTACGATAATTACGTTTCATTACGTTTCGTTCCAACCACTACTACCCCATCACACGTTTTATTACTATCATTAGGTTTCATTACACGTCAGTACAATCTGTATGATCAATATGTTTTATTGTTGTATCGTCATCGTTGTGATCACTACGAGGATTACGATATTACGTTTCATTTCCATTTTATTACGTTCGTTACAATTAGTATGATCATTACGAACATTACTATTACTACGATTATACCAGTATAAATGATGTAAGCATGTTTATCTTTTTAACCACGCTACCTTTTAAATTTGATAGTATATTTTCAGGTCATTATAAACATAAACATAACGTTGCATTATGATCATAGAGTTTTATTACGATAATTACTTTTCATTATTATGATCTGTACGATTATTTCGTTTCGTTATGACCAGTATGTTTCACTGTGAAAATTACGCGGTCATTACCATTATCATCTTTCATCACGAACATTACCGTTCTTCACTATCGCCAAGATCATTATCTTTTCTTACGATTATTACGTTACCATTACGCTACATTGCTAACATTACAATTATTACGTTTTGGTACATTCGAGACGATTATTTTATTTTATTACCATTATTGAGTTACATTACAATCATTACGTTTCATTACAAGTACTACCATTATTACGGTATGTTTCTTCACTATCACTATGTTTTATTACAATTGTTACGATCACTATAATATGTACGATTATAACGTTTCATTACGATTATTACAAGCATACAATTATCACGTTTTATTAAAATCGTTACGATTGATCAGTTTCATTACGATCATTGCGTTTCATTACAATCAGACCATTACTTGACAACCTTCATTGCTTCTCATTACAATTGTTATTACGATCATTACTCACATTATTGATTGCGCTTGATTTTGTTTCATTCAATTCATTACACACATTGCGTTTTATAACGTTCAATATCCTTACAGTTTATGCCTTTTTACTATCGGGGCAATCATTACGATTATTATACTTTTTTAATAACTGTGGAACAACCCCAGTCTATAAATGGCAAAATTAAATCTGATTTCAATTTGAAAAATCGCGAATGGCCTACGAAAGCAGGTATTTTTGATCATCTTCCAAAGTTATAATTTTTCCTTTTTCTTGGCCCAACCGCTTTTTGGTGTTTGTTGGCTATTTCTGGTCATTTGTATTAATATTTTTGCAATTCAATTTTTAAATTTAAGTGTGAAGTTAGCTCCCCCAAAGTTAATTGTTTTTATTTTTACCTTCCAACCTAGATAGACATATGTTTGTTGATTTTTCCTATTAACAAACATATATATATATATATATATATATATATATATATATATATATATATTCCGTACTGCACGAGAATTTGGTGACATTGCAAATTTTACTGACAATCGTTTGTTGATGTTTGTTTTTTAACCATGGGAGCTAACCTCAAGCTTAAATTAAAAAAAAAAACAAACGACAAAAAAGAACAAATGATCTGTCAACGATTGTGGTAAAAGAAAATAAAAAATTTGGAACTTGGGGTGCTAACTTCACGCCTAAATTAAAAAAAAATTAATTAGTAAAATACTAAAAAATCCAGCAAATAACCAACAAACGATTGCTATAAAAAAATTAACCTTGAGATGTCAACTTCATGCCTAAATTTAAAAAAATAGCAAACAAATGATAACAAACGTTTCTAACAAAAAATACAAAATTAATTATAATTAATTAATTAATTAAAAGAATTAATTTAGAAAATACTAATAACCACAAAACGACAAAAAAAGCCAACAAACATTTGCAATAAAAAAATGAAAAATTCTAAACTTGGGGGCTAACTTCCCGCCTAAATTTAATAAAAAATAATTGGGAAAATACTAATAACGAACAAAGGAATACGATAAAAAAAATTGAATCTTAGGGGGCTAACTTCCCTCCTCAATTTAATAAAAGATTAGTTGGGAAAATACTAATAACCAACAAAAATAAAAATACTCAACATAAACAAAATTTTTACAACAAAAAAATTAATTGGGAAAATACTAATAACCGCCAAATTACAAAGAATAGCGAACAAACAAAAAGAAAATAAATAAAAATTTATACCGGTAAGATTAAGTAAGGCAGCGACGTATAAGTCCTTTGAATTAGTCCGAATGAAAATATTTCGAAATCAAGATTCAATTCAAATTATTATTATTTATTAATCATACGAATAACTAACAAACGTTGCTAAGAAACACTAACACGATTACAAAAAAAAAAAAAAAATTACCTTGGGGGATTAACTTCACGTCTAAATAAAAAAAATTAATTTGGAAAATACTAATAACCACAAAACGACAAAAAAAGCCAACAAACATTTGCAATAAAAAAATGAAAAATTCTAAACTTGGGGGCTAACTTCCCGCCTAAATTTAATAAAAAATAATTGGGAAAATACTAATAACTAACAAAGGAATACGATAAAAAAATTGAAACTTAGGGGGCTAACTTCCCTCCTCAATTTAATAAAAGATTAGTTGGGAAAATACTAATAACCAACAAAAATAAAAATACTCAACAAACACAAACAAAATTTTTACAACAAAAAAATTAATTGGGAAAATACTAATAACCGCCAAATTACAAAGAATAGCGAACAAACAAAAAGAAAATAAATAAAAATTTATACCGGTAAGATTAAGTAAGGCAGCGACGTATAAGTCCTTTGAATTAGTCCGAATGAAAATATTTCAAAATCAAGATTCAATTCAAATTATTATTATTTATTAATCATACGAATAACTAACAAATGTTGCTAAGAAACACTAACACGGTCACAAAAAAAAAAAAAATTTTACCTTGGGGGATTAACTTCACGTCTAAATAAACAAAATTAATTTGGAAAATACTAATAACCACAAAACGACAAAAAAAGCCAACAAACATTTGCAATAAAAAAATGAAAAATTCTAAACTTGGGGGCTAACTTCCCGCCTAAATTTAATAAAAAATAATTGGGAAAATACTAATAACTAACAAAGGAATACGATAAAAAAAATTGAAACTTAGGGGGCTAACGTCCCTCCTCAATTTAATAAAAGATTAGTTGGGAAAATACTAATAACCAACAAAAATAAAAATACTCAACAAACACAAAAAAAATTTTTACAACAAAAAAATTAATTGGGAAAATACTAATAACCGCCAAATTACAAAAAAATAGCGAACAAACAAAAAGAAAATAAATAAAAATTTACACCGGTAAGATTAAGTAAGGCAGCGACGTATAAGTCCTTTGAATTAGTCCGAATGAAAATATTTCGAAATCAAGATTCAATTCAAATTATTATTACTTATTAATCATACGAATAACTAACAAACGTTGCTAAGAAACACTAACACGATTACAAAAAAAAAATAAAATATTTTTCCTTGGGGGATTAACTTCTAACGTCTAAATAAAAAAAATTAATTTGGAAAATACTAATAACCAATAAACGACAAACATAGCTAACAATAGGCATAACTTCACGGTTGCATTAAGAAAAGCAATTAATTGGGAAAATACTAATAACCAACAAAAAAGACAAGTGACCAACAAACGATTGCAATAAAAAATACAAGGTTTGATACTTAGAGCCTCACCTTCACGCCTAAATTAAAAAAAATTAATTAAAAAAACACGAACAAGCAACAAACGACAAAAACTAGTCAACAAACACCAAAATACCATTACTTGCAATAAAAAGATTAATTTGGAAATACTAATAACCTCTAAACAGTCTAAACGATAAAAAATAGCCAGCAAAGTGACCAAAAAACGATAGCAACAAAAAAATTTAACCTTGGGAGGTTAACTTCATGTCTAAATTTAACGATCTAATTGGTAAAATGCTAATAATCAACAAACGACAAAAAATTGCCAAAAAACACCAACAAACAAAAAGAAAATGAACAAAAATTTATACCGGTCAAAGTCCTTAGAATTAGTCCGAATGAAAATATTCCATAAATAAAGATTCAGTTCAAGGTATTATTATCTGTATTATTATTTATTATTTTTAATTATTTATTTTATTTGCAGTTTATTACAAGGTTTACATTGACTTGTTGAAATAATGACATTTTACAAATAGACCAAAAGTCCAATCTTTCATTATTAATCATTTAAAATTTTGAGACTTTCCCAACCATTATTATTATTGTCATTATTTTCATATTCCACTTTAAACAAGGTGTTGACAAAGTCCGGGGGCTGTTTAAACCGCCCAATCGGGAATCGAACCTGGAACTAGTTTATTGATTATCATTAATATATCATTAATTTTCTCACCGTAAATAATATTAATCCATACCGAATAAAACAAATAAATCTTTGAAACACGTAAAACTGTATAAAATAAAATTAGACGAGTTACTAAAAATAAGTAATTGTTCTAAAAGCCCACAAATTTTGGGCAAACCGTAGACAATAAGTAAAGGCGTGTGAAATGTGTCAGAGACAGTTATCGTCTTAATTACTTCAGTTAAATAAATTGAAGATAAACGACAACGTAACGTTAATTTTTTTGAAAGTGTTTACATAAGCAGTACAAACATTATAAAGATAAATGAAAAGAACCCGCGCTATTAATATGCATTATACGACTTTTACACTAATTTCTACACTGTCGTTTCGTTTTAAAATCGTCCATTACAGCCATTAAAACATTTTTATAACAATTTAGACGGTAATTTAATAAACACAAATCAGTTCGTTATAAAAATAGTTTGCTGTGTACTTGCATTAAATTAGGTACATAAAGAACTAGACTTAATGCACTCTAAATATATCCAAAATTATGGCACGTATCCAAGATAAATTTAGTCTCTCTCCTAGACGATAAATGGATAGAAGAGAGTGGTTTTAATATACAACTTGTTAATAATTAACATTTCCAAATAGGGAAACTTAATTACTACTTGTTTTCCGAAATTATTAATTACATAACAGGTATTGTGTTTGGTAACCTTCGTGTAGAAACCTACATTACCTACACTATAATTAGTACGTAAAAAGATGTGCTGATCCCTAGTTTTTATAATAATATAATAATCTGTGTGAAATTATTTGAAGGTTATGAGGTAAGTAAGTATAATCTCGTCATTATTCCTATATTTATTTCGTTAAACATTAAAAGTGCAAGTTGATGATGGCGAGTGTAAGAAATTCCAAGGGGTCAAGGCTCTCTAGATTGTGATCACAAGGTAATTCAAAGAACTCGAAAGGTGTATATAATAAACGCAACTCATCTTGATGAAGATCTCAATTCGATGAAAGAGAAAAAAAAAGACGTGATTCATGCACTGCATCTGCTTGGAACGAAATTATTTATACAGAATATCAACAAATAAATGCGAGCCATATTAAAATAACATTTTTTGTAAGTAAAAGTTATCAAGGACAAGGGTTACACTTCTAATTGTATGCATTTTAAAATACAGTACAGGGTGGTTCATTTTCAATGTTTTTGTTATGGGAAGTACCCTTTCTATTACAGATAGACAAAAAGTCCTTGTGTTCGATTTTGGTGTAAAGATCCAATAGTCATAATCAAAATATCTCTGACCGTTATTGCGCAATTGGCCAAAATTGATAAAATGACGATTTTGAAAAACTTGAATAACTTTTTTATTTCTAAATGTATCGACAAACTGTAAAAATATTCTTAAGGCACTTTTTTAAGTAGAATCCGTTAGTGCATTCACATTTTTAATACCTCCTTAATTAAAAAAGATATGACAAAGTTGTATTTATTTATATGGAAACCATAGTTGGCTATGACATTTTTTTGTGCTTTTTAAAAATATATAACACCTCTATGCTATTTTAATAATTAATTGATTTTTAAGTTTTCTTATTTACGTTTTACATTAAGAATACACAGTAGACATAGGAGGCCGAGATTTAATTAAGTAATAAACAAATGATACCTATATGTGAAATAATAAATAAAAAATTAGAAGTGTGAAACAAAGTGATCTTGGAATTTAGTTATTAACATGCCTAACTATACAAATTCAGAAAAATTTTGCATGTTACAGTGTTTTATATTATCCGAAGGTGATAAGAATGTGGCATCGGAATTATATTTACAAAATTTTCCTGAAAGGCAGCAGCCAAATAAAAATATTTTTGAACGGTATAGTTAATAGAAATTAATAATATCTTAATTAATTTTAGGTCACAGAAAAATTTAATTGAATTCGGTTCTTTTGAAAATCCCAGGTCAAAAACTTACTTTAAGCGAAATTCTGAAGAAAATTGAATGGTAGTCTTAGGACAAGTCGAAGCAGAGCCAACAACTTCATCTAGGCAGATGGTTAATCTAGGCGTGTCTCGAAGCAAAGCCCTTCGAATTTTAAAGAAATAAAAATACCATTGCTATACATTTCGGTAAGAACATTTTTTGACTATAGACGACAGAAGGCGGCTTACTGAGTTTTGTAACTTTTATATAAGTCGGTGCCAAAATATACCTAATTTTTCAAACTCTATTGCATGGTCAGACGAGGCGCATATCAGTAGTGATAGTATTTTTAATAATCACAGTTTACCTTACTGGGCAGATACTAACGCTCTAGTCAGTGTTGTCCACAGGAGGCAAGGGAAATTTGGAATAAATGTATGGTCTGCAGTAAAAACGGACGTTTTTATTATCACATGTATGAAGGAACATTAAACTCAATGAAATATCTCGATATTCTACAAATTCATTTGGAGGGATTTCTAGAGAGTCTTCCTTTAGCACAATATTGCAATGTCATATTTCAGCAAGATGGAGCTCCCGCACATAATTCCCGTGTAATTAGTGACTATTTAAATTTACGTTTTCCTAATAGCTGGAGGGGAACGACAGCACCAATTTTGTGACCTGCTCGTTCTTTTTGTGGATTTTTACGAACTTAATAATACTGTGAATGAATTAAAAGAAAGTGTTCGTGTGGCTTTTTCACAATTAACACCATTATCTACATATAACTATAAATTCAATTAGAAGACGATGCGAAGTCTGCATCCAAAAAGAGGGTGCAAGGTTTGAAAAACATTTGTAGTTTTAGTGTGTTTTTTATATTGATATTTTGTGTTCATATTTTTGTTCGTTTGCATACGTATGAAAATTGATTTGCTTTAAAAAATCAATTAATTGTTAAAATAGCATAGAGGATATAACATATGTCATAGCCAACTATGGCTTCCATATAAAAAAATACAACTTTATGTCATATCTTTTTAAATTAAGGAGGCATTAAAAATGTTTTTTCTTATGATTGTGGACCTGAACAGGCTAAATTAGGCCTATCGTGCTAAAGCACTCAGGAACACTTAGGGGGGAGGGATAATGAATTGCCAATAGATGCCTATGAACGGCTACCTTAAATTTTCTCATATCATAAGTGAGAGGAAAGCAGGAACCAGGGAGATCATCCCAGAGTTTAGAAGCCGTGTAGAAAAATGTGGATTGCGCCCGTTTGGTACGACAAGTGGAGATTTGTACTGCCTACTGATGATGTGAATGAGCGAACCGAGTGTTTCTCGCAAAGATAGCCCGAGATGGTATCAAAGAATATAATTCAGCAGCACAATACCCGTTGTAATAACGATAATACAAAGAAAGAACTGAAAACTTCTATGCTCAAGGGACTGTATGTGAGAAGTTAATGACAGGTCATTTATAAGCCTAATCGCTCTCTTTCGACTACGATCAACGATATCGAGAGCGTATTGGGGAGCACTAACCCAGAGGTGAGAATTACATTCCAGATGAGGCCAAATTTGGGCCTTATACAACAGAAGGAGTCAACTCATGAGAGATTTGAAGATACAGTCATACCCAACAAAGTAATAGTTTGAAAACTTAAGAACTGGGCCATTCATACTTACAACAGGAAATGATCGATCTTTTTTGGCGGACACAAGGCAACACTGAGTTTTGTTAGCATTAAATTTAACTAGATTATTGCTTCCCCATTCGAGAATACGTTGAATGTCTTTGTTGATTGAATTTGTCATTTCAGCTTTAATTTCTTGATTTAACATAGAAGGTGAATTATCACTATGAGTAGACTGAGATGAACTACAGTGAAAAGTGCTATCGTCAGCAAAGCAATGGATGGGGTTAGCTGTTGAAGAAATAAGGTTTTTTATGTACAGCAGAAAAAGTGTAGGCGCTATAACGGATCCCTGTGGTACACCCGCGTTAAAGCTAACTTCTTTTGAAAAAAAGCCATCAACTACGACAGGTATTTGTCTTTTATCAAGGAAACTAGAAACCCAGTTGATGAGCGTATCATTTAACCAAAACGAGGTGAGTTTGGCAAGTAAACACTTATGCCAAACTTGGTCAAATGCTTTTGAGATATCTAAAGCGATTACAACTGTTTCACCGGACTGCTCTACTGTATTGTTCCAAACTTGGGTCACATATGAAAGAAGATCACCTGTTGAACGACTTTCCCTAAACCCATATTGGTGGTCACTAAGGAGTTTGTTAGTTTCAAGGAACGTGAGCAGTTGCTGATTGATGGCTTTTTCCATGATTTTAGACAAAATGGAAGTGATGGCAATTGGTCGGTAGTTTGAGGGATCGGTCTTATCGCCTTTTTTGGGAATAGGTTGCTAACTTCCATGATGAAGGGAATTCCCCAGAAGACATAGAGATCGTATAGAGCTTAGATAGGAGTGGTACTAGTTCGGGGGAACATTTCTTTAAGACAATAGCTGGGATACCGTCTGGGCCAGTCGCCTTATTGAGATCAAGCCAACTGATGATCGTTTCCAAGAGCTTGTACCGAAAATGAACTGGTTTTATAGCGTATGAAGAAGAGTTGACTAGGGGTACATCTTTTCCAGAATCATTGAGACACGAGTTTGATGCAAACAAATCCACAAAAACATTGGCTTTGTCTACAGAATCAGCAACTATCAATTCGTCAATAGATGTCAGGGGGATAAATGAAGATGTTCTAAAGTTTTTACTAATGGTTTTAGCTAAAGACCAAAATTTACGACTGCCTAAAGGAGATGTAGCTAGTTCATTGCATTTTCGTTGTTCGAACAACTTTTTGGTTTTAGTGATGACACTTTTGCAGATATTTCTAGCACCAACGTATTCTACATAACTGTCGACCGATTTATTAGATTTCCATTTAATGTAATATTTATTTTTTAAAGATATTTCATCAGCACAAGCCTTATTGAACCAGGGTTGGGAACGTGAATGACCTATAGGGTACTGTTTCCATTCCCATGAGGATGACTTCAGATACTGAAAGAGCGATGTCCGAAGAAGAGGACGACTTAAAACAATATTCACGCCATGAAAAGTTTGCAAAGAAATCCCGTAAATTACTCCGTCGAGCTGACTTAAAACACCACAAGGTTCTATCGGTTTTGCGAACAACAGTGGAATTAGGTACAGTAGAAATGATTTCTATTAGACAATGGTCGGAAAGACCTAAAGGCGAAAGAACAGAACTTTTATAAACAAGAGGGTTTGATGTAAGAAAGAGATCTAGAAGATGTGGAGTATGGTTAGGGTTATCAGGGATTCTTGTGGGTTCAGAAATCATTTGTGTGAGATCACATGAAATAGAAAATGTTTCTGAACTATGACCAGCAGGATTTGTAGTAGATGAAAACTGAAGCCAATTAGAGTTATGAACATTGAAATCGCCTACAATTGAGATATCGCAAGATGGAAACTGAGAAAGGAGATAGTCAACTTTCATACTAAGATAATCGAAGAAGTCTTGAAAGTTAATGCACTAACGGATTCTACTTAAAAAGTGCCTTAAGAACGTTTTTACAGTTTGTCGATACATTTAGAAATAAAAAAGTTATTCAAGTTTTTCAAAATCGCCATTTTTTCAATTTTGGATAATTGCGCAATAACGGTCAGAGATATCTTGATTACGACTATTGGATCTTAATTAACACCAAAATCGAGCACAACGACCCCATATTACTTTTTGTCTATCTGTACAGAAACTTCCCATAAGAAAACATCGAAAATGAACCACACTGTGCAATAAACTCGGATTCAATAAAAAAGGTTATATACAGGGTCACACAGTATAATAGCACCTTCTCACTTATCTCACGAATAGGCCTAAATTTTTTCTACTGATTTAAAATATAGAAACATGAAACGTTTATACAGAGTATTACGTCGTGAACAGTCCTTTCTTTTTTCTGGCGATATTGATCAATACTTTTATATTAGTGGATGAGACAAACAATAAAACACTGCTCATATTTATATAATCAATATTTTGTCAATGACACCTACACATGGACCTATTAGAAAATTATATTCAGACCTCAAATTACCTCTTTGCTAGGGTTAATCACTCTTTGTTTAACCGTTGTCAAAAGAGCAGGCCGTTTCAGCAGGCTAAATTTCCGGAGATGCCCGAAGTATAAATTGGCTTTACAATAAAAATTATGTTCATATATCGCCACAGAATTCACAATAATAATTAGTAGTAATAATTTAGACTAAATAAAATTCGGGTATATTATCTCAAGAACCGCTTATACTATCACGATCAAATTTTCGTATTAGGTTGATAATATTCTCAGAATGATTAAGCAATAAAAATATCCAAGTGCACTCTCAAGGGTAGAAAAAACCATTTATCATATCCGAAAACTATCACGATCAAATTTTGTATTAGTTGATAATAATTTAGAATGATTAAGCAATAAAAATATTCAGTTGCATAGCCGTCAAGGGTAGAAAAACCATTTATCATATCTAAAAACGGGAATTATCACGATCAAATTTGTTGTGATAATTCTAGAATGTTGCAATAAAATATTTTGCATGCGTGATAGTTTATTAATGCTAATCGATCAAATTTTTCGAGCTAATAAAATTTGATCGTATATAGTGTTTAGAATGTGTTTTCTACTGACCTGATATTTTTATTGCTTAATTATTCTAATATTATTATCAACGTAATACGGAAATTTGATCGTGATAGTGTGTGCCGTTTTCGAGACATTGTAAAGGTTTTTTTCTACTCCTTGGACGGTAGTGCATCTGGATATTTTATTGCTTAATCATTCTAAGATTATTATCAACCTAACACAAAAATTTGATCGTGATAGTATGTGCCGTTTTTGAGATATTGCAAAGGGTGGTTTTTTATACCCCTTGGACGGCAGTGCACCTGGATATTTTTATTGCTTAATCATTCTAAGAATATTAACAACCTAATACGAAAATTTGATCGTGATAGTATACGCCGTTTTTGAGATATGATAAATGGTGGTTTTTTTCTACCCCTTGGACGACAGTGCACCTGGATATTTTTATTGCTTAATCATTCTGAAAATATTATCGACCTAATACGAAAATTTGATCGTGATAGTATGAGCGGTTCTCGAGATAATATACGGGGTGGTGTATTCTACCCTTTGCACGACTATGCACCTGGATTATATTTAGTCTAAATTGTTATTACTGATTATTATTGTGAATTCTGTGGCGATATATGAACATAATTTTTATTGTAAAGCCAGTTTATACTTCGGGCATCTTCGGGAATTTAGCCTGCTGAAACGGCCTGCTCTTTTCACAACGGTCTTTATTTAGTGGATTTGCATAGGTGAGAAATGAAGTATTATCCTCGCCAGGAGTGTTTACCGCTACGTCATTAATTTATGAATTTAGCTATCCAATTTGCTTATACTGTCTTCTCATATAAAACAGTGAATTAAATAAGGATGGTGAACACTCGTAGTGCATTTGACGAAATCGACATACGGCATTGAATAAGCAAATGTAGTAGAAAGATTAAACCTATAAACGCGAAATCAATTTGTTCTATATGCATATTTTTATTTAATTTAATTCTCATTTGACTAATACTACATAACCTCCATTTGTTTGCTTATCCTTTGAATGTTTCCTCATTTTCTACATTTACTTCTTTCAAATCATTTATTAAACACTTTAAAGAAAATGGGGGTCCACTGATATCATGCGTGTGAAATTAGTACCTCGGCAAAAAGTTCCAATAGTTCTGATTAGAGTTATAGATTCCTTTTAAAGAGTTTAGAAGTACTTTATAAAAAATAAAAAGAGTTCCGCTCATTAACGGTTCCGAATTTTAATTTGAAAAATGGAGTACTAATTTCACACCGAAAGTCGAGATCCAGTAGTTATGACTAGCTAAATTACTATATTTTGCAAAGTTCTAGAATTCCTGATACGAAGAATTTTTTTTTTGAAAATTAAAAAAAAATTAAAAATTTTTGAAAATTCAGTTTTGACTTTTTTCCAAGAGTTCTCGCTAATTTAAAAAAAATATAATCAAAAATTACAAAGTTATAGTCCTTTTCCTTAAAGAAAATGTTAACAAAAAATATTTCTTGCAGCAGATTTGGACAGTATTCGAAAAGTTCTGAAAGAAATTCTAATGATCCGATTATTATATTTATAGAATTATTCGACGATAAATATTTTAAAGAGTTCCAATAGTTCCAAAATAGTTCTCGTGTAGTCCCTTTCCAAAGAGTTTCGATGCTAAAATGAATTATATAATTTTTTTTAAAATGAATTTTTCCGAAAAATGGGTTATGTTAACATTTTATTTTTTTAAGTTAAAGGGCTGTAACTTTTTCATTTTTATTATAATTTTTTTTAAATTAACGAGAACTCTTAGGAATGAATAAGAGAACCTCAAAAGTTGGTTGGATGTCAAAATTGAATTTGGACAATTTTTAATTTTTTTTTTAATTTTCAAAAAAAAAGGTTTTTCATATCAGGAACTCTAGTACTTTGCAAAATATAGTAATTTAACTAATTGGAACCGTTAATGAGCGGAATTTTTATAAAGTACTTCTAAACTCTTTAAAAGGAAGCCAGAACTCTAATCAGAACTATTGGAACTTCTTGTCGGGGTGCTAACTTCACACGCGTCCTGATATCAGTATCTGTCTATATCTTAATTCATTACAATCACGAAATTAAAGCGTGTAGCAAGCGCCTTGGGTATATCTGAGAAGACGGTGAAAAATATCAAGTCTTGAGCTGCATCTAACTCAAAACAAGTCCGGGTAAAAAACGAGCACGCAATAAAATAAAATCTTACGATCTACCCGAAACATCCAAAATGGGAATTAGGAATACGTTATATGTGTGCACAAAGTGAGTAATATTACATCACAACTTTTTACACATGTTTAAGATGCTAATTTATTTACAGAAAAACAATTGCAAGTTTAAATGCACAAATTGGCAACAGTCACATATTGATAAGTGACAGAAGTGTTCATCGTGCAATCCAGTCGCTAGGATTCAAATTCAAAAAAGACTCCAGCCGTAGAACTTTATTCGAATTGGAAAGAAGTTACATCGCAGAAATGCCAATTTTTCAAGATGTTAATTCACACATTTCCCATAGAATTTATGTTCCACAGTAAATGTCATCTTCGTACGTATATTATTTAGGCACGTAACATCGATTTTGTGTAATAATGTTACCATCTTACTGTGGGCCATCATTACTACTGAATTGGTAACAACAACAAGAAATTATGATTATGAAATCTAGTAGCCTTGCGAGGTGTAAACAGTGCAGCTAGATAGTTGTTCCATGCGAATTTTTTAACCTATCAATTGAATTTTCAAATTATGATTGTTTATTAGCAACTTACAATACAACCATTCTCCTGTTTTTATAATTCTGCTGCAATTATTAATTGTTTACGTTTTGTTGAAAATTGCATTGTTAGATTTCAAGGATATTGTTTTTCAACCGTTATCATTACGATAATCAACGTTTTCTAATTTTTACAAAATAAATCCCAATAAACAAGGAATTGTATTTTGTAATTCTGCAGCTTTAAATGCTGCCATCTTGGGGTATATTTTCTAATCAGAATTTATTATAACGAAAATAATTTTCGGAGGACACACCAGTGTGAAGTTAGCAATAGTTATTTAACAAATATTTAAAAAATTTTAAAAATATTTATTACTTCTCAGTCGTGACTTCTAACTAAGAATGTTATGGAAAAAGTCACGCAGTTATTAAACAAAACATTACTTTTGGTATAGAGTGCCACGGAAATTTGAGAATTTGACAATAAATAACTATTGTTTAAAGCAAGGTTTCTGTTCAACATTCTGGCAAATTATTTAATTTTAAAGACATGGCACATTTGGGCAAGAGACAACGTATTGAAATATTAAAAATTTACAGGTACGGAGACAGGAAAGAACACAAGTATTAGATTAGAGTTGAAACCGATTGTTGCTTTATACACACACACACACACACACACACACACATATATATATATATATATATATATATATATATATATTGCAGATTGGTTCTGAGGATGACCATCTTTTCTTTTGGGTAATTTGATGGCCGAAACATGTAAACATTGTTTATACATTAAATTAAATAAAAGATATGTAAATTAATTAGGACTCAACTTTAATTTTGTATTATTTTTTAATTTCGAGGGCCACTTACGTCAAATTGGCTAATTTTATGAAAAAATAAGAGATAAGTGGGAAAATTTTATTAGTGTTGACTACTTCTTAAGTTTTGTAGTTATGTAAAATTTTTTTATTTTGAGGGGCCCAATACCTCAGATGAGCCCTACTGTCTTAACCACATATTTGAAAATATTCATGAATTTTCTATGAAAAAATAAGAAATATATGGCACAATTATATTAGTGTACTTCTTGAGTTCTGTGAAATATACAGGGTGTTCCGTAAATATTGCAACAAGCGCCGGGAGGTGAAAGTATTCTAAATAAGAAAAAGTTCCCATAAACGTACCCTTGAAGATGGATCGTTGATTAAGATACAGGTCGTTAAAGAAAAAATCTTTTTTTCGTTTTTAAAATATTAAAAGTATATAAATTGATTCAGTTGACTTTATAACACATGAGGGATGGCGTGTTGTGCGACGTATGAGATACTTTTTAAATATATCAGAGGCATAGATATAGGGGTCATTTGAAGTATTTAACCCTGTAACTTCTAAGTCACTAGCATAAAATGAATTTCAGTGGCAGTTTTTGAATATCTAATCTTTTACAAGAAAAATGTTTACCTTGTGTAAGTGTAAGTAAGTAGTTTTCGGGAAAATTGGAATATTATAATATGATGTACCTAAAGTGTCAATCTCTTTTTGATGTACAGGGTGGCCAACTAAGAATGCGAGGTACTGTACCTGGGAAACTATCCATCGTAGAGGCTTGCGCAAAAAAAAGTTATTATTAAAACGGCCAATACAAAAACCTGGAAAATATTTTCAAGTTTCTGAAATGGCCGCTAGGGGGCGTAACTGCAATCTTGAATCTAAAAAAGTGATGTTTCTGCGAATTCTGCTATATTAACCTAATAAAAAAATAACTGATCTTTAAAGTCGAGGATAATCTGAATTTTTTTTTGTTTGGCACTTTTTGACGTACCTATAAAAATAAAGTGGTAGGGGGTATTCAAAGGTTTCGTTAAATCACCCCCCGTATCTTCGATTTTAACAAACTTGAGCGCGTTGAAAATAGCTTTTCTTGGGCTACAAATGTTAAAATAATTGAAGTTTTGTTAGTTTCACATGTCGTCGCTAGAGGGCTTTGTTCGACATTCCGACAGAAATGGTTAATTTTCGCAAAAAAATTAAATGCATTGGTATGACTTTTTTCATGAACAAGTAGCTAAATGATGCCTAAACAAGCTCGCGAAAACCGCATCTCGATATCTTGTTCCTAACCTAAAATATCGGCCAAAGAAAACTTTATACGAAAATACCTTAAATTTTTATTTTTTTTAACTACATTTTTCTGGAATTGTTTCTATTACGTAAGTTGTGGCCCTAAAAATGACCGATTTAAAGGAGCAAGGTTTTTAATGCCCCCATAAATGCTCGAAATGCTGACCATCACGCTCTATGCATTGCTGAGGCCTCTTATGGGTAGACAAAACTGCAGCTTCAATTTCGGCTCTGAATAGGTTACCTAGAAATTGCGATTTTAAATGTTTGTAAATTTATTCACCAGAATAAAATCACCCTTTTTGAAATTCTTTTGCGAAAATTAACCGTTTCTGTCGGAATTTCGAGCAAAGCCCTCTAGCGACGACATGTGAAACTAACAAAACTTCAATTATTTTAGCATTTGTAGCCCAAGAAAAGCTCTTTTCAACGCGCCCAAGTTTGTTAAAATCGGGTTAGCCGTTTCGAAGATACGGGGATTGATTTAAGGAAACCTTTTAATACCCTCCACCACTTTATTTTTATAGGTACGTCAAAAAGTGCCAAACAAAAAAAAGTTCAGATTATCCTCGACTTTAAAGATCAGTTATTTTTTTATTACGTTAATATAGCAGAATTCGCAGAAACATCACTTTTTTAGATTCAAGATTGCAATTACGCCCCCTAGCGGCCATTTCAGAAACATGAAAATATTTTCCAGGTTTTTGTATTGGCCGTTTTAGTAATAACTTTTTTCCGCAAGCCTCTACGATGTATAATTTCCCAGATACAGTACCTCGCATTCTTAGTTGGCCACCCTGTACAATAATAACTTAAGATAAAAAAAAATTATTACAATAGATTCTCAAAATGCGTTCCATTTTGCTCAAAGCATAAATTAGCTCGACTAATCATAGATCGGTGCACTCTTCGAAGCATACCAGGGTTATCTCTACTTTCTCCAAATGCTGTCATCACCCTTGAGAGTAGATCTTCTGAGTTTAATACTGGCATTTCATATACCAATGATTTAACATGTCCCCATAAAAAGAAGTCAAGAGGAGAGTGAGGGCTGGAGACCGAGCAGGCCAAGCCACAAAACCTCCTCTACCAATCCATCCATTTGGAATGAATTGGTCCAAATAGTCTCGAACATGCCTATAAAAATGAGCAGGTGCCCATCATGTTGAAACCACATATTGTAGCGAACGTTAACGTAAATCGTCAAAGTACTCAGGTAAAATTGCTCTTAGAAAATGCAAGTAATAATCACCATTTAGTCTTGGAGGCAACAAATATGGCCCTAGTATAGTATTGTCGATAATACCACCCCAAATATTAATGGAAATATTGTATTGATCTTTTCTTAAAGTAATAGCGTGAGGTTTCTCATAATCACAAATGTGGGTGTTGCGACTATTGTAATAACCATCTTTAGTAAAACATGCCTCATCTGTAAACAAAATGCTTGGAAGAAAATCAGGTTCATATCCATTTTGTTGAATATACCAATTGGAAAAATCCAGACGATGAGGAAAATTTGCTGGAGTCATTGCTTGAACCTTCTGTATTCGATATGGGTAAAGTAGTTCCTCACTCACAGCTCTCCAGACAGTTGATTTGCTAGCATTCACGCAATTAGCCAATGCACGAATGCTAGTATCAGGTTGTTATTAATTCGATTCATAATTGCATCTTCAAGAACTACCATGCGAATTGTTCTTGGACGACCAGCACCACCCGGACGTTTCAACGAACCATATTCTCTTAATCGACGATGGATTCTTTCAAAAAGTTGAATGGTATGGAGATTGACGATTAGGGAACCGTTCTGTATACAAACGCACAGCTTCATGGTTATTGCAATTAGCTTCACTGTATCTTCTCATAATATTCCAATTTCCCCGAAAACTACATACTTTGAGCTTTACACAAGGTAAAAATTTTTCGTGTAAAAGACTTTAGATAGGTATTCAAAAACTGCCACTGAAATTCATTTTATGCAAGTGACGTAGAAGTTACAGGGTTAAATACTTCAAATGACCCCTATATTTACGACTCTGACATATTTAAAAATTACCTCATATGTTGCACAACACGTCATTCCTTATGTGTTAACCGCATCTCATATATGTGCCTTTAATATTTCAGGAGTTAGGAGCAAACAACGCAAAAAAAATGTTTTTCTTTAACGACCTGGTGTAACAAACTTTAAACGTGTTGTTAATAATTCACCTCTCTGCAGGCAACTAACGTGCATTTCGTGCCATGTGTGCTGCATATCATAGCTGCATAAAACATACTTTACTTATTTAAAATGAATCCTTCCACGCATATCGTTTGCATTTTCAGTTTCAGACATGTTTTGGGAGCGTCGTTTTTTGTGCGATACTGAAAGGTACAAGAGCATCCATTTTTGCTGTTAAATATTTTTTATTAAAAGTGCTGTAAAATTTTACGGTGAGTTTATTTGAAGTTATTTTACAATGTTTGAGACGTTTGCATTTCAGACACTTTTACTTTTTATTTTTTAGTTTTTCACCTTTACTGTTATTTTTCACACGTTTATGCACATCTACGCAATTAATTATTTTACCGTTAATCCAAGTTACAGTATTAGTACGATTAATCTAGAGTGAGGTAATCACCTTCGTTAATGGGAAGTGTGGTTCTAAAACCCCTTAATCCTGGAAATTTATTCATTTGGAAATTATAAAGCATACAAATCCAGATTTATTTCAACCCTGAAGTAATATTACGCAACAATTTCCAAAATGCTGACCCAGCATGCAGCCATTTCGTTATCTACAGTGTGACGAAGAATAAGATATTCTGATTCCATTAATTACTCATAATATTAATTATTCATTAGGTTATAACGTTACGAACATTAGCATTAAGGTATTTCCGTTTTAATTAAATATAGGCTGTATAATAAAATTTGTTATTGTTGACATTTTCTTTTAGGGTTTATTTGTTTATTCCATATTTAAAGTTGGCGTCAGAGTATTTAACAATTAGTTTCAGGAAGAAGAAACCCCGATTTTAAAGCGAACATATCTAGGTACATGTAAATATTTTTTAGTTAATAAGGCAAATCGATAATTTTATGAACCTGACCCACTTTAATCTGCGACTGAGCATAAGGCACAAACTCTTCCAGTTATTACCCAAACTGTTAAGTAGCTAAAATTTGTAGCCATGGGTGTAGAAGTATACTTATAGAACTTAAGGGTTTTACACTGTATCTAATAAACAACGCATCTTCAAGCGTACGTTTGAGAACTTTTTTCATATTTAGAGGTATACTTTCACCTCCCGACGTTTGTTGCAATGTTTACGGCATACCCTGTATACCTATGTAAAGTAAACATTTTGAATCTCGAGCGCCAAGTACGTCAAATTTCTACACATATTGCCTTAACCACATATTAGAGAGTATTCTAAAAGTTCATAGATTTTTTATGAAAAAATAAAAAACGTGACAAAATTTTATTAGCGTTAACCACTTTTTAAGTTATGTAAAATTTTTGAATCTCGAGGGCCAAACACGTCGAATGAGCCCATTTCGACACTTACTGCCTTAACCACGTATGTGAAAATAACAGTTTTTTACGATAAAATAAGAAATGTATGGCACAATTATATTAGTGTTAACTACTTCTTAAGTTATAGGTATGAAATATATATGGAAAATAAAATGTTTGAATTTCGAGGGCCAAATACGTCAGATCGTCGTTACTATATTAAACACGTAAATGAAAATATAAAAGTTTATGAAAAAATAAGACCCGTATGACAAAATGTTACTATCGTTAACTATGTAGGTATTATATGTAAAATAAAAAATTTTAAAATCACATCAAATGTGCCCATTTTGTCATCTAAGTGTTCATTAATTAAATTAGAGTTTAAGAAATTCTATAAAAAAAAAATGAAGGATTATGCTCGAAGATCAAGTTTAATCCTATATGTAATCCTATGGATACGAAGGAATCTAATTAGATATATTTTTGCACGTGTTGCTGGAAAGCTATTGCTAACTTCACATCGGTATGACTCACCTCATATACGCGATAATGTAAAGAAATCATACGAGTATATTTTAATGTGTTTTTTCGACGTATTTACATTTAAAAACAATTTAATTATTTTCACTTGTTTATTCCCTGGGTTTCTAATTAGTCATTAATGTCTCGACTTCATTTTAATTTTAATATTTAACCTTAATGGAAAACAACATTAAAAAGGTTTTTTACATATAAATAAAAGGGAGACCAATTATTATTGTTTGATGGTTATCGTTAACATTATTATTAATAATAATAAAAATTATAAAAACACATTTAAATATATGTTTGAGAAAGACTTGTTCTGGAAGTTTCTTTGTAACACAACGCCAGCTAGTGAACGTATTCAGAAACAAATTGGTAGTTAAAGCAAGTATCGAATGTTTGGGTCGCTCATCCACATATCTCAGTGCTAAATTGATACTTTTGTCACTTTGCATTTGAGCACGATTTTGGAGTACTACTGCCGCCTAAATACTCCTATAACGTGCAACGCCATCTATATCTTGAGAAGTATTCTAAACAAGATATACATGAAAATTCATAAAAATGACAATCAAATGTCTAAAAATTTCTTTACAGGTCAGTGCCACCTACAGGTCAGGATCTTAAGAATTTTGTCGCTGCCTGTAAACGCTGCGGCATATACAGGGTGTCTCAGCTTAATATAAGTCAATATTACCTAACATACCTTAGACCAGAATTGAATAGATATTATTTTTCACATACTGCTAGGGGGCGTCAACTATCGGAAGTTTCATGTAATGAAAAGGCCGAAACCTTTTGACCAGACCTCATTTACAAATTTTAGAAAAATATATTAAATCATGAACCTTACCACTTAAGAAAGGTGCACTTATTGACCGTTCCTAAATTTATTATCGAATGTTAGGGCAATTTTGATAGAATTGAGTGTAACGTTACAATACATACTTTTACAACTTTCCTTCCCTATTGAAGAAAATGGCGTTTTTTTTGCCATGAATTATTGTTTATTTGATAGGGAGGGGAGGTTGCAAAAATATGTACTACAATTTTCTCTTCTTTTCTCTTCTTTCTCAGCTTATTCCATCCATCGTCGGATGTAAGCCTCCCTTAGATTCTTCCATTCTTCTCTGTTCGTTGTTTTCCTCATCCAATCGTACCCTACCATTTTCTTTATGTCGTCCGTCCACCTGGTCTGTGGCCTTCCTCTACTCCTCTTTTACACTGAATTAATTCTATGAAAATTGCCGTAACAGTTAATAAATTAATAAATATTTCTTAAACGATTAACTTTAGCAACTTTCAACTTTCAACCTTTTTTAAGCGGCAAGGTCTATTTTTTAATATTTTTGTACTAAAATTTGTATACGAGGTATGGTGAAAAAGTTTAGGTGTTTTAATTACATAAAACTTCCGATAGATGGCGCCCCCGCGTACCTGAAAAATAATACCAAATTCCAATTTTTCTCATTCTAAAACCCCGCTAAATTCCATGCATCTCCCTTACTAAGGTATGTTGAGTTGTATTGAGTTATTTTAAATTGAGGAGTAGCTGATCTTACTTTATACACGCAATTTACGGACACCCTGTATATGATAAAAACTATTAAAAAACAAATTGTACAAAAATAATGATAATGTTATAACTACAATTCTTTTATAAAGAAGTATTTTGATCAAAACACTTCGTTATGGAGAAATGCCATGTACGCATTGAGAGACATAATAAAAACAATATACAAACTAATTCCAATCTAAGAAATGATTAATATTTATAATGAGGAGCAATGCTCCTAGGGTACTACATCAGATTTTAAGACTGCAAAAGATTTCAGGTAATATCAAATTGTTTTATGAAAGATGTCATGTGATTCCAATATGATATCTTGGTTGTCTCTAGATTTCAAAGGAGGTCCGTAAGTCTTGCATACGCTTATAAAACAAGGCGCAATAGGATAAAATGATGATGCCACTGGTATCAACGTTAAGTCTTTCATGTAATTAAAAACACCTAAACTTTTTCATCATACCTCGTATACAAATTTTAGTACCAAAATATTAAATAATAGACCTTGACGCTTAAAAAAGGTATACTTTGTTGCTAAAGTTAAGCGTTTAAGAAATATTTATTAATTTATTAACTGTTAAGGCAATTTTCATTTGTAGGGGTGTCCATTTTTATGTACGTAAGAAGTCAAATGCAAATATACTACGTGCATATACGTATGTATGCACCTAGCATTTATATACGCATAAGTACATGTACACATGTAAATATAAAATTATATAATATGTACAAACCATTTATGTATACACGCATGTATGCTTGTATGCACGGATGCGTGTATGGGCGTATGTATTTCTGCCTGTATGCACGTATGCATGTATGAACGTATGGACTACGCAAATATGCACGCAAAATGAACTCGTGTATGCATTACGAACATATGGATGGCTACACCTGTATAGGCATGCACAATGCAGGTTTGCACTTTATATGTATAGGTATATACGTCCTCATTTTGACTTAATATCTGATGTCTAAAAATGTATTCTTTTTACTAAAGCAGTGCAGAACCATTTAGATGGTTAGCATTACTACTATTACAAATTTTCTGATAATCTAGTTTATAACACTAGGGATGCATAGTATTTGTTGTCTCTAGCATATATGGCTTTGAAATATGTTGCCCCTAGTAAACGCACTTGTTTTGTTATTTTGATAAGTGTAACTTATGTGTAAGGAAATTTTTGAACGAGTTGAAATTTTTATGCTTATTGATTTCGCAACATCCTATATTTAACTTCAATATTAGTAAGTTTGGCAACAATGTACATTACACTTTTGCTTTTTCAAATAATCTGGAACATGTGGTAGTTTTAAAAATTCCTAATTTGTTGCAGAAAATCACGTCTTCTTTTCTGGTTCTTTTTGATAAGGGGGAACACCATTTTTAAGAAAATTGACGCCTCGTTAGAAAACTAACATGATATATGAAGAAGATTTCTATAATTTTATTGTAATATTACTTAAAAATTAACAGTTTTGGTACTGGATTTGGCTTTCTGTATATCTAATTGCACTAACACACGTTTCGCTTCGAATCAAGAGGTATTGGACTTTATCGTTTCGTCTGTCCTCAAGATATTATTGACCGATACTACCAGTATAGTCGGTCAACGTTTCTCCGAGTTATGAAATAACATCCATCACCCGGTGAGTGCATTTTAATGACTAATTCTGCATGACGAGGCTCTCGTTAAACAAACAATTGCTGGGGTTACTCTGAGAACAACTCGCTATTATCACGAATTACCATTCTACTGCTACGTTTATCCTTTTTGGAAAATTTAATGCCTGTAACCGTTTTGGTGAACCTCTTATTAGGATCATATGGAACGAGGTTATGTACTTCTAACTACAACCGTTAGTTAAGTTTAAGTGGGAATTCGAGTTGGCTTACTTACACCTGTAATTGGTTTGTTAACTGTTAACCTTTAACTTAAATTTTTGATTATTTTTGTATGTATTTAGTCTTACAGTTACACAAAATTCACAATTTGTTTTTAGTTTTATGTCTATGTACATACAGTTCAGTCATCAGCTGCTCGAACATGTACTTTGAACTTAGTATATGTGTCGCTAGTTTAGGGGGTTGTTCCTATAGGAATTTCATAAATGTTGTGCTTATTTAGATTAATTCATGTGTTGCATTTCACTGGTTAAAATTGTGTAAGCTACAAACGCTATCTTAATAAGGAAGGTATTCAATTTTCTTATTACGGCCTCCAGCCACATGCTTAAAACTAATGCTTAAGATTTTCCTTTGTGCCTAATTAAATTTATGTTTTACACTTATAAAGCTAGTGACAAACTCAGCCTTTCTGAACCCGTATGTATTATGTTTGCTTTGTCTATACTGCTAATTGCAAGTAAATTTAGTTTCTTTGCGCTTACAAAAAAAAAACAATGAAAGTTTTAGTTTATATTTTGGGTTTTAAAGTGCGTTTTGGTTTGATTTAAAACTGAAATACCAGTCGTAAGGAGAGCTCTTCCTAAGACTTCGGTTTAAAGTTATTTGGTTGCCTTTATACATATGTTTTGTTGTTTTACTTTTAGGGTCAACATTGGATGTCGAACAGTGCACATTTTGATTTTACGTATTATAAAACTTGTTCAACACTTTGTTTAAATTGTAGGTTTAACACTTTCCAGAAAGGTAGGTGGGTTACTACTAGACCATTTGGGTCAGATTTTATTTTAGTTTAAATTCTCTCAAATTTTGGTTCACATATCGGATAGCGATCCCAACTTAGGATAACGATTGTGTGCATTGCTAGATTATTGTTTCTTAGATTATCACATTTTATATAAACATTATCTGGTTATCTACCCTAATAATATTTTTTTGTTAAAATACGAATATTAAAAATTTATATTAAACAAGTTGGTGTTAAACGATCGTCAGTTGTTTCTTTATTCCTGTGGCCTAGGATGAAAATTCCTAGCCAGACCTTTTACCTGGTTGGACTTAGTCCAGTGTTTATTTTAATTGTAACGTCTCTCTCCTTGTGCCGTAGCCCTTTTCTTGATCCAGGGGCGAAACAAAAGTTTAGATCAAGTGGCGCCCTATTAATCTCTATGTGTACTTTCCTACGCCAAACCGCCCAACTCACTGACTGAGCTTCCGGTTAATTTCTTAATTCGTTTTACCGCGCACTTTCTCCTTTTCTACCACAATCCTCTTGTGCACGTAACAATTTGATTGACAAACTGCCAAATTTGGTTAGTCGAGCTAATAGTGTCAAAGTTATACAAGTTGAAAGTAGTGGTTGCACACAGATTTTGGGAAATGGAAAAAAGTGAGCTTCGTGCTGTCATCATGTACCTACAAAAAAAAAGGTTCATACAGATATGGTTGGCATGCTCCTTCCTATCGAGTAGTAAAAAATTGGTCTCGAGCGTTCTAATGCGGCAGAACAACCTGCGAACATGCCAAAGGTGCTGGTCGGCTGCATTCTGCGTGTACTCAAGAAAACGTTGATCTTGTGAATCATAGAAGATCCTCGATTGACTGAGATAACACGCCTTTCAAATCGTACGATTGGAACCATAATAGAACCATAAGAGTCACTCCTTCAATTGCCAATTTAGCCTTGTTTAACCGTAATCCTAAATGTTTCCTCGATCGCTATGTTACGGTTGATGAAACTTGGCTTCATCACTTCGATCTTGAGTGCAAACAACAAATGATGGAGTGGAGTCATCCAGGATCTCACCCTCCACGCAAATTTCGTGTACAGGCTTCAACGGGCAAGATTGGAGTCATCTCAGTTGTTTTGAGCAAGAAATAAAAATAAATAAATAAATAATGGCTACAGTTTTGTTGTATGACGAAGGAATTTTACTGGTAGGTTTTTTGGAACAGGGCCATACAATCACTGGTTAATGGTCAATATTATGCAGGATTAGTTACAAAACTTCGTTATTGTATTAAATAAAAAAGAAGAACAAACTGTCACGCGGAATTCTCTTTCATCAAGACAACGACCCAGATCATAGGAGCCTTATTTCTATGAATACAGTTCATGACGCTGGGTTTAAAGTTATGGAGCATCCACCCTACTACCCGTGATTTTTATTTATTTCTAAAGCTAAAAGAGAGTCTTCGGGGAACAGAATTTGAAAGCGATGACGCAGTTATGGCAGCAGTGCAGGGCTTCTTCTGTGATCAAAAAAGGTGTTGCCATACTTGAACATAGGTGGAATGTGTCTTCACGTTCCAGGGGATTAGATTGAAAAATAATGTTGCATTCTATGCTAGGAACATTAATAAATACTGTTCAGAATTGTTCAGGTGATCTTCTTCATGAACAATGATCACTGGGGTCTCTCAACTACTATTAGTTTATACTAGGATTGTAAAAACCGTTTATTATAGCGTAGTATTGTAAATTGCTGTATCGTAATGTACAAATTCTTGCGACTTCTCTGGAAGCGAAACATATCAGAAAAGCACGAGAATACGAAAAAACTCGATGCATGTCGTAATTATGTGCACTTAAGTAGGTATACATGCATGTACGTACTTATAAGTATGCACGTAGTCTGTATACATTCAAAAAAAAAAAAATTTGGCCAGAAATTGCTTAAAAAGATATACCTTGCATCATGATCGTTTAGATGTTGACAGAGAAAACCGTAATTTCCATTCAGAGGTAAAGAGACAACACGTTTTAGAAACAAGTTTTTTAAGAAACAATATATAAAAATCTCCTACTCATGCTTTTTATCAATATTTAAATATATCTGTTTCAAATGCACGTCTATACGTATGCACTATGCAGATATGCATATAGATGGATTAAAAAGCTATGTCACCGAAGCAGCACAAAACCACTTGCATTAATTAAGGTATGTCTGCACCTAGACACGAAAGCCCGAATGCATGTAAGTACATATGTAAGGATTGTGCATACGTGCAGGTACGCACGTATGAATGTATGCATGAATGCATGGGTACACATACGCAAGGACACGTACAAACGTGTGCATATATGCAAAGCTTGTACGTATGCACCTATGCAAGTACATGTTGATGTTATACATATACCTTTGTACGTATGCACTATGCAAGTATGCATGTATGCACATGGATGTACGCTTTAAAAACCTATGCCACCCACGCAACACAAAACACCTGAATGAATTTATTAAGTTAGTCACCACCATTGCACATTATCTTACACTTCAGTTCATAATTATGTGCTGATAAAGTGAAAAATTAGGTTATAATTACCAAAAACATGTAACTAAATATAATACATATAATATTGCATCATAATACAGGGTGGGTCAGACCGGTGTGAAGAGAGCAGATAATACATAGCAGACAATTTTAACGGAAATATCCGAACATCCAGGATCGTAGTAGGCGAATTTGTTAGAATTATTATCTGCCAGCAGATACTTTTCCTGCAGCTACACACACACTGCTACGTTTGTAATTGTATTCCTTATATTGGGAGCACAAAGCACAAAGTGATAGGATGAAAACTGTACATTTTATGAATTTTTAAAGGAAATGGGTAGAATTTAACATCCTCGTCCTCTTTGAAAATCGATGCTACAAAAAAGGGATGCTTGTATTGTGTTAGTAGACATTATCCTAAAGGCACAAAGTGCCACGATTAGAACTGTACATTTTATGAATATTTAATGGAAATTGGGTGGAGTTTAACACCTTCAGCCCCTTTGCAAATCGATGCTACTAAAAAAGGGATACTTATATTCTGTTAGCAGACATTGTAGTAAAAGCACAAAGTGACAGGATGAAAACTGTACTAAAACTGTACTAAAATGGGATGCTTGTATTGTGTTAGTAGACATTATTCTAAAAGCACACAGTGACAGGATCAGAACTGTAGATTTTATGAATTTTTAAAAGAAATGGGATAGAATTGTAACACCCTCAACCCCTTTGCAATCGATGCTACTAAAATGGGATGCTTATATTGTGTTAGTAGACATTATTCTAAAAGCACAAAGTGACAGGATCAGAACTGTAGATTTTATGATTTTTTAAAGGAAATGGGATAGAATTGTAACACCCTCAACCCCTTTGCAAATCGATGCTAATAAAAAGGGATGCTTGTATTGTGTTAGTAGACATTATTCTAAAAGCACAAAGTGCCAGGATCAGAACTCTACATTTAATGAATTTTTAACGAAAATGGGGTGTAATTTTACACCCTCAACCGCTTTGCAAATCGATGCTACTAAAAGGGCATGTTTATATTGTGTTAGTGGACGTTAGTCTAAAAGTACAAAGTGACAGAATGAGAACTGTACAATTACAAATGTAACAGTGTGTGTAGCTGCAGGGAAAGTATCTGTTAGTAGACAGTAATTCTAACAAATCTGCGTACTACGGTCCTGGATGTTCGGCTGTTTCCGTTAAAATTGTCTACTATCTATTATCTGCTCTCTTCACTGGGTCAATTGTCAAAACTGAAAATACAAATACTTTATTTGTATGAAGTAAGTACTAATTTATTACAAAAGTAAAAACCTACAAAAAAATTACCTACAAAAGATGTTCAAAGTGGTTTCCTCGCTGTTCTATACAAACATCGCCTATTTTCAACGCTGATTTACAAATCTTGGCGCAAATCTTCAGGAACTGAAGGTTTTCAAATTCTGACTGAATACGTTCCTTCAAATGTTCAACATCACGAATCTTGACGAAATAAACCTCATTTTTGCGCAACAACATTAAGATTCTCTTCTGTAGTTACTGAAACTGGCCTACCTGAACGAGAAAGCTCCGCCACTGCTCTAGTCGCTTCGAATCTTAAATTTAATTTCCGAATACCTTGTCGAGATGGAGGTTCGATGTTTGAAAAAGGTTCCACAAAGGAATCACAAACATCACTGCAATTATGGTCTTATTTCCAGTATGATTGTAACACGCTGTTCTGTACTTAACTTTCTATTCATCGTTGATTAAATAACATACAGCAAAGAACAGTTAGTGTCAACTAACTTATCCGTAATTGTTGAGTTCACAACTGTAGTCAAGCTCACAACATACTATGACTACGCTAGGCAAAACAACCTCTAAGGATTGCTAGCGACAACTGACTTATGATAAAGATCTTACACAAACCTTATAATCAAACCAGGAAGCGTCAAAGAGCCCCGATAAAATATCTCATGATACAATAGCCCCCGACAAACCAGCCCACGCCAATATAACCCCAAGTCAAACAACTCAAGAATTGTTTTGTCGTAAAACCCAAACCATATTAAAATATGAAGTTTACCTTCAATAAAATAAACTTTCTGACATAAAAAATGTAGGTATTTGATACTAACAATTTAACATTCCTATCACCGGCAGAATTCTAAACGCCTAATGCGTTTTTTTGAGTACAAATTTCACAATTTCTTTGAAATAATTTTTAATTGGACAAAAATCCTGCGTTTGCGCGTAGTAGGGGTTTAAAGATTACTTATTTTATTAAAAAGTTTATTTTTAATGAAGGTAAATTTCAAAATTATTTTTTGAATAATTTTTTGGACGTGGGCGGCTTTGTCGAGGGCTATTTTGTCACGGATCATTTTGCGCAGCAACGAAAGTTGTATAATGTGTATTAATTTGGTGCTAGTTTTATTTAACAATGTTTATGTATAATCAAAACGTTACGTCACGGATATATCATAATTTGGTTATAAAATGAAATGTAAGGTTGACATATCTCACCTGTTTTAGAAGGTGTGATATAAAAACTATATACAGTAATTGGAAGGCCGACAACATTCTTTGCAGGGGCGTTCCAAGAGGTCGTGACGAACAAAATTTACGTGAGCACCTACCATTTAGGACTTCTCGTATCATTTCTCACCTTTCTATACGTTCACGTTTTAATAACCCCTAGCAGCAATCTGTACAAATACAAATATAATTTCCGATATTTTTTATATAAACGCTCTTCTTTATTACTTTCCGAGATATTGGCCACCCTGTGCATTCGCTGTAGCTACCTGCATTATTTAATAATATTTAATAATTTAGGCCCAAAACCTGAACCCTGCGTCACGCCAGAGTTGATTAGTCTCTCATTAAAAAATAAAGGACCGACTTGCGTACCGTTCAAATTTCTATTCCACAAGGACGAAACAGATTTAAAAGATCATCTGATTATATCAGATTCTGTTAGCAGAAATTTTGTATAGTTCAAAAGCGTTCCTTCTTAAAATTTAGTCAATGCTGTAAATACCGGGTGGCTACAAAAAAACGAATCCTGTTTAAGTTTGCACATCTTTGGAATGCTTTCAGAATGGATTCCAGTTTTTATTTTAAGACACAGTAACTGAATTATTCTCAATTAAAACGTTTATTTCAAAACATAAAGAATAACAATTTAAAATCAATTATACGTTAGTGATATTCTTCAAAATTCTACCAATAAGATCTTGTATGTATAGCCTACTTATAAATTGTTATGTCTATTTTATGTTTAAATTGTAAAATTGTCTCTGATCACATTTATCGACTTTGGCCACACTCTTCTAATCGTGGGCAAGATCTTCTAAGTTCGAGTTTTAATTACACCTTTGTTGCAATGCATTACACCTGAGTGTCTAAAGGATTACAGTCTGAGAATTAGACAACCAATGGTTGCCTGGAATGAAAGGTGCCATGTTCTTCAAGAACTGTTGTGTCCTTGCTGTGGGATGGAGCACTGTCCTGGATAAAATGTAATCGTTATTCGGTATAATCGATGCATTTCTGGTAATAAATCGTCACGTAAATGCAGTATGTATTCTTGTTTGTTTATTAACTAAGGGTCACTGAAAATAACTTTTTCCATTCCAGGATATTAGGATGCTACCATCAGCTTCTTAGAAAACTTGTAGCGTAAAATCATTTTGTCTTGAAAATTAGGTTTTAGGTCAGCATTCGAAAACTCAGCTGTATAGACGTAAACTTTTGATGATAACGAATTGGGTTTGGTATTTTTCTGGTTGAACCTTGCAACATTTAGAAGACAAATGGGTTCTGGTTGATTTTCGGGTATGAAATTCACGTACAATTTCTGAATTTTCATTATTGAGCAATTACGGGTTTCTGAAATCGTCCATTTTCGTACCGATTTATAGAAGGTAGCCTGGAAACTCTCCCGCAATTTTTTCTCGCGATAACCCATTTCAATTAACTCCAAATCAGACTTTGTTAAATGAGGTGCCATTATCAAGAAAAATTAACTCAATGTCACGAAATGTCACTTAACGGATTTTAAACGAACAAGTAACTGCAAGTGTCACTCATAACTACATTTGTTTTAACAAAAAGTTATTTCGATTTAAGTTGCTTATGCAGACGTCACGTGTAATTGATATTTAAAAATCCGTTATTCTTTTATGTTTTGAAATAAACGTTTGTAATTTGGAAAGTATAATTTTCAGTTCACTATGTCTTCGAGAATAAAAACTGAAATGCATATCTGAAAGCATTCCAAAGATGACAGGATTCGTTTTTTTCTAGCCTTCCAGTATATGCCTTTGGTTGCCTAGAAACGGATTCATCGAATTGTGTATGTCGTATTGACGTTTGAACATGGAAAATTACCAGATGTTTTATCATTTAAATATGTCGCACAATTATAAATGAGACTTTTAATTTTTTTTAATACATACCCTAAATACCAAATTGTCGAAACAAGTGTAAGGGACGTGGATCAAGCCTACTTGAGTTTTTTTCTATTAATTACAAAATTTTAAGAATTAGGAGCGTTTTATCATTTAGTTTTTTGTATTTAAGGCTGCCATGTTAGTTTATATAAATATGCATAGATTGCGATAGCGATTGAGAATTATATATATATATATATATATATATATATAATATATATATATATAGATTCAAAGTGTGTTTTTTTTTTAGTGTTGTGTTTAGAAAATTATATATACATATACAAATGTTCAGTTTTTTTTAAATAGACATTTAATAGGCTTTATTTTCAACATTAAGAACAAATTCAAGTTAGGGAACGTGGTTCAAAGTTTTAATTTTTTCAGTTCTTTTAATTTATCTTAAAACTATTTAAAATAATAAATCCAAATTTAGTACAATATTACATCTTAAACTCATATTAAAGTAGTTTAACGTTTATCAATATCTACAGTAGTACATTTTATGGTAATTTATACTTTCATGACGCCTCTAACTCTTAAAACAAAAATTAGATTGCCCATTTGATTTAGGAATTTTTTCGAAAATGCATAGTTTTTGAGATAAATTAGTGTAATCTATGAACAGCTTCCAAATGGTAAGTAAAGAACGTCTGATGCTCCCGCAAAAAAATAGTGTGGCATGAAAATAACAATAAAAAAAAGAATCAAATTATGTCAAATCTCAGGTTTTATTTTAAATAAGACTTGTGCATAAGAAAGAATGTAATTTATTTTAATAATTTATTTTGTTGTTTTACTTTTATTTTCCTTTATTTAATTCAACTGAAAAGTTAAGAAAAAACGTGAGAATTGACATAATTTGATTCTTTTTTATTGTTCTTTTCATGGCACACTATTTTTGCGGGAGCATCAGACGTTCTTTACTTACCATTTGGAAACTGTTCATGGATTACTATATCTCAAAACTATGCATTTTTCGAAAAAAAGCAGAAGAAAAAGTTCCTAAATCAAATGGGCAATCTAAATTTGTTTTAAGAGTTAGAGACGTCGCATGAAAAAGTTCGGGGGATAAAGGTGTACCACCCCAGAAAATGTACTACCCTGTAATATTGATAAACGTTAAACTACTTTAATATTGAGTTTAAGGAGTGTAATATGTGTACTAAATTTGGATTTATTATTTTAAATAGTTTTGAAGATAAATTAAAAGAACTGAAAAAATTAAAACTTTGAAACCCTGTATCTCCAAAACTAAGCGTTTGGCAACCTATGTTTATATGAACTTTTGTCTTAATATTGAAAGCTCTATCGACTATTCAAGTCCTCTAAAAAATGGAACACTATATATATATATATATATATATATATATATATATATATATATATATATATATATATATATATATATATATACAGGAGCCAAAAGTACCGATAAATTCAATTAAAATTAGGTGTTTGTTTTTGGAAAAATGCTCGGACACGTCGATTTTTTTTGTAGCGATTTTTTGATACTAGTTCATGTATACAGGTGGCCCAAAATAATTTATGACTACCAACTTCATTTTTCAAATGGAAACACCTATTTTTTATTTCATTTTGGATTCTGCTTTAAATTTTAAGCAAGTTTTATGTACCATTTTTTGACGTAACACACATATATACAGGGTGACGCATGTAGAAGATAAATTTATTTTTTCATTTTTTTATGGAACCCCAAGTATATTATGACGTTTTTGAGTTCTCTTAGAAACTTCTGAACATAATTCATGTAACATACTCATATCTAAATTCAACAGTGTTCGAAAAAATTACATAAAATAGAAATAACCACAGAACTTTAATACTTAATAAATAACAAACGTTTGAATAACAGTTGAATATCGACATGGTATATTACATAAGATATGTTTACATTAAGTTAATAGTTGAATAGTTGTTAAATATGTTACATGAAATATGTTCATGAGTTTATCAGTGAACTCAAAAACGTCATAATATACTTGGGTTCCATAAAAAATGAAAAGTAAATTTATCTTTACATGGGTCACCCTGTATACATGTATTACGTCAAAATGGAAAAATGGATAACTAAATAACAATATTTGACGTGTTCCAGCATTTTCATGAAAACATATTCTTCAGTTTTTAACAAATTTATGCGGGACTTTTGACCTCTCTATGTGTATTTTCGATAACTATTCAGTTTAGGTATAGACATGTAATAAAACTTACTTAAAATTTAAATCAATCCAAATGAATAAAATATGTTTCCATTTGACAAAATAAGTTGGTAGTCATAAATTCTTTTGATCCACCCTGTATACATGAACTTAGCATCAAAAAATCACAAAAATAAAATCGACAGTCCGAGCGATTTTCCAAAAACACCTAATTTAATTGAATTTATGCGGTACTTTTGCTATTATATATATATATATATATATATATATATATATATATATATATATATATATATATATATTATAGGTGATTATGAGAAGTGGCAATATTTTAAAGATATGTCGAAGCCAAAATAAGTAAAATAAACTCATATGTTTAAGTCCGATTTTCATTTGTTTCAGGGATAATTGACTTTTTCTTAAAATGTCAAATCTCATCAATTTTTGCCTATTACGAAGTACGTTGATGTATTGATCTTATGACTATTTGAGAGCGAAATCCAGAAAGGAAACTTTAAAATAATTATTGCCCTTTAGTAACTTTTAAATTTGGCGGCTAATAAATTCTCACCAAGAACGTTCTCACTATCGCCAATATTTGCAAAATTCCCTAACAGGGTATTTATTTTAAGAGTTGACTTTCTGGATTACGCAACCAGAACTTATGTGTAATTAGGTGAAAGTAGGCAACTGAAATGAAAACTGACAGTTAGTTGTTAAAGTGACAGTTGTTCAACATTAGTTTTATGAAGTTGTAAAAATGCCCCACAAATTTAGTCATAAAGAATATGCCGATATGATATTTGTTTATGGGTTCTGTAATGGTAGTAATGTTCGTGCAGTGGAGGAGTATCGACGTCGTTTTCCGAATCGAAGAGTTCCTAACAAGCGAGTATTTCAAACTGTTTTTACACATGCCGGCGAAACTGGGACATTTCCAAGTGCAAGTATTGTTTCTGAAAGAGAACACGGAATCGCTGTTGGACTTGAAGAAGATATTCTGGATGTGGTAGACGAAAATCCAGAGATAAGTACAAGGCGCATCGCAATCCAATTTGAAATACCACAAACAATGGCTTGGAAAACACTTAAGCAACAAGGTTTGAACGCTTATCATTTGCAAAAAGTACAAAATCTCCACGAAGGCGATTATCCTTTAAGGCTACAATTTTGTCATTGATTCGGGAAAACAGAAGATTGTGTAAAGACATTTTGTGGTCGGATGAAGCTCAATTTACGCGAGATGGAATTAACAATTGTCACAATAATCATCGATGGTCGGACGAAAATCCCATGCTACGATAGAACACAATTTCCAACATCGATTTAGCATTAACGTTTGGTGCGGTATTCTAAATGATCAATTAATCGGTCCTTTCGTATTAGATGCGCCTTACTGGACAAGGATATTTACGTTTTTTGAAGACCATTTAGAAGAAATATTGGACGAAGCACCTTTAAATATTCGACAACGAATTATCTTCCAACATGATGGAGCGCCTCCTCACTATTCAAATAATGTACGAAATTTTCTGAATACCACTTTCGGCGATCTTTGGATTGGCAGAGGCGGTCCGCTTCCTTGGCCACCGAGATCACGGATCTCACTCCCTCGATTTTTGCCTTTGGGGATGGATGAAGTCGTTAGTTTATGCTACCAAAGTGGAAACGAGGAAGCGTTACTAGATCGCATTCTTAATGCAGCAGCTATCATTAGAACGAACAATCGTTCATTGAAACTCGCTACTAGTGCAGTTTATAAAGCGCAAATAAGTGTATCCAAGTGGGCTGGTGTTTCGAAAATTTTCGTAAATTAATGCTTGAACATTTTCGTAAATTAATGCTATTTTGTTTATTTTGTAATTGAATTTGTAATAAATTTTGTTTGCTTTTAAATATCTCTGAAACAAATGAAAATCGGACTTGAACATATGAGTTTATTTACTTATGTTAGCTTCCTCGACATATTTTTAAAGTATTGCCACTTCTCATGAATCACCCTGTATATATATATATATATATATATATATATATATATATATATATATATATACAGTGTTACAAAAAAGTAGCAATCCGTTAACCACATATTCTTTGGGACAAAATAAGGATTTTCTTATGTCACTTTTCATTTGAACGCTTCCTTTTCGATATACAGTGTCAAACTTCACTTTTTAGAAGTGTATTTTTTATACCTCTGGTGTGTTTTAAGATATTGATTTTCAAATTTGGTACAAATCTTAATTTTTCTAAGTGCACCTTCTGTAATTTTAAGTAAAAATTCAAAGATAAGAAATAGAGTAACTTTAACCATTTTTCTGACCAAGCTTAATCGTATCCTTTTACTATAGTTTTGGAATTTTCAATTTTTCTTTGTAATTTTGATTTGACTTCCTTTATGACATGCTTTTAGTTATTCACTTGCTAAACATGATTTTTTTAACAATGTTTTTTATTTTATTAATTCAGAATAAATTCATAATAATAACTTTAAAATCAATTGTAGTAATAGTTATAACAGATTGAATGCAAATAATTAAATAAAATTAGATGTGCAGTACTTCTCGAATGCACCTTCTGTTTTTATAACTGAAAACCGAGTATTTTAAATTATATTTCTTTTGGTTTCAATCTAAATACTTCTGCACTTCTGCGATGCATCCTTAATTGATTTGATTTATTATTGAGCTAGTTTATTTTAACAAAATCTTTCTTATGAATCAAAACTGAAGTCCAGTGAATTAAGTAAACATATTGGCTAAATGAATAGGCGCATCCTGTGCACCAATCCAGTGATTAAATATTGGTTCATGGTCGAACATCTATTGCATAATGTGGCGCTCTCGAGTTATGAAACCACATATTTTGACGAATAGGTACGGTCAAGTAAATTTTAACCATTTTGTAAAAAATAAAACGTCCGGCATTTAAGTTTAGTGGAAAAATACCGGACTAAAAGAAATTGTCTAAAATTCAACTGCCACACGTTTACTTTAAAAGTACTGGTCTCTCAAGAGCTTTGATTTTCATCTGCCCAAACATGTGTTGTGGATATTCGTTATACCATTTCCGAAATATTGCCATAATGTGGCGGAGCTCCGTCAGTTGAAACCACATATTTTACGAATAGGTACGTCATCAAGTAAATTTAAACTCATTTTGAAAAAAAAAAAAACGTCCGCATTTAAGTTTGGTGGCAAAAATACCGGACCTAAAAGAAAATTGTCTAAAATTCCTGCCACAGTTTACTTTTAAAATGTTACTGGCTCTACAAGAGCTCTTGGATTTTCATCTGCCCAAACATGGGTGTTGTGGATATTCGTTATACCATTTCGCGTAAAGGTAGCTTCATCCGAAAATAAAATGGATCTAAAAACCGGGGTTACGGTTATTTTCATTACAGCCATTTGCAAAAGATGTTTCTTCCTAAAATCTTGCGGCAATAAGTTCTGTACTTATGATATGGATGTAATGAGTGACGTTTTAAAATTCTATGCACGTCTGTCGAATTTATATCATTTCCAATCTGTCGAGCTATAATCCTAGTCTAATTTGTAACTATTTGAAAATTTGTTCCTCTTGATTTGGTGTAATTTTACGTGCGTCCACATGTTCCTATTCGTTGTTTGATTTTCCAGTGTCTCTTAGGCGTACTAAACTTAAGAAAAATTTCCTTTTGGGTGATACCGATTTGGATACATTTCTGCATAACGCCTTGAAGCTAAACTAGCATTAGAATCACATTTTCCTAAAGCGAAATGATTATTCAAAATGTACAATCTAGAGATTTTATTTGAAATCTTACCCATAATTAAAATCATATGTCATTTCAGAAAATTCCAAAATATTCTCTGTATTGGCATACTTATTATTCAGTTTAGCGTTTGAACTCATAGTCGTTCGAAATTTTTACAACGATTAATTTGACAAACATTTGACAAGACGTATAAAAATTATTGGTTTTCAATTATTTAAATAACATAAAGGTGCAATCAATTGGACGCATGAACATTAAATTTTTTTGTATGCGACGTGTATTGAATTATTAACTCAACTGATTGTTTTAAGCCATTATTATGGATTTAATTTTAACTAAGCTTCTATGGGTAACTTTGTTATTATAACAGTTACAGAGTCGGTTAAATTAGCAATATGGCAGAATTTCAAGACCAATCAAATGACGTTTTGAGTTTTGATCAGTGTTGCCAACTTTCGTAGGTATTTATAAAAACTAAAAATGAGTCGAATTTTCAAACTCAAATATCTTTGAAACCGTTGCAAATAAAGCTAAAACACAAGAAGTAATTGACAGATATTGATACGAACTTTAAGATAGCCTATTTTAAATTTATTTTGCATAATAAATATAATAAATCAAAATCAATTGAGGGATCGCATCGCAGAAGGTGCATAGGTATTTAGATTAAAACCGAATATTTTCCACTCGGTTTTCAGTTATAAAAGAACCAGAAGGTGCATTCGCGAAGGCGGTGGACACATCGAACATTTAATTTAATTATTTGCATCCAACTTCGTATTATAATTATTAGCACAAATGATTGTTTTAAGTTATTATTATGAATTTATTCTGATTAATAAAATAAAAAAATTGTTAAAAAAATCGCAACACCTAGTTGAATAACTAAAAGTATGTCATAAAGGAAGCATCAAATCAAAACTTTACAAGAGCCAATAAAGTTAGATAAATCATCAAACTACTATAAAAAATGGATGCGACGTTCATAGGCGTTCGTCAGAAAAAATGGGGGGTTAAACCCCTCTTATTTTTCAATTAGTTCTTTGAATTTTTTACTTAAAAAAATACACTTCTAAAAAGTGAAGTTTGACACCCTGTATATCGAAAAGGAAGCGTTCAAACGAAAAGTGACATAAGAAAAGTCCCTTATTTTGTCCCAAAGAATATGTGGTAACATCCTGTATATATATACATATATATATATATATAATATATATATATATATATATATATATATATATATATATATATATATATATCATATACATGTCATACTGAAATTTGTAAGTGATGGTTTTCGCGATATTATACATTGTAGAACAACGATTGGCCCGTTAACTCTCAATCACTGTCATTGACTAAGTGGTGTGGCAAATTTTCCTTTCCTCTTCCTTAAAAGAAGGTTTTTCGACCTCGATTAACCAACGCTGACGGCGAAATCTAGACCAAAAAAGTTAGAAATAGGTAAGTATCTACTTACCTCAAAATGTCACTTTTAAAAAATCATCATTGGGTCCAAATTAGACCAAATTTGCAAATTTTGTCAAGGTATAGAAGCGTTTTCATTTAAAATACTGCAAAATTATAAGCAGTTAATAATTTTTTTTTCTGTAATTAGGAACGCCCGAGAGAAGATCCACATTAGTAATTAAAATATTATTGAAAAGAAAACTGGAATTATTTACTTACCTTAAAATAAGGATTTTCTTGAATTTATTCTTATATACATACCCACCTCGAGATATAAAAATAGAATGAAATTTGTTATGATTGCATTATTTATTCACCAAAGGCCGGAACAAGTGTTAAAAAACTAGATCTTATGGTAATAATTCGATTATTTATAGAAAGTGACAGTGTTTATAAGATATTTTCAGGTGTAAAATTCCTATTTTCAGCCTTTATTATTAACCTTTCAAACAACGTTGAGTTTACCTAAAATTATGACAAAGATAAAAGAACACGTAATTATTAATTCTCAAAATTGATGGTCTAAACTGTATTAAGATTATTCCAATACCATTACTAATTATTGCATCACGAAATGAAACAAAAAATAGTAAAAAATCAAGGACATGAGGATATTTACCTTTAATCTAATTCGTCCTTTGTACTGGTTTGGTTTTTATTACACTGTCCTAATACAAAATTCTGGAATATTACGCGTAAAACAGCAGTCATTTGTTTACGATCAAGATACGTACAGCGATGACGTCAGGGGGCAGATAATACAATTTTCCTGTATAATGCAAAATCGAGTGTGCCTAACAGGTAATAAAACACGATTGAACAAGGTTATCGCAGAACACGTGTTTAAAAACGTAATGACAAGGCAACGGTTTTTCTATTAATATTGATAAAACTAATAACGTATAAAATTCAAAATATGATGACTGCAGTAAAGTTTTTAGAAGCAGCGTTGTCATAGCAACGTCCTTTTACATTATCTAAGCAATCGATACCAGACATCAAAAACGAGTAACAACCGATCATAAAATGTTAGTATAAAAATTAACGTACCTGTATTACTGATTGTATGAATTGAAATCCAAAATGTGTGTAAATGTAATCACTTTGCAATTAAACAATGCATATCACAATTTGATTAATAAACAAAATATAAGTCACAACACGCACAAACACAGCCCTCGAATGTTTCGGATTTTTAATTTTGTTAAATCAAACGTACAGTACAAAGCTAAGGAAGCATCAGCTGCGCACACTACTTGCAATACAACGAACAACGATCGTATAATAGACCAGACGGTCCCCCCACAACTCGTAACCCGAGCGAAAGTGAGAGCGCTTCATATAATATTCTTTAACTGATAAAGATCGAGTATATGTTCGTTTACTATCGCCCTTTGTATTTTAGATAACCATTTACCATTTGTTATACAATATTTGATTGGTTGCTTACGCACTGTTTTGGCGCGTAATTTTAATTTAGAAATTCCATGTTCTGGAATTACTAAATTTATTTGTATTTTCATACCAAAAATGTAAAATGACGCATCTGTAAAGTGGAGAAAATATGTACACAACCATATACAGCATAAAATTATTTAAAGAAAAAGCGCCTAACTTAGAAATATGAAAACTTGCACCTGTACTTATCAGAGATGACCAGTTAAATGGTTACGTTCAAGTATTTCCAGTTGTACGCTAAGTATAAATGGAATCTGCCGTTTACTATTATATGTTTGGATTCCTCTTTCAAGTTTAGCCCAAATGGCATACCATATGACTACTTTTTATCGGCATAAAAAGCGACAGTTGTTCGTGTTTGCTTAAAATTAAATTTCTAGGTATACGTAAAGGTTACTGACTTCAACTTTTCAGAACACGCAGACAAAGGGTTTGCGTTATCACCTACAACATTATAATATAACATACAGAGTATTTAAATTTGCTTCCCTTCTATGGCACAAAAAATGTCGAAATTTAGATTTTCTTAATACTCTGATGAGTTTTTCTCATTTTGGTAATTAGAAAATAAGATTTTCAATAAATTACATTCCTTACTCTACAAATTAATACATATTTAGAAAGTTATAGCAGACATTTGTTAATTAAGATAATATTTTTATTTGAAACTAACCGAATATCTACGACTTTACTTGCCTACAATCTATCTGTATTTATGCCATTTTTGAAATACGGAAATAAAAAATTTAATATCAACAATTTTCTTAAAGAATATGAATTTTGGCGCATGTTTGTAACGCACCAGACGTTATACAAAATCAGGACTGTCTTAGGGAATGCCTGGGCCTTGAAAAAGTGAAGAAACATTTTTTTGTTATGAATATATTCATTATGGTTAATTGATACAAATCAAATACATGTTGATTAACTGTTTAAAGAATATTTTTTTTAATGGTCAATAATAATCGTACAAGCTGTCCGAAACGATATTAAGTTGGTTAAATACAGGGTGCGGCATTAGTGCGTCGAAGTACGATATATCCGTTATTAAAGGAGATATCAAAAAAGTTATTTACGAAAATTATAGGCAACTTCAAACTTCACATTATAAAATTATTTTCGTATTTACAGGATGTTACATATTGCCAGGGTGAACCAAACATACTTTTTTTTAAACGGGACACCCTATATATTATTTCAAATTTAGATTACCCTTATCTCCCCCATACTTCCAATATAGGGTTCCATTACGTTATACAGGGTATTTCAAAAGTTATGGTCAACTGTACACGAAAATCATTCTGATTTCAAGATCCTTTAGACCCTAGACAGAACAACCTAACAATAATTTTTTCCAGGCAGTGTTACGAGAAAGTGCTATTTCTTTATTATTGCACCAATGAATATAGAGCGAGCCAAAACTCGACCACATGATTTTATCAATTTTTTCAAATGAATCATCCTGTATTTTATTTTAAAAAATGAAAATACACTTTATGTTCTTATAACAAGTTAGCCGTGAACAAATAAAAGTGTGAGAAATTGTTATAAAAAATTCAAAAAACATCGGTTATAAAGACAAAACTCTTATAAATTTAATTAATTTCATAATAAATGTTCAAAATGTCCACCGAAAACATCAATACAGCATTGCAGTCGATCTTCAAATTCTCGACTGACGTTTCTCAACATTTCTACATTAATACTCTGGAATGCTTCTCGTATTCTATTTTTCATCATCTTGTGTGATTGGAGGTATTTGATACACACGGTTTTTCACATAACCCCACTTGAAGAAGTCAATTTTACTTAACACTGGTGAACGAGCTGGCCATGCAAGATGATTATGAATTAATCTAGTGTGATGTACCGGAGCTCCATCGTGTAACAGCCACATTATTTGACGAATGTTAAGAGGAACGTTTGTCAACTGTAATGGTAAATGATTCCTAAATAGTCCAAATAAACCTGATACCGTAAGTAGAAGACCGGCACCTTCCGCCATCTTGGATTTTGACGTCACTTCCGGTTTTACACGCCCACGTGGGAGACCGCATTTTCTACCCTTATTTTTACTCGCTTACGTGTAGGACGTGTTTTTTCACCCCTATTTTTGCACATCCACGTGTGAGACCGCATTTTCAACCCCTAATTATTTTTTATATACCCTCGTGTGAGACCGTATCCTTTCTTTTAAAAGGCTTTTTTCAACCCTAATTATTTTTATATGCCCACGTGTGAGACCGTGTTTTCAACCCTTATTTTTTTTACACACCCACGTGTGAGACCGTATTTTGAATCCTTTCTTTTTCATCCCTAATTAATGGCATACGTGAAGGACCGTATTTATTACCCTTATTTTGAGATGGTGATCTTTTAATTATTTTTATTAATATAAGATGATGATCTTTAATTAATTTTATTAATTAATTATCCTAGGGAAATTCTTAATCTGATAGCTTTAAGATGATTATGATCTTTAATTATTTTTATTAATTAATTATTTTTAGCCCCTGGGAAATGATGTAAAAAAGTTTATTTAATTTTGTGTTTTACTATTAACATTTATTAGAACTTGTTTATCAGATATTATTTAAAGAATTGATTAGATAATAATAATTACGTACACATTGACTATATTTCCCATTTTACTTTATTAGCGTATTTTTTACAATGAGATTGTTATTACATTTATTTTAATGCCTATCTACAGGTTGTATTTAGGGTGGGGCTGGTCTAGGGTTAATCTTAGGGTTATTTTGGCGGTATTATGGTCCCTCTGGCTATATTAAGAACAGTGCCCCTGGAGGTTAGGCAAATGCACACACATACAATGTTGGAAATTGCATAATTAATAAGATATTATTATTAAAATTATCGACCCTGTTGCTTTAAAATGGCCACATGCTATTGGATGATCTTTTACCTAAAAAGTTGTATTTCCAATAAGGAGGTTCTTGTGCGACACGTGTATGGCTTCGCAACTTGTTCTCAGGCCTTCGCCCCTGGCTGGAGATGGTGTGAGAACCTAACCTTATAAGACAAGTGTAGAGCTTAGCTCCTATCGTGGCCCCCTTGATGCAATTGTATGTTGTTCTAACTTAATCTTACAGTTGTAGGCCTTCGACCCGTCATACAAAATTGTATTCTAATAAGGAGGTTCTTGTAAGGTAGGACTTGTATCAGGGTGCGCCCTGGCCCCTTGAGTAAAATTGATTTTAGCGCCATCTAGTGGCGTATAGACTAATGAACATTTTCTGAAGATGATAATGCACACCTCTCTTGCTCTATCTTGTTTCTTCCTCCCACATCTCCCTTTCTCACACACGCACAAACAAACCAATTAATTAATCAATCTCAAACAAATCACGTTCGATCATCAGATAAAACCCAATCAATCAGCCGAAATTATGTCTTGCAGTTTGCGGAAATCAGATTACAGATCAAACTGAATGCATTAAAGTCTAATTAAATATGACGTGAAATAATAAATAATTTCTACCCTAATGCAATGATGCTTTATGTATAGGCAGATCCTCTAAACAATCACCACCTATACATTAGGAACATCATATCTGATATATTTGCATGTTTAATTACATACACACAAAACTATTTCATTGTAACGTGTTCATTAACAGCTGTAAAAACCCATTAAAAAGTAATAATTACTTATATATAACATAGAGTTAAATTAAAATTAACATGTTTTAAGAATATCAAACTGATATAATGGAAATAAAAGGCAAGAGGTTTTAATGGTTTATTATTATATACGAATTAACAATAACTATAAGTTTAAAATCCGTGCGTACCTGCTATTTTGTAGAGCTGATCTTATGACGTTAACCTGTGTAATAAATATTTAAAAATCTTTATCGGCATTTTTGTTAGCAATATCAGGTAAAAACATATATATATATATATATATATATAAATAATACGCTTACCTTTAGAAGTTTTTCCTTCATACCATATGTTAAACGAATTTTTATACGTTCTCACTAAAACACTTTGTGAATGGATGAATATAAACACTGATTACATACTGTCATTAACTATTTAGAAAGTAATACAGAAAAACCTGAATTCGTATTTAACAAAATTGTACTTACAAAAATTTACATTCAAAACACAAATATTTTAAAAATTTTGCTAACGCGGAAATTACTTTAAATAATTGAAGCTTCAGGTTACGTAAAAAACTGATTAAACAGTGATTACACATTAAATACATTTAAAACATGCAACCTTTACACTACGTCTATTATTACATAGAGATGGGATTATTCTTAAATTTAATTGATTTCGATAGAGCTCTGGAAATACTACAACCGTTCGAAATATTGCAACTTCTCTCGATATCAAAAAAGCTATACTAGTGATACATTAAGTAAGCATAATAGCGGATACAGCTACATTGCTAACGATTATTGATGCTTTTTGCATGGAATCTTTGAATGAGTCAGCCTCGCAGGTATTTTTTAAGAAAAACTATACACATCTCATGAGATCAAACGAAATTTTTTGAGATACAATCTCCTCATCGTCTGCATCTTGAACGATTATATTGTAACCTATAAAAGTAGCTAATACCCCTAATAGTTTATCAGACATTATTACATGGACACGAGGTTAGCCCTAAATTAACTGGTTTCAACGCTGCTCTGGGAATGCTGTACACACTTAAAATCTTTAAGTTCGCTCGCAGAAGTTGTACCGTATTCATTTCCTTCAATTTTATCTGCAATCAGCGTTGAGACTGTAGTATGTTTTCTAATACATATACAGAATCTTCAATACTGTGATGCGTGTAGTAGCAAAACACATTAGCTAGTTAGTTTCACCTCTATATTATCTTACATGCAAGTCTGACCTTATCATAAATACACCTGTCAAAAAAGCTAATTAAAACATAACTCAACGAACTGGGCATAGCAGGCAGCGTTTCCAATTATAGCTTTTTAGCCACCACAATAGTACGTACAACTACATACAATCGACTAGCACTGCTTTAGCATGAGGATCAAACGAAAAAACACACATCCACGCACGCACGCATGTACACACGTACGCATGCACACAAGCTAGAACTGCTTTAGCACGAGGATCAAACGAAAAACACGTATGCACGCACGCACGTACACACGCACGTAAGCTAGTACGCTCGCACGTACACAATCACGCACGCACAGCGACGAGCAGCTCGCACGACGCCGCATCCGCACGCACAGCTCGCACGTACACCACGCACGCAAGCTCGCACGTCGCACGCACGCACGCACGCGCACGCAGCTCGCACGTCGCTCGCACGCACGCACGCTTGCACGCACGCTTGCACGTACGCACGCTCGCACGTACGCACGCTCGCATGTACGTACGATCACACGTGAGCACGCTCGCACGCACGTACGTACGCTCGTAAAACTTGCAAACATGAATCAAGACGGTAGAGAACTGTTAGGAAAAAAACAGGTTTATTAACAAAATTGAAGGAAAGCTTAACGTTTGAATATATATTATTATTATTATTATAAACAAAAATACATCATTATCATTTAATAACATGCTTTATCGGTTTTCTTCTTCTTCTTGAACCGTGAGTCGTCATCATCATCATGATTTAGAGATTTACCCCCTCCCCCCCTACCTCATCGCTCTTCTTTCTCTTCCGTGAACCATCACCATCATCTTGGATGTGAGATACATTCAGCTCAATCACGTCATCGCTTTCATCATTATCTTGAACGGTTATGTTGTAATAGTTTATTAACAAGTCAGTAAAATCTCTAATGTCCCCTGATGTTGGCTCATAAACAGGAGAATACATTATAGCAATGCTCACCCGATGACAGTTACACTTTAAAGAGCGAAATACACGAGAAACGAGTACGCAGCTAACCTTTGGTCTTGTGCGCAAACGTACTCGTCAATGTTCGGGTAGAATCGGTTATCTTCGGGGATGTATGAAGTATATAGGGGGCCAACCACCCACGCACACACGCGCATGCGCACATGCACACACGCACACACGCACACAAGCACATACACACACACACACAACTACACACACAGCACACTACACACACACACACACACACACACACACACACAACACACACAAACACACACAAACACACACAAACACACACAACACACACAAACACACACAAACACACAAACACACAAACACACAAAACACACAAACAACACACAACAACACACACAACACACACAACACACACAAACTACACAAACAAACACACACACAAACACAACAAAACACACAAACACACAACACAAACACAACACACAAACAAACACAATTTAACACACAACACACATCAAACACACACAACACACACAAACACACACACACACACACAATACAACAACACACAAAACATCACAACACAATACAAAACAACACAACAAACACAACACACAAACACATACACACAAAACACAATACAACATAAACACACAAAACACAAACAAATACAACGAATAAACAACATAATAACATAACAAATAACACACATAAACACAAACACAAAAACACACAAACATACAACAAATCAACACAAACACAAACACAACACACAAAACAACACAATCACAAACACACAACAAACACAAACACACACACAAACACACAAACAAACACAACACAAAAAAAAAAAGACAAACAACAACACAAAAAAAAACACAAAAAACAAAAAACAAACAAAAACACACACACAACACACAAAAACAAATAACACACACAACACAAAAAACAAAAACATACATACAACACTACACACAACAACACCAATACACACACAACACAGCACAGCACACACACACACACAGCAATCACAACACAACACACACACACACAACACACATACACACAAACACACACACACACAACACACACACACACAACACACACAACACCAACACACACACACACACACACAACACACACACACACACACACAAACACACAAAACACAAACACAACACACACAAACACACACACAACACACACAAACACACAACACACACACACACACACACACACAACACACGCACACACACACACACACACACACACACACACACACGCACACACACACACACACACACACACACACACACACACACACACACACACAACACACACACGCACACACAACACACACACGCACACACAACACACACACGCACACACAACACACACACGCACACACAACACACACACGCACACACAACACACACACGCACACCACACACACACACACACACACACACACGACACACGCACACACACAACCACACGCACACAGCACACGCACACACGACACCACACGCACACACACGCACACACACACACACACACACACGCACACACACACACGACACACAGCACACACAGCACACGACACACACACGCACACACGCACACACACGCACACACAGCACACACACACACACACACACACACACACACACACACACACACACACACACGCACACGCACACGCACACGCACACGCACACGCACACGCACACGCACACGCACACGCACACGCACGCACACGCACACGAACACTCACACGTACACGCACACGTACGCGCGCACACACGCACACACACGCACGCCCACGCATACGCACACGCATATGCACACGCACACGCACTCGCGCACACGCTCACGCACACACACACACACACACACACACACACACACACACACACAGTAAAGATGAGCTAATAACTCGAATTAGCGGTAGTAAAAAAAAGTCGATTGCATAACCTCCTTTACCTACATATGTGTATGCAGGTCGGAAGGAAATAATAGATACAGCGGTGGTTTGAATAGAATTATTTTATGATGCAATACAGCCGAGTGGAGAAGCCGTGTTTAAATCCATGTTAGGCCATGGAATTTGTTTTAATTTGCATGACACATCCTGATGGTTTTTTTATTCCATAAATTAATCATACACAAGAATTTTGCAGAAATTGGACTCTTTTGGCATTTAGTCGTGACAGGCAAGGGCTATATACGGCACTAACGGCACTACAAAACGAAAAGTGCGACAATATTAATGATCCTTATACTATAAATAAAACGAAGATTAGTAATGTGTGATGAAAAATTCAACCAAAATCCATAATTAATCCCAAATTTTTAGCTTCATCAGAAAATTGTAAATTGACACCCCCAATTTTAATGTTGAAAGGAGTGATTATCTATTGACTGGTGGTGGGACTGTGTACGGAACCAAATAGCAATAATTTGCATTTGGCGGGATTAATAATTAGTGAATGCTGGTAGGAATTACCAAAAACTCTGAAGATCTTCGTTCTCTTCACGGCACGCTTGCTCAACATTTTCTTTAGAAAAGGTACATATAGTACTATTAAGTATCATCAGCGTACCGATGGTAATTACAAAATTTCAGCACATTTGTAATATGTGAGGTATAGACAGAATAATAGAGGAAATCATCACTATCCATAAATTCATCCTTCATTAAAACATAAAATATTTAAGTTGGCATAACAAAATCACTCATTTTTTTTAATTCCTTGAATTTTAGGCGTAAAATAAAATAAAAAAATAATCATGTTTCTTTCATTAAAATTATTTGAATTTGCAAATATTCCCACGTTACTTGTTAATTTTGTTGTGTTATTAAAAACTCCTAATTAGTTTCCAAATTATTTTGGTTAGTAGGTAACAAGGATGAAAAAGATGCGTTACTAGAATTCTCTTTTATCCTCTATTAGTATCGTTGTGTATATTCAATTGTTGCACATACTGCAGTGAATTAATTTCGAAGATATGGAATAAAACTCGTAAAGTTCCCTATAAATTGATGGGGAAGGTTATGCTTTTAGTAGTTATCAACAAAAGATCTTCTTATATTGCACCATAATCAACATAAATTAAGCTCTTAAGTTGTCAGAATTATTAATACACTATTCAAGGGTCAAAGATCAAATAATTAAGAATGGAATATGACGTAAATGTTGTAAAATACCTTCCTTGCTGTACTATTATTCCATGTGCGTTCAGTGTCAGTTTCCATTTGCTGTAATACTAAGTAGAGATATACACAAGTTGCTCTAAGTGTAAACAATCTTGTAGAGGGGTCTCGTGGGAAAGGAGAATAGAGGATTAAATTGAATTATTCCACCTTGTGCTCATTGATTATATGTGGAAACAAAGTATAGTATTATTGTTATCGTTATCACCCTCGTAATCACCGTCGCAGCCCCCTTCGTCGTCGTTCGTATCAATATAGTGATCACTATCACGTTCATTGTCACCATCGTCATCTTCATGACACACATATACAGAAATTTTTGTAAAGGAGCCAGGAACGGAAGAAGAATAATTATCAAATTGATTATTGGTTATTCTCCTGTGCTCAGTGTTTATGGAGCATAAAACTAGTATAATTAATAAAAGCGATTATTACTATTGTTGTTGCCGTCGCCATCGTGATCGTCACCGCTATCGCGATCGCTATCACTTCACCATCACCATCCTCATCACAGTCACAGAAATACAAAAACATTTCTGACACTTTTTCTAAGAGGGTCACGAGGGAAGAAGAATAAAGAATCAAAAAGATTCATCTCACCTTTTCCTCATTGATGTCACCATCACCATGGCAATCACACATATACAGAAATTTTTATAAATATTTTTGTATAGGGTCTCGGGAGCAAGAAGAATACTGAATTAAATTGGTTTATCTCAGATTGCGCTCAATGATTATGATGCAGAAACCTAAGTGTAATCAATAAAAGCATTATTATTATAATTGCCGTTGTTGCAGCTATCACTATCACTGTCACCATCACGATCAGCGCTACCATTACCTGCACCATCACACTCACAGAAATACAAAATTTTTGTAAACATTTTTGTAAAATGGATCTGGGGGTAAGAATAGAGGTCGAAATGCAGGATCAAACTGGTTTATCTCATCCTGCGCTCACTGACTATGGTGCAGGAACCTAAGCGTGGTCAATAAAAACCATTATTATTATATTTGTCGCTGTCTTTGTCGCCACTGTCGCCGTTGACGTTGTTGTCATTGTCATCGTCATCACTATCGTGATCATTATCGCTGTCACCATTACATCAACATTTCCATCACCACCGCCATGACAGTCCCACATGTACAGAAATATTATTGTAACATTATTGTAAAGGGACCACGGGAGCAAGAAGAATAAAGGGTCAAATTGTAAACGGCTCTTGGTAGCAAGAAAAATAAGGGATCAAATTCATTTATCTCACCTTGCGCTCACTGGTTATGGTCTAGAAATCTAAGTGTAATCAATAAAAAATATTATTATTATCGTTGTCGCTGCAGTCATCGCCGTTGTCGTCATTGTCGTCATGCTATAGAGATCACTATCACCGTCACAGAAGTACAGACATTTTTGTAAACATTTCTGTAAAGGGGTCTCGGAGGGAAGAATAATAGAGAAGATTCTCTTTGTCACGTTCACTATCACCCTCAGCATTACCATCACCGTCACTATCACAATCATGTATACAAAATGTTCATATATTTTTGTAAATCATCTCGGGGAGAAGAATTTTTAATTTAATATTAATAAATGGTTAACGAAAATTGGTGACTAGTTTCAACAATTGTCATCTTCAGACTTTAAAAAATATATCTAAATTTGATTATACTAAAAGTGCAATGAAAATTGGAATAGAAGTAAAAGCGTTTGATTTTTCACGAACATCTAAACTCGGATAAGGGCAGTGTTGTGAGGAATTAAAAACAACAAAGTGTGAGAAGGGAAAGTTAGTGCCGAAAAAAAGTTTGGGAGTGAATATTAAGTAGGATAACTTTGATTTAATAAAGTGTGTAGCGAAAATAGTGAGGTTAAAAGAGAAGGAAGAAAGCAAATAAATACAGCCTAGAACCACGGGAAAAGGAAGAGGTGGGTACGCAACTAGTTGTACATTCGAACATAAGGTGTTGCAGTCGTGTAAAATCAAGGCATCGATGATGGAATTGGTAAAAGTGGAAGAAATGTAATCGCAATCACAATTACAACCTCAATCACAATCGCAATAGTAATCACAATCACAATCACAGTTACAGTTACAGTTACAACCACAAGCAGATTCATAGTCACAATTCACAATCACAATTAAAATTGTAATCACGATCACGATCACGATCACGATCACGATCACAATCACAATCACAATCACAATCTCAATCACAATCTCAACCACAATCACAATAACAATGAAAACCACAATCACCACCATCATGATCAAGATCACGATCACGACGATAACCATATCACGATCACAGTTACTTCACTAACGCTACACTATCACTATCACTATCACTATCACTATCACTATCAGTATCACTATCACTATCACTATCACTATCACTATCACTATCACTATCACTATCACTATCACTATCACTATCACTATCACTATCACCTATCATAATTCACATCACTTCACATCACATCACTATCACTATCACTATCACTATCACCGTCACCGTCACTATCACTATCACTATCACTATCACTATCACTATTACTATCACTATCACTATCGCTATCGCTATCGCTATCGCCATCACTATCACTATCCCTATCACTATTACTACCACTATCACTATCGCTATCGCTATCGCTATCACTACACTACACTATCACTATCACTATCAAATACGGAAAAAATAATCTACTAATTAACGATGCTATGAATGACATTACTACTCAAAAGGTTAGTTACGCTCTTGGTACGTCATCGCCATTGAATATCTATCACTACAATAAATTTCACTGCGATATCAACATATGGGCACAACTGGACGTCATGCTTATAGATTTCGGGATACAGTACAAACCTATATTAAAATAAAACAAAGGACAAATAAAAAATTAAACAAATACACACGCAAATAACAGATGGGCAAGAAGCAGAAACAACTAATAAACGCAAAAAAATATTCAATGTTCTTAAATTTGGTCCATCCACAAATTCCACAACTGGATCCAGGTCTCTCCAGGCATAAACTTGCACTTCCATAAATAAACCTTTATTTTAGCTTATTTAACTTAGACTTTTAAATAGACGCCACAAAACAATAGTTAGTTACTTTTCAGGTGGAGTCTTTGACAAAAAAATGAATTTCTTGAAGGCAAATCGTTTCAGATTTCTCATAAATAGGACTTGTAGTTTATGAAACTTTTAAACAGTTCTCTAGAAATATATACAGGGCGCTAACAAAGTGACCGAAAATTCGCTATCTCCAAAATTCAAAAATTCAATTTTTTAAATAACAATCCCCTCTTTTTTTCACTAGTGGATTCTGCACTAATAAAAAAGGCCACTTTATCTTTACGCCCCTATATGCAAAATACATGGTGTTTGAGGAAACGAGCACAATGGAAAATGGAAAAATGGAAATTGAAATTAAAAAATGATAAAAAAAAAATTATCAAGGCAACTGAAGCAAAATCTTGCAAGAATGATGTGTGTAACCCCCATAATTGCCATTATAAGAATGACAGTAATACGTATTTCCAAATGTAAGAACTCGTTGAGAGTGGCACGATCCTATAAAGAGTTGTTTAAAACTCGAGCATTGTATGGTTGCGCTCCATCATGTTGGTACCACAGCTGATTACAATTCAAATTTTGTGGATTTACGAAAGTTTCTAATAGTTCGACATACCTGGCACATGAAATAAGAAAAATGTGAAACAAAAGTTATCGTACAATTTCCGACAAACCATTCATTAGGGATCCGAATTTTCCTGTTGGTTTCAGCATACACAACATTTTACAGCCAGTACAGTGAAGTGCATGGTACCGGCATAGATTAGTGGTAGGGTCCCGGTTCTACTCGAACTAGAAAAAGAGCACTCGTCACAACAAAACAAAATCAAAAATCTATAATCAAATGTCACTAAGGCGCCACCTAACCATCAATTTTTAAATTTTCTCCTTCAATTTTGGAATTGATTAATCAAACTCAAACATTCATAAAAATATCAACTTTATTGTTCAGGTAACTTAAAAATGTATAACTAATTTAGTCCCAAAGCTCTACAAAACTTTACATTAAAATAAAGAAACTCTTGCTACTCAAACTCAAAAATAGGCATAACTTTTACCCCTCAACAATGAATGATTTTGCTCCTCAAAATGATCATCTTTAACAAAAGAAATATAAAATCTGTAATTTAACATTATAATATACAAAATAATTATTTACATTTACAAATAGTTCTTACTTATGTGCTTCGATGACACATTCCATAATAATTCCAATTTAATCCTTAAGTTCTAAACACAATGTACCGTTTTTGTATGAAATTCAAGCACGACGTGATTGCCAATTTTCCTTTTACGTAATATCACTAATGTTAATTATTTTTCTGATCAACCATTAATCAAGCATTACTCAATTACTTCTCCCTTCACGCAATAATATTCACATACACTACAATACAATACAAAGTCCGGAAGTTTCCATAGTTCAATTTTTTAAGTTACCTACTTGAACAAAACAAGGAGCCGCGTATGCCATTCCACGCGACTGCTATTATATTTAGGATACATAAATACACATCGGTGACCCAAAATGAAGGACCTTAATTCCACATCGAAAATAGCTAAGTTTTTATACTACATTAATAACGGGCTGTTGATGTAATTAACCAAAAATACGCCAACGTGAGTCGTTTTAAGTAAAGCTGCTACCGATTACTGAGTCCACACCTCCCCTGTATCCACTCCATATAATACTTACTTTAACACCTTCCAAAACTCCTACTTAACTACGTGACTTCTATTTTTAAAATCCGGACTTCGACTAATTACCAATGAAAATTTCCCCTCTTCCGGCATACCAAAAACATTAATGCAAAACGTTAACCAATTTTTCTCAATCCAAATTTAAAATATTTCAATCTAAAATTTTCATACACACAATTACATATTTATAAAAATTAAACAAATACACGTGACAGCGGGTACCCTCAAATTAACCCCGATTGATAATTTCAGCGTTTGTTGTTTCCGCAAAAACCGTTTATTTTGCATATAGGAATGTAAACACAAAGTGCCCTTATTTTTTAATGCACAATCCACTTGGTGATTTTTTATTAATCGTATCACGTGTGGATGAAATTGTCCTTTTTTAATATTAGTATATTCGGATGTTATGTGTGTTGTCGCAGTTTCGACAAAAGGAATTAAATTTCCTTATGGGTGACGAGAGTTATAAGAAACATAATGTGATATCATGTTTAACAGCCAGAGGTTCAGTCGCGGATAAATATTTCTGCATACTTTCGAGCTTACCACTTCATGTATGGATTGAGTTGTTATTGGGGAAGTTATAGAAAATCCATTTGAATGGATTGACGGTTAAAAGATGACGTGATCTTGTGGGGGACAAGGGGTTTTATATTACGGTTAAGTTAGTTAAGGTCAGGCTGTTATGAGGACAGGTCGAAAATTGGGCGAGTAATGTAGTCTTCGGCGCACAGAATTTACCTACGTTCTACCCGTGTTATTTGAAGCTATCGTTGGGGTATCTGTCCGTTCACCTTGCGTGGATTATAGAAAGAACTCATCCATCCCGGGGACATTTTTGTGTTGTTGTTTGTTGGTTAGGAGTGACATTGCCGTTTCTATTAAAGAGGAATAGTGTTTATTTTAGTGCTTTCTTCATTTTTGGAGTAAAATCGCGCTTAAGAGGATTGCGCTATCCTGTAGTTTGGTAAATCTGTGGTGCACCGAGAAAGTACATCACAACACACTCACAGCTTGTTCAGATATACAGAAGGTTGGTGTAAATACATCGCTACAATAAATTTTGTGTATATAAAAGGCAAAGAACGTTGTGTAAATAAATTAATGTTTGTGTAGATAAATTAAGGTAAACCAGTCATTAAATCATGTGGTCTTGGCTTACGTGTTTTCGCCATTAAATTTGCATATATAATTTAAAAGGGCAGGTTAGTTGAAATTGATGATAGAAGAGTTGCCGAGTCCTGCGGGGTCGTGTCCACCAAAGAGATTAAAGTTTAATTGGCATTTTCCCGATCAATTAGCGAAGGGTCAATCGTACGACAATTTCCTTGGTCGCTGTGAGATTGAAAGAGAAACTTAGACTGAACATTTTGTACGAATTACTTTTCTGTATTTAGTTTTGGTAATTTTAATGAAGTTGTATTACAGTACTTGATTAAGCAGATAAATACGCTTTCTTTTGTGTGTAGTACTGCATAGACGCCTTCAGACGATTAAGATAACTTTATCGAAGTGTATTCAACTCTTTGTCGTAATATTACATATTGTGTGTTATTCTTTTTAATTCTTGTTACTGTGCACAAATATTCACATCCCCAAAATTTGGCAAATTTATGTTTCTACGTCATTACACCAATAAGATGTTAATTAAATTAAGGTATTAAGTTATATGATCTTGGGAATTCTGAACCTTGCAAGATTCATTCCAAATTAAAATTTAAAATTTTACGTAAGAAAGGTCGCACTTTACTGCCTTCCGGAAGTAAATTTATTTGTTTGTGATTTGATAACACTTGTACAGATACTCTGATTGTTTATTCTTTATTAGTATATATATATATATATATATATATATATATATATATTATATATATAGTGTTAATAAACTTAAGTATATTATTTAGTTATTGTATGTAAGATTACATGTGATTTCTGCCCTTCCTCACAGCGTTACCATTATTTACGAGTCACATAAATTTAAACGATAAAATATTTTGATTACGTTCATGTTACTGATCTGTTCATTTGTTTTTGGTGGTACATTTTGATTTCACGACCTTACAGCTGCAACGTTCGTGCAGTTTTTTATGATTTTGAAGAAAGCTTTTAACGTAATAATTTGTGAGATCTGTTAGATTGTTTACTATTTTTTTATATTATTTATAAGATATAGAATTTTCCTGATGAGATTTAATATAAAGTAAACTTAGAGTAAATAAGGTTGATGACCGACCGGTTGGCCTGTTAGCACGTTATTTTATTATGAATACGTGCAAATATTCCGAAGCTTTACAGAAAGAACCTGACCAAAGCTTTATTTTACCGATTCATCTGGTTTATGCGACGTAAGATAAGAAAGATTTTGCTTGTTTTGAACCTTGGGGTGGAATACTCGCATTTAGGAATCTAGACCCCGATACTTTCGATTATAAACAAACTGGCGCCCCTTTAATTTATTACTTTCCCCTATTGTGAATTATGTATTACATACTATCCTACATGCAAATTAATATCACACCCACACCTAACCACTGAGCTACCGTAACCCCTTATCCCCCTTATCGGTTACTTCAGATTCTATTGCCAGTTTTGCCCGTAACGATCGATAATCAAATAATCGATTAATTAAATATTTGAGTAATCAAATAATTATTTTTAAAAACTCGTCAATACGTAATTAATTGAATATAATCGATTATTCAACATCTTTGCCAGCCCTAATCGATAGTTAAATAATCGATTAATCGTTTATTTTCAAAAACTTATTGAAACCTGATTAATCGATTATAATGGATTAATCGATATGTTTGCCCAGCTCTAGTTACTAAAATTGCTAAAGTTACATGACACAGGTACAAGAAAGTTATGTGCTAGCCACATCAGCTTAGAAATTCATACATTTACCTTCTAGCGAGTAGCAAAACGTTTGATTACCCTATTAAATTAAAGAAATCTTTCTATACTGCGGTGTATACAGGGTGTCCCACATTTTTGGTACCAAAATTTAAACATTAATTCTACAACAAAAAATATGAAGAAAAGTTCATGTGAACATATGCCCGAAAACGCTTCGTTTCCAAAATACAGAGTGTTCAATTTCTAACTTTTTTAAACATTTTTTGTAATATTTCATAAACGGTTTGGAATTTGGGACATGCTATGGCGCATGTTCTGGAGTAGTCAATCCCCACGCCATTTGCCCAAAAAATTTTCAAGTTGAATTTAGGGTAAATGTATGGATAGGTGTTTACAATAATAATTTATTTGGGCCATATTTTCTACCACAACGGTTAAATGCAGAAAATTTCTTGGAATTCTTAGAAACGGAACATTACAACATGTGGGATGGAATACCGTTAAATTTACGATCAAATGCATGGTTTCAGTTGGATGGGTGCCCTGCGCATTTTGGACGAAATGTTAGAAATTGGTTGGACAATCATTTTCCGGAGAAATGGATAGGCAGAGCAGGTCCAGTTTCGTTGCCTCCAAGGTCTCCGGATATCACATTATTGAACTTTTTCGTGTGGGGTTTTTGCGACTCCAGTGAACACACAGAATGAACTTATTGATCGCATAAGAAATGCTTCCAATGAGATGATACCATATTTAGTGAATTTAGATCGGTCCATTGTTCGTCGATGCGAGTTGTGCATTCAAAGCAACGGTTCTCATTTTGAACAATTTCTGTAAATTTGTATGTATTTTTAATTAATGTTATTCAATGTTATGCCTCTTATCGAAATAAAATCAGTTGATTGTTGTTAAAGTCAGTGGCTTACCATCTTTTTCCCGAAAAATTGGGTGGACGTACGGACGCCACTGGTATAGGTAGAAATGTTCTGACTACTCTGATGTAAAACCTTAATTCCAAAGTTATGAGGTGCGTTTATACACGAATTATACATTCTTTCACAAGTGTTATTTTTAATTTTTTCATATCATAAGTGAAAGGAAAATAGGAACGAGAAAGATTGTTCCAAAGTTTAGGATCCACAAGTGTGGATTGCGCCTGTTTATTACGACAAGTTGAGACTTGTACTGCGTATTGATGTGAATGAGCAAATCGAGTGTTCCTAGTAAAGTTGGCCCGAGATCGGAACAAAGAATGTAAGCAGCAGTACAATAGTCATTATAATACCGATAGTGCAAAGAAAGAATTTGAATCATTCTTCCATGCTCAAGGGATTGTATGTCAGAAGTTAAAGACGGGTCATTTATAGTCTAATCGCTTTTCTTTGAATACGGCCCAAAATATAGAGAAAGCCTATTGGGGAGCACCAACCCAGATGTAAGAATTATATTCTAGATGAGGAATTTGGGGCTTATATAGCAGAAAGAGTTGCTTGGAGGTAAGGTACGCTAAGATTTACATTTCAGCTTTAATGGCTTGATTTAAGATAGAAGGTGGATTTCTATTGTGAGTAGATTGAACTGAGCTACAATGAAGAGTGCTGATGTCAACAAAGCAATGGATCGAGTTAGTCGTCGAAAAATAAGATCATGTATGTATAGCACAAAAAGTATAGGAGATATCACTGACCCTGTGCCACACCGGCGTTAATGCCAGCTTCTGTTGAAGAAAAGTCACCAACTATGACACGTATTGGTCTTTTATCAAGGAAACTGAATCCCAGTTGATGACCTTACCAGTTAATCTAAACGAGGTGAGTTTGGCAAATAAACACTTGTGCCAAATTTGTTAAAATTATATGTAAAACGACTGCAACTGCTTCATCGAATTGTTGTAATATATTGTTCCAACCTTGATGAAGATCACCTGTTGAACGACTCTGCCTAAAACCATATTGATGGTAACTTAGGAGTTTTTTAAATTCAAGGAAAGCTGATTGATGACTTTTTTAGTGATTTTAGACAAAATGAAAGTGATGCCAATTAGTCGGTAGTTGAAGGGATCGGTATTATAGCCTTTTTTTGGGAATAGGTTGAGCATTTGCTAACTTCAATGATCAGGGAAATTCGTCAGAAGCCATAGCGATCGAATAAAGCTTAGATGAAACTGGAACTAGTTGGGGGAAACAAGAAAATAGCTGGGATACCGCCTAGCCTAGCCGCCTTATTGGGGTCGAGACTACTGATGATCCATTCTGGGAGCTTGTGTCGAAAATGAATAAATCCACAAAAAGTTTGGCTTCGTCTATAGAATCAGCAACTAGAGATCCGTCTAAAGATATCATGGAGGGAGGAGGGGCGAGGATGTACCAAATTAAATGAAGATGTACCAAAGATATCAGTATTGCGATCACTTAGTTTGTAAGCTTAAGCTTAAAGTTTCAACCGCACATTGATTAGGAAGGATTAAAAAAAAATGGACAATTAATAATTTCATAGATGACACTGTATAGGATTTACTCATTATAGAACAAAGTCAGCTCTTTCACTTTGTTTATACAGGGTGCTCATCCGACCGTACAGTAATAGCATTTTACATGTAAAATCACACTTATGCAATTTCCTGCTCCCCTAATTGGTTTGGAGCAAAAACATAAGAGATTAAAGTTTTTCAGAATTAAATTAGTAATAATTTAAAAAAAAACACAATTGCTATGATATTAAAACAAAATGTTGCACTATCAACAAGTGTCAAGTTTTGACGTTTTTAACAGTATAGAAGACAAGTTAACAAAGAACTAAATAAATCCACACTTATTAATAATTATTTCAATAAAATTTAACAATAAGTAATAACAATAAAAATGATATACATTAATAATTAATATTGCAATGGTTTGAAATAATGAGAATCAAGAGAAGAATAACCAAACATTAAGGGGAATTCATTAGCAGACATTATTAATAAAATCAAATTAAATGCTCAAAGAGACCTTCATTAACGGCTAAACATTGACCAAGTCTATCATAAAAATGTCTGCGAACAGTTGCAAGTTGCCGGTTTGATAAATTGTTGCATTCTTCTGAAATTTTGTTTTGAAATCTCGATGTTTGCATGTCTAGCACCATAAATTTTTGATTTTAAGTGACCCCACGGAAAGAAATCATTTGGTGACAGATCTGGTGAACGAGCTGGCCAATTCACCGGTCCGCCTTGTCCAATTCAGATATTTGGATAGAATTCATTTAAATAAGCAGTGACGTCTCTTGTAAAATGCGCAGGACAACCATCCTGTATATGGCCGGGCCAATGTCCGTTTGAAGCAGCTCAAGGTATTGTACACCGTTTAAGTGTCCATCAATGAAGAAGGAGCCATAATATTAGATCCGTATAATCCTAACCATACGTTGACTGACTGTGGATATTGGAATGGTGATCAAATGAGGGTTATCTGTATCCCAATAGCGATAATTTTGCACACCATTAATGGTGAAGGTCGATTCGTCAGAAATACATTGACCATTTCCATTACTGTTTCGCAGAAAACCATTCTGAAATACCTGTCTGGCTCAAAAATCTCCTGGTGGTTTGAGAACTTGTGCAATTTAAATTTGTTCTTCTTTAAAATTTTGAAGACGGTTGTATTGTGCAAATTTAAATCTTTACCAATTTGCCGAATACTAATGCGGGGATTAGCAATGTCCGCTGCAATAACGTTTATTCACATTATCTTGCACAATCTCTTCTTCGTCTGCTACATTTAAAGTACGCTTTAAACAAGGCTTACACGGTTTAAAAACGGTTCCATATTTTTCTTGGTTTGAAATCACGTTCTGAATTGTTGAAATGGCGGGTAGCGGCCGATCGGGATATAAACCAGCAAACAAGTTTCGAACTTCAGGTACACTACTACCGGAACAAAACTACTTCAGAAATAGATTTTGTTCAACAATTGTATAAGACAATATTAATTTATTGAAAACCGCGCTTGAAAATCGGAGCGCTCGGGATTTTACAAAACGTCAAAACAGACAGTTGTTGATAACGTAACATTTTGTTTTAATATCATGGCAATTGTGTTTTTTTTATTATTATTAATTTAATTCTTCGTTTTTTTTTCAAGTACTATTTTGAAAATAAAAAACTGATCTATCATATAGCATTTTTAATTCTGAAAAACTTTGATCTCTTATGTTTTTGCACTTCCGGTTATGCCGGGAGTAGACGTCAACTTTGTTATTTTAAATGGAACCTAATATTTTTTATTTTATTTTCGAATTTTACATGAAATTCTAGATAAAATTTGTGCACAATGTCCTATACCAAAAATGAAGTGTTTTCGAGATATTTAGATTTTTTTTTAAATTTTGAAAAAATCTTAGTCCACATTGAGTAATGATATCTCCATTAATAACGAAGCTAGTGACGTGAAATTTTAACCAATAAACAACAAGCGCTTGTCCGTTAACTCCATATATACATCTCATTGATATTTCATACAGGGTGTTTTAAACTTAGCCGCCAACATGCACAATTTAAATCATTTATAAATTGCTTACTTTAAATAAAACACCCTGTATTTTATTACATTTTCCGCTGTATTTTTTTAAGCCAATTCGTTTGGTATCAGTATTCACTATACCTAAATCCAACCACTTTTGAGATATTTCATTATCTTAGTTAAAACATAACAACACTTAATTATTACAAAATTAGTAAAGCGTAGGCCATGATTTGACATTATTTAATGTGATATTTTGTTATTTATTCACAAGTTATTAATTCTGAAAAGTAACCAATAGCCTGAAAGGATTATTAATTGTGGATATCATTAAAAACGTTGACTAGGTATTTTGTATTAATTTTATTAGATAATTTACAAACAAAAATAACTAAATGTAATATTAAACAAATAAAGTTTTATAATAAGTGTTCAAAATTAGCACCATCTACTTCTAAACATTTATGAATCCTTTTCATTAAGTTATGTCTTGTAATTCTGGAAATATGGTCGGGTGTTAGAGAATTAAAAGCAAGTAAGACTCTCTGCATCGTATCTTCCTTTGTCGTAACAGGTTTGGAAAATACCTCATTTTTAATGTAACCCCAAATATCAAAATCTAGAGGTGCCAAATCAGGAGAGCGAGCTGGCCAATGAAACGGATCCTGATTGGCAATCCATCTATCATCAAACATGTCGTAAAGATGCTGAGCAACAGGCCCAAAGTTATGAGGAGGTGCTCCATCTTGCTGATACCAAGCTGAAGCCGCCTCTCTATTTCTTAAAGTATGTAACGTCGGTCGTATGGCTTCTTCTAAAATGTGGCAATATCTTGTACCATTTAAATTTTCATCATAAAATTTTAATGCTAAAATTTTATCGTCTTTTATTGCACAAAAAACATTAAAACTCCAACTATCTTGGAAATAACGTTCTCTACTAACATGTGGATTTCTATTAGACCAAAAATGGGAATTATGTCGATTAAATAATCCATTTTTGCTAAACTTTGCTTCATCACACCATATAACTTTTTTTATGAAGTTTTCATCCTCTTGGGTCTTCATTAAAAACCATTCACAGAATTCTACCCTTCGAGGAAGATCACCTAATTGTAAGTGTTGCACCAAATGATGTGAAAATGGTTTCCATTTGTGTTTTTTTAAAATGCGATGAATTGTTCTTGTCGACAAAGTAAGATCTCTTTCACAATCTCTAATGAAGGCATTTGGAGAAGCCGTAAAATAACCCAAAACATTAATTTCGTTTATGTCACTGCCCACTAGTGGTTTATTTGTATTAATTTTTGTCTTAAATTGACCAAATTGACGGCAGTTTTTAAGCAATCTTCTTATAATATCACCAGTTGCATTTGGTCCGTTCAACAATTCCTAGATTTGCCATTATTTACTATGAAATACAAAGTGGTAAAGAAAACTGTCAAAATAACATAAACAATTAACGTTCTAACTATCAAATCTTTGACAGCCATGGCCTACCCTTTACTAATGTTGAAATAATTAAGTGTTGTTATGTTTTAACTAAGATAATGAAATATCTCAAAAGTGGTTGGATTTAGGTATAGGGAATACCGATACCAAACGAATTGGCTTAAAAAAATACAGCTGAAAATGTAATATAATGCAGGGTGTTCTATTTAAAGTAAGCAACTTATAAATGATTTAACTTGTGCATGTTGGCGGCTAAGTTTGAAACACCCTGTATGAAATATCAATGAGATGAATATACGGAGTTAACGGGCAAGCGCTTGTTGTTTATTGGTTACAATTTGACGTCACTAGCTTCCTTATTAATGGAGATATCGTTATTCAATGTGGACTAGGATTTTTTCAAAATTTTTAAAGAAATCGAAATATCTCGAAAATACTTCATTTTTGGTATAGGACATTGTGCACACATTTTATCTAGAATTTCATGTAGAATTCGAAAATAAAATAAAAAATATTAGGTTCCATTTAAAATAACAAAGTTGACGTCTACTTCCGGTATAACCGGAAGTGACACATTCAGGACAATATTATATTTGAACTCAGCGTCATCCAAAACCTACAGCTTCGTAATTTCAGATTTTTAACATAACTGTATCCGCCATTACTTTTAATCAAAACTTTTCGCGCCACACCCTGTATTGTACTGTTTAGAAGAACGAAAAAAATACAATATCCTTAGTAAATAAAAGTATATCTTCTAAGTTGTGTGAGTTGATGTTCGATATCGGCCTCTATTAATCCTGACAAAATTCACTAAATTTGTATTAAATGTTTCTTTGCTTGTTTAGTAGGACATAGCATTGTTTCATTGAGAAACTAAAAATGTATGAGAACTTCTCTACCATCAATCACTACTATGACATAAAAATTAATATTAAACATTTAATTATAATAATCATACATCTAATCTAGCTGTGATTGAAAGGAACTTAATTACCTTCTTGTAAAACAATGAGCTTTCAGCTCCATAACATATGCGTCTGCCTGGTCATATTAATAATAAAAAGATTTATTTTCAATTTCTCTTAATACAAAAGCTGCGCATCTTCCTTCACACAACCCAAACCTTTCACGGTGATGTATTCTAACATATAAACTTTCTAATTTCACGTTGATACCATATATGTATACAAATCAATAAACTTTGTGAAACGAAAATATAATTTTGGCAAAAGTAATTTATATTATTAATCTTCAAATAAATAATCCGTTATTGATGAATGCACATGAATTGATTGAATTTGTGAATGATGAATACCAATGAATTTATTTAGGGTACCAGGGCACGAGTTTAGAATAAAATTAACTATGGAAATTACTTTTTTGCGCAAAAGTGGTTAATCAATGGAAAGGTAAAAATCAATTTCTGCTTAAGTTGTCATTTAAGCAAAACTAATGGTTATACGTTTGTGTTACTTTTTTTATTACTAATGAAAACTGTTTATTTTAACCAATTTTTTAAACAGTTCAACTCGTTTACGCATAATTTATTTTCTTAAACACTTTATAGAAATGTTTGTTTATACGTAGGTATTAAATATTCCCAAATCAAACTGTCAAAGCTGAGAATTATCCATTATGTCACTATCCAATACAGTCGTATTTGTTTTTTCGTGCCTACTTACAACAGGTAGATTTTTATGCACACATCCCTAACCTTTTTTAGTAAGAACGACTAGTCCAGTCAAATTGTCGGAAAAATCATGTTTTGCCTTATATATGAACCAGAGTTCAAAATTCCTTTTGGGGGATGCAGGGATATCTAGAAAAGCTTAACTCAAGTTTTCGTCTAAATTTAGGTGGCGCCTTTTCCGCCATCTTGGAAAAACAAAAAAATACGGGTATCGGTTTTATGATTGTTTGCACTCGACATTATATTTTGTATACTTTTTGATTGAGAGATGGTTAATTTTTAATTTTTCGCTTCTATCTCGTTTCCTTCTACATTTATGTAAAAATGTCTAGTATGAAAGTAATAGCATTATTAAAGGTCTTTCATTTGATGGGCGACACGTTACATTACGTTGAAAAAAAAAACGTCCTACAGAGCTGCAGATGTACGATGCCATTGACCTTTTAGTCGAATCACATTACTGAAAGGGAATAATCCTTTTTTCATTGTGTTACATGGACGACCTTCGCTACACTAACTGATGAAATAAAAGAAATTGGATTAAAATAATGCAAAAACACAAGTAGTATATTAGAAGAATGAGCACAAATCCATAAGTAAATGATAATAAAACACTAACCTATAATATATACAAGAACCACAGTAACGTGGTAACAGTTCCCATAACAATGGACACAAGTATTGTAGAGAAAGTTTGTAAATAAACGAGGCTCCAGGCTAGATTTATTCACAGCCGAGCCGTCAGTCTGAGTGAGCTCATTAAGATAAGGGAGACTTGTCAGTTGTGAACCAAAACCTAGACTGAAGAAGGCAAATTCTTGCATTGCTTAAATACACATCGACCGGAATAATCCGTGATGTATGCCCATTATGCTAAGCGCCGCCTATAAATCGTATCGGACACGGCAACAGTTTCTCCCTGCAGCGGAAGGGCCACAGCACATGTTTTCTTCAGTTGCTAGAAGTGGACGTCTCCCTGTTGGCTTGGTAGGAAAAGCCCCGGTGGGTGTTGGAATCAGCAGTGCTATATAGCCGACTGGTAGTGACACTCCCGTCAGTTTTATTCTCCTGGAATTTGCTAGGAGGTGGTGTATTTATTAGTGGCAAGCAGCTGTATTCATAGTGGTGTGTGCGTCGAGCTCTTCTAAACAGAACCTTTGGTCTGAGGCGGTGACGTGACGGGTTTGGGCTCGTCCGACTGTAGTATTGGTGGAACTGATGCAGGTTCGGTAGGTGGTGGAAATGCAACTATACCAGGCAGCGTGGTCGTAGTAGATCTGAGGCTTTAAGCTCTACACATTTTTTGGTTTTTCCAAGATGGCGGAAAAGCCGCCACCTGGAGTTTGACGAAAACTTGAAGTTTCTCTACCTCAGCCTACATATTTAAGAGATTGATTTGATTAATTGATTTGTTTGATAAGATCGAGATTGATTGATTTGATTAATTTTTATCTTTTGACAAGCGGCGAAGGCCCGAGAACAAGTCTTATGAGATAGTATTAGTGTCCTTATTAGAATACAATTTCAAATTTACCGCCAAGGTACGAAGATCTGACAAGGAACGACGACCATAGAACAAGTTCCGGAGTCCTACAACTATCTTATGAGTTAGTATGAGGGCCCGCTTACTAGAATACAATTTAAAATTTTCCACCGAAAACAAAAATTATAGCTCATAATTAAAGACAAATTGGCAGCGGAATTTTGGGGCGAAGACCCGAAAGAAGGTTTCTATATCCTATACCTGTCTTATGAAATAGCATGAGGGCCCCTTAGTAGAATACTATTTCAAATTTCCCGCTAAAACAAAATGACCGACAAAATTTAATTATGACTCACCATTAAAAACAGATTGATTTGATTGATTTGGTTTGATACGCTTTGATTGGTCGTTTGACTGGTTTGATTAATTTCCGTCTTTTGACAAGGAGGGCGAAGGGTCTAGAACAAGGTCGGGCGTCCTATACTTGTCTTATGAGATAGTATGAGGGCCCCTTAATTATGACTCATAATTAAAACAAAAATCTGTTTATTATCGGTAATCGAACTCTATTACGGAAATACTATTTCAAATTTGCAGGAACCTGCGTGCACTTTTAAACGTATACCCTAGGTGGAGCCACGATCAATCTCTATTACAGAAAACATTCATTAGTCTATACACCACAAACAAAAACAAATTTCGCGCCAAGGAGGCCACGACAAGGAGGTGAAGACCCTAACACAAGTTCCTACACCTGTCTTTGAGTTACTACGAGCCCCCCTTATTAGAATACTATTTACCATTAAGCGGGCCCCGACAAGTGCGTAGGCCCTAACACAAGTTCCTATACCTGTCTTATGAGACAGTATGAGGGGCCCCTTATTTTCAAATTTCTCTCCATCACATTTACATGTACCTCTAGATGCAGCCACGATCTACCTCTATTTTAAATTTCCCGCCAATTTCAAATCGGGATTGCTTGATTGAGATTAATCTGATTGAGATTGATCTGATCGTCTGGAAGGGCTGTGGCCTACCCCTAAACCCTTTCGATCGGGATTGATTTCATTGAGATTGATCTGCTTAATAGATATGACTAATTGATCTGATCAATTCATTTGATTAATTGATCTGATTAATTGATTTAGCCTTAGGCCTCCTATCAGAACATAGGCTCGGCGGAATCTAAGGACCAATCAGAAACCAGTGATGGCCGACAACTCACGCCCACAAAATGGCCGACTCCAATCACAAACCGGGGGATGTGACCTACTCTTAGGGCCTCCAATTAGAACGTTCAGCCTGACACTGTATGTGCGTGCGCACGACCGACCAGATAAAAGTGGTAGTGGCTACGTGGAAGTGGAGCGGTTACGTGACTAACCCAACTCCTACCTCCAACACTTTTAATTGTGACATCATAATTAAAAACAAAATGGCGGCGCTGGTGGTCCCATTATACTCGTATGTCATGAGTATAACCTATATTCAATAATAATTGGTAACCATTAGCTTCTTGTTTGGTTTTAACAGTCAGCTTACATTGACAAAATATAACTGTGGCTCGTGTATCGCAAAGTTTGTTAATTGCTTTCGGTGACTCAATTTCATTCATCGTATTTAGGTTCCTGGGCAAAGAACTTTAATAATGTGTGACACGAGGATTTATTTATCTTGTATTTGACATTAGTTTCAGACTACTGCACACTAGTTTCGAGTCTCGCTAATTCCATTCTCCATTATATTACGCATACTCTTGATCTCAACAGTCTACGTACATATTTTGCATAACAATAACTGCGTTAGATAAACGTTTTTTACGTGTAATGGTTTAGTGTTGTAATGGAGGCATTAGAAATTCGAATTTCGCGCTGTTATATGAAATTGAATGGTGATTGGTTATGTGTATAAATGTAATTAATATTAAGATAAAAAAGCTTGAGCTTGTTTCGATGAGTACTTGCATAGTAAACTGGAAAGCTTTTAAATGTACGCGGTATTTTGAGGATATGACTATTTTATATAAGGGAGTAGATAGAGACGCTGTCGTAATGAGGGGTATTAGTGGGTAGTCGCGCTAAGTGAGCGAACCGAAAAGGTCGCACTGATTAAGCGATTAATGTTGTGTAATTAGAACCAAAAGTCAGTTAATATAGTGATAAAGAGAATATAAATGATATTTTCCGTATGAATGCGAGGAAAATCTAAACTAATATAAAGTGCAATTGTTATCGAGTTGGCGGAAATAAAAAGGATTGCACCATAATCTGAAATACGTATTAAAAGTGACGTAATAAGTGTATATGTATCAGAACCGTAATCGATTGTGTTTAAATAGTGAACAATAAATATAATAGACAGTAATAGACCCAAATTGGTTAATCGAAGCATAAAGGATAATAACTCAAATTTATTGATGTGTAAAAAAGGAACATTCGCGGTTTGTAAATATCTTGCATTTTGTGGCGCAGGTTATTTGTAGTTAAAACTGAACAATTAAGTAAAAACTGTAGTGTAAATATATCGAGCGATTATTGACTAAAATCATTAACTGATGAAACAAAATTAGAATAGTATTGATCCCCAACAAAGATCCAAAGAAGATAGAGAAAAGGAATAAAGAGAGCGAGGAGTCAGTAGTCTATAACCCATGCGAGACCGCCTTTCCGGTCCAAGGAAGGCAAGCATTACATCATCAACTTTTCAACAAAGTGATAAGTAAGACCTTGTGTGTGTGTGTGTGTGCGTGGGTGCATGGGTGAGTGGGTGCGTGTGGGTGTGCGTGTGGGGGTGTGGGTGTGCGTGGGCGTGCGCGTGGGTGCGTGGGTGTGTGTGGGTGTGAGTGTGCGTGTGTAAATTAGTCATCAAAACCACATGATTTTAAATAAACAACAAAAAACTCAAAACTGAAGACTTAATTGAGAATAACCCTTAAATGTTTGTACGATTGTATTTTGGCTTCGTTAGTTCGTCAGATTTTATTGACGAGCCTCTAATTGATATTAACAATTTACATATCAAAAATGAAAGGATAAAATAGAGCGATTAATTTTTTAGATTTGAACTTAAGAATTAATACGCAGAACAACTTCCCATATATTCAGAAAATATACACATACAGACATTACAATTCTAAACGATTCGTGCCACCATAAAACAAATAAGCTGCATATATTTCATTAATACATAGAGCAATATCATTATCATAAAACCAAACAAATATCAATTATAAAACAAATAGTACAAGCAAATGGCTACTACATTTCAGATATAATCCACACTTTAGTTAAACATCAAGAGTACAAATTATACCAGTTAACACAGAACCGACAGAATATAAATACATTCCAATTTCACATTTTAGGAAAATAGAAAAAGTAGCTTACAAGAACCACAAAGTATCTGAAAAAGTCAATATTCTTAAATGTGTATTTAATGCCAAAGATTCAACAAACGACATTTTGAAGTCGGGTATTTATAAATTGAACTACGTATCCTATAATTATGTTTATATTGAACAAACACCTATGAACTTTGATATTAGATACAAAGAAGTATTAGATGTTACAAATATAAACACAGTAAAATCAAATTATGCCAAACATTTAATAGTAAATAATCTCCTTATGACTTCACAAAACAATATTTTCATTTTTGTAACACAAAAGACAAATTCGACGTTTTGGATTTTATTCATTTGAATTTTATAGACATAAACAGAACGTACCTTTAATGAACGAACAGATTGATGTTATAGACTCCCCTTTAACACGATTTTTAAATATAGAATTAAAATTTGCTGTTTTACCTTAATGGTTTGTTACCTAACTACTTGTTATTATCTTTACATGTTTTAACAATCAAAATACACCCACCTACCACACAAAATTAAAAAAAACACCGAACGCGTTTCGATAGCTACGCTATCATCATCAGCGGTCGGCTAGGGCGGACTAAAGAACATTTCTAACATATATTCCATCAGCGAGTGACGCTTCGTTGCTAACCTGGTGAAAGTGAAAGTTATGAAAGTTTAATGAGTTCAGAGTAGCCTAAAAGTCCTTGATCATCATTATTCATTAGCATTTGTTTGTTTTTGAAGATCTCTAAACTTTCATAACAATCAAGTTTGTGCTTATTACTAACATGTTTGATTACTATGTGATTTTTATCAAACATATGTAGGGCTACTATATATGTTAGAAATATTCTTTAGTTCGCCCTAGCCGACCGCTGATGATGATAGCGTTCGGTGTTTTTTAATTTTGTGTGGTACGTGGGTGTATTTTGATTGTTACAGATCCTGCCACAGTTCCAGTGTTCCAGATTTTTCAAGTGAGATGGCTTCCCGGTCCAAGTTGAGGAATAGATATTTTAAAATTAAGACTAAGATATTTTTAATTAATAATGACATGAAATTTTTAAGATTGCCGTAGGTTAGATGTTTTTCCAAATTTTATTAATGTTGCTAGTAATTCAAATTCATATGCAGGTAAAAAGTCGCTTGAATTTGCCAAGCGGAAATGGTTAGATTTAGAAATTAAATGTCATTATTCAAAACTAACGAAGTTAGAATTAGAGGCTTATGGCTTACATTTAAAACTGGTAACAGGTTTAAATGCTAATGAATTTGATGAGTGGATTACTTTTTTGCATCACTTGGATGAGATCATTAATCATAAAGTTATTGCTAAGAGATTTATACATTAGAAGAAATTGTCAAAATTATGTAGATCAACAAACAAGACAAGCAGAGTGGTAATGCCACAAACGAAAATATCGTTATTAACAAATCTTCTGAGACTTTTAACAAAGAAGAAATAGATTTGTTAAATAAAGGTTTGAAATACAATCTTAATTTTAACAAACCTCCGTTGGATAAAATCATAGTAGGCATAGAAAGTTCGATTAAATCATTGGATGAAAATTGCAAAAAGTACGTTAGACAAGCCAGTAAAATTCAAATTTCGGAAAGTGTCCAGCAGGAGTCAAAATTTAATTTAAATCATTCAGAACTTCGAATTGTTAAAGATCTCACAAGTAAAAATTGTTTTTACCTCAAAAGCAGATAAAGGCAATCAAGTAGTCATTGGATTATTTTGCTTCAGTCAAAGAACTCTTAAGTTCAGGATCTTATTCAGTAATTACCAAAGATCCTCTTCCTAAAATGATTACTTCAACTAGGAAGGTTTTATTAGCATGTAAAAGAGTTGTGGATGACTCTCTTAGGTTTCGATTAACGGTATCCAATCCGGTGCTACCTAGAATGTATCGCTTGCTTAAGATTCATGCTATGCGACCCATTGTTTCTGGTATTAATTTACCTACTTATCTGCTGTCCAAATGGTTATCTAGTAAATTTCATAACCTCTCCTTCCAACAGCCCAACTTCAGTGTGGCAAATTCGTATGAATTTGTTGATAAAATTAAAAACATTGAACTTACAGAAAATGAAATTTTAGTCTCAATCGACGTTTGTTCACTGTTTCCGAGCGTTCCAATAGATCAAACCTTAATTTATTTAGAAGATGTTTTAAAACAAAACTATTCGGACGATAGAGAAGTAGAAAATTTTCTTAAATTAACAGATTTGTGTATGAAACTATAACATTAAAAGCGGCTCCAAGTGTATAAACACTAAAACTGGGCCAACTTATAATATTAAAACAAAAGCGATTATGTAATAAATTGATTGTAATTGATCGAATAATTTTAATTAATAAAAATAATTACCAAATATCAATCGCTACTGCCGTCGGCTCATCGGTAGATTGAAATAGGGGAGAGTTCAAATATACGGAGTTTAATTAACGTACCTGAAATACTGCATGCTTTTCATCAGCTTAATTATTTTCACTTATACTTAATTAATAAGAAAAATATGTAATATAAAAACAATAAAATGATACCTCGGACGCCAAGCTATTTTTAAATATACGTTACGTTATTGGAACAGCTAAACCAATTTTATTAATAATAATACAACAATACTCAAAATGAAAATAAAATTACAAAACACACTAAAGTTTATTTAATATCCAATTGTAATGGAAAAGTCTTAAATCTATTCTTTAATTACTAAAAAATCATACCTTTAAACAGTTCTGTATATGTATTAATTACTACTGGTGACACATGAAACGGAACGGTCAACTAGATGAAATAATTATAGCATCATTGAGGTGCAATCTCCAGATCTAAGGTTACCAGCCACACCCCAATGGAATTATCTTGATAATTTATTCTTAATAATTTGAATCCATAATAATCAATGCATTACTTTGAAGTTTTTTTATGTAAAAAAATTGCGATTTATTATGTAAACCAAGTAAAATAAGGTAGTTAAAAAATGGTACTTTAAAAGTAAAAATTAAAAATTAATTCCATTACATAAGTAAGTGAGTAAAAAGTAAAAAAGTAAAAAAGAAATGAAGTGCCAAATAAGTAAAAGTGGGTACTTAAAAGTGAGTACTTAAAAGGTGAGTACTTAAACGGTGCCTAAAAAGCAAAGGCTTTAGTTTTAAATATAATGAGAAAAAAAATAACTTACCACCAAAATCTGATGGCACCAAATATAAAAAATTACGTAAAAATCATGCTTACTGCTGTAGTAATATTCAGCATTAAGTGAATTAAAAAAAAAAGCTTTCAGAATAACTCAAGTGTATTTCCTCCTAAAAGTTTTCTTGCGTTGCGCGGATCCATAATATGAATCCAATTTTTTAAGAAAGGGAACTAAAACTATTTATGTAATATTACACCCAAAAGATATGTTCTAGGAAATGCCAATTAAATTGCCATTCTCAATTCTACATATTAATAATTAAAAACTTTTCTAATATTACGCCAAATAAATGAACGATTCTTAAATTAATGTACTTTTTAATACAACCACAAAAAAAGGTTGTTACAAAACAAACTTTTTCAAAATTAACCATCAACTTTTCCAGCAAGAGCATGGTACGACAATGGGCAATAGCTTATCTCCGTTTATAGCCAATCTATTCATGGGTAAATTTGAGACAGACTTAAAAAGCGAGTTACCTTATTTTCCTAGAGTTTGGATTAGATACGTGGATGATGTGTTTGCCATCCTTAATACTAAAGTTTATAGCGTTGAGAACTTTGTAGAAACTTTAAATTCTAAATTTCCGACAATCAAATTTACCTATGAGATAGAGGCAAATGACAGTCTCCCGTTCTTTGATACTCTGGTAACAAGAAATGGTAGTAAACTAGATATAGATATTTATCGTAAGGAAACTAGCACTAAAAGATTCATAAGCAATCAATCAAATCACTGTAGACAGCATAAACTCACGGCTTTTAACTTTTTGTTTCATAGATTGCTTAATTTTCCTCTCTCAGTTCAAAATTATAATAAAGAATTGCGCACTATTAAAGGAATTGCTGCATACAATGGGTTTTCAGATGAAGTGGTTATGAATATAGTTAGGAAACAAACACATATGATTAGGGTTAAGAACGTAACTACATTAGGTAACGCTAGAGAACAAATAGAAACAAAGTATGTAAAGTTACCAAACTATCCTGCTTATACAAAAGGTCTATTAATTTTGAAACAGTCACTACTTCAGATAATAGTTTGCAAGCTCTTTTAGGCAATCCAAAAGATTGGATAAGCAGGATAGGTCGGGAATTTATAAGATTAATTGTAAAAATTGTGAACAAACATATGTGGGGCAAACTAAACGACCTATCAAAATTCGCTTTAAAGAACATTTAGCTCACATAAAATACAAACGTTGGGACAAGTCTGCCGTAGCCCTACATACGTTTGATAAAAATCATGTGGTAGATGAGGTATCATTAATCAAACATGTTAGTAATAAGCACGAACTTGATTGTTATGAAAGTTTAGAGATCTTCAAAAACAAACAAATTCTAATGAATAATGATGATCAAGGACTTTTAGGCTACTCTGATCTCATTAAACTCTCATAACTTTCACTTTCACCAGATTAGCAACGAAGCGTTACTCGCTGATGGTATATATGTTAGAAATTTTTTTTTAGTCCGCCCTAGTCAACCACTGATGATGATAGCGTAGCTATCGAAACGCGTTCGGTGTTTTTTAATTTTGTGTGGTACGTGGGTGTATTTTGATTGTTACAGATCCTGCCACAGTTCCAGTGTTCCAGATTTTTCAATTTACATGTTTTCTTGATAATGATACATACTGTATTGAAACGTGTTGAGAAATAAATATTTATATTAAACATTGTGGAATTATATTTGAACAATAGTGGTATTAATTATCAATTTAGTATTTGCTCCCTAATTAGGGTAAACTACCCAGTTATTGGCACCCGTAAGGTAACTCAACGCTATTAACTTGTGATATTCAATATTTAATTATATTCTGGGAAGGTAAAACAAACCGCTCATTGAGAAACATTTTGGTTGAACTCTCCAAATTTTTACTTACTCAAAATCTCACTTACTAAACTTCATAATTAAGATTTTATTCTCAATTGTACATTTACCAGTAATTGGCATAGAAGAACCAGTTATTGACATCCCCAACTATTGGCACACAAAACTAAGTTGGATGAGCTGAGCTGGGTTCTTATTCTTGTATTTATTATGCAATGATGCCCTTGTTGAAGATGTTTCCACAAAGTGAAAGGAGAAAATAATAATAGTTTATTTCTACTGTCAGTTACATATGGGAATATGGTATTCGTTGATATAAAAGAATTCATATTTTAGAAAGACAATAAAATAAATATTTCAAGTACAAGACTTGCACACAAAATGTTCAATGTTCGCATTTTTTCTTTGCAGACAGATTATATGGTATTGCCTTCCGTAACACTTCAAACACCTGAGACCTGGTTTTTGAGCTGTTATGTTAAAGGTGCAAAGGTAACAAAGGCCACTTACAACACGATTCTTGGAAAATTGGATGTCACATTCAGCAGACTCGCCAAATAAGTTTCTTTTGCAGATATCTTCAGGGTTGATCAGTATATTTGAAATAAAATTGACGCTTTCAACAGGAATTTTCTCTGCATAATTAAAGTAAAGACCATTCCCATTTAGGGCTTCTTCACCATTATTCAAGGACTTTTGCAAGCGGTATGTTTGGGAATAGTCGATACCAGTTTCTTCTTCAGCTTTTCTTTCTTTCGCCTCTCTGTTTCATTATCTTTTTGTTCTTTAGCCGCAAGTCTAGCAATTTCCTTTTATTTTTCTCTTCTTGTTCTTTATCTTTGCGTTCCCTGTCTTCTATGCGCATTTTTTCCAACCTGTGGATGTAATTACAAACGGAGCCCGCTTTGCCTGCGGATATTTTTCCTTTGTGGAGTCTTCGGCCATTCTAAGAACGAGTCAAACGTTGTTTGATCATGATAATCAAGATTTTCTGAATCGAGACTTCTATTTTCCCTTTCACTCATTCGATTCATTGCAGAATTTTCTGAAATATTCATTTTTATGCAATCGTTCATGATTCCGGTTGTTTCTTCGTGAATTTCACTATCTTCACTTTTTCTTGTAATATTCTCTGGTCATCTACTACATTCATACTATCAACATCATCTATTTCTGTAAATAATGTGTTCTGAATGTAGCAGGGATCTTCTCCTAGAGTGAGGTTTCCTGAAAGGTTGCCTTGTCCACAACCTTTAGATACATAATCTGCAACAAGTTGCTCGTAAGTGACCACGGGTATATTTTCTATATTCAATATATCAGTGCTGATTTCATCAGATTTATTTTCAATAGCCGAATTCTTTTTGAAATATTCCCAAATTTTGAAAAGCATACGGAAATGATCTGTGCTACAGTCATTATCTTCATTATAGTTTTCAAATTTCTTTAAGTTTTCAGGTCCTATAATATTCAAAAAGACATCGTAACAGACTACTTGAGGTTTTAACCAAAATTTCAACATGTTTGTTCTCATAACTTTTACCCAGACACTTACTTATATCAACGGCATGAAAATCAAAGGGATAGAAGCCTGTAGTACGAAAACTGTTAATTATAGTTGAATGGGAGCGAATTTTTCTTTGTTCAATAGTTCATTTGGGTTTTCTCTTCTCCATTGCAAGACAGCATTTTTCCAGAAAGTTTTCACTGGTTTGAAAACAGCTACGTCGCAAGGCTGGAGAATCCTGGTAGCATTAGGATAAAGGGCTATCAGAATTATTTCTAACTTCTCACACAATTCGCTTACTTGCAAAGTGAGGTGAGACTTGTGCCCATTCACGAATAGAATGATAGGAAACTCACAGCCAATTTTCAAAACGGACGGATAGAAGACTTTACTTATGTATTCATAGAAGTTTTCGGATTTCATCCAACCGTTACTGCTCAGCCCTATTCCCCAATCCTTGGGTACTGAATTTCCAACAGCTTGCGGTAATCGTTTGTAGGGGTAAATAATCATTGGCCAAGTTATCAACCCCGACGCTGAGAAAGTAAACATAACAGTAAGGTTTTCTTTTGCGACAGCTCTGTCTACCTGATATACGTTTTTGCTACCTTTCGGAGCTATAACTTTGGTCTCCTTAGGCCCAAGTAAAAAACAGGTCTCGTCGCCATTGAATACTCTATTCGGATTTTTTAGAATTGAGTCGTAACCCTTCCTTTTCAAATAATCATGGATGCCATCAGACCATTTCTTCAAATCCTGAGCAGAAATGGAAGCACTGCTTGCTGTTACTGCTTCAGCTGTTCTTTCAGCTAAACCGGAGTGGCGCCTCAGGAAAGATTCGTACCAGTGATTACCAGGCATGTTTGCCTTGAAAGGTGTTTTTCTCGAATTTTTGTCAAGGGAAGTCTTCACTGAAGTTTGAATGTCTTCTTTACTGCGAGGAAATCCTTTCATATGAGATTCAGTTATCCATTTCACTAGAATTTTTTCCTCTGCAGGGTTTAAAATCGGTGACGGGCCATGAGTACTTTTTGTAAACTTGTTGGATAGCCGGAACTGTATGGTAGCTCTTGGGATACCGTACAGTTTGGATGCTTGTTTCTTAGACATCCCATTCTTATAAGCACAAATGGCTAACTGCAAATCTTTCTCTGAATATTTTTTCTTGTATGGCTTACTTTTTTGGACTTTGGGCATACTTACAAAATATTTGAGCCTGAAATGAAGATTTTGATTCGTGTCAATAAGGCATACCTACAGGTAGATTATTTCAATATTGTAATGATTAAGTTGCTCAACGTGCTTACGAGTATGGTAATCGAAAAGGTATATATGACATTAGTAGCTATTCTAATTAAATAAATTGAAGAGCCGCCTTCCTACTGCACTTGAAAGTGCTTCCTGATGCTCACATAACGTGTGTGTGAAGAAACGTATCATAATCTAGTGATTGGCACCAGTGCCAATCATTGGATTAGGCAGTATTTCTCATCCTAGTTATTGACCGCCGTAAATTAATTAAACTGCGCATTTTGAGGTTAGAAAATAGTTCATAATGAATCTGTGAGTATCTTTTATGAACGACATAAATTTAATGTGTTAATAGAATACGATAAGAGCTTGAAAAAACAGCATAATCAAAGTCACTTACCTTATAAAAATCGCTAAAAATCGACGAAAACAAGACAACGTTTTTATTCACTTCATTTACACAACTAGCGTGTCTTCAACGAGCGCGCAAATTATTTCACATAATGGAGCATATTGCCAGATTGCATTATTCACATTGAAATTCTAGACTTTCCCGCTCTTCTACTGAATAATAAGGTTTTAAGTATGTGGTGCCAATTACTGGGTGGGGTGCCAATTACTGGGTGGGGTGCCAACAACTGGGTCGTTTACCCTACATCATCTGCCCCAAATGTGGGAAGACTATTTCAAAATCAAGTTAAAATGTTGATTATAAATTACTTATTTTTGAATCATTAAATAAATATTTATTCTATTTATTTAAGTTTATTATACAATGTAGATTACCATATAAGGCATTTCATATTCATACTAAAGCATCTTCATCAACTCAAATTTTTAATGCAACACGCACATCGTATTTTCCTGTTACTAATGTATCTTATAAATGAAAATGAAAGAAGTCACGATGTCCGGTTTATACATTTTCTTAAAATAAAACATGCAAAGTATGACAAATATTCCATATGTAAATAATATATTTTATATACAATGTCGATTCGGTTACTAAACTTTTAAGTGTGTATAATTTTAAACTACAGAAACTCTATTCATTGAGAAGAATACAGTGATTTAAAAACATGTTCCGTGAGAAAGTAAAATATTTTAGTCCTCAAAATGATGCAAAACGTGTTTTTTTTATTTGCAAGTAACGCTTTATCAGTATAAAACAATCTTAAGAAGTACAAACGGGAGTTTCTATTTGAGTTGTTTTGATTAAATTCAACGTCAAAATTGTGTAAATAGAGTATGTGGATGGCTTTCAACGTATAGAAGTGATTTCAGCGTGATAATAATATTCACATACCTAAAGCTATTGACAACGTTTTTTATAGCTATTACCTTAATTGATATTTTACATAAATATTTACCATTTCCGTTATTAATAACTCCATTAAGTACCTAAGTGTTAAGTAATTTATCATATTCGTACTTTCTTAATAACCATTAAACATTGATAATGCTGATATTACAAACGCTTTAATATAACAGTACTTCTTCTAACAGAATAAATAGATAAAATTTCATTTTTTTTTGGTCGTTTAAAGATATATGAAAATTAATATTTTTTTAGCCTTCGTCCATTCCAGGGTGGGCTGAAATGTCATGTCCTAGACCATAGGTTCCCAACCTTTTATGGACTACCGCCCCCTTTACAAGAAAAAGAAAATTCCAACGCCCCCTTTTACATAATACTTAATTATACCAATTTTATATGTCTGTCTATTATCTATTACTAATCACAAATGAAAAATTAATTCTCTCTCTCTAATCGCGCTGCTCGTGGTCGTGGCAGAAGGTCATGATTATTAATTCATTAAAAATACAAAAACATGTTATAATAAAAATGTTTAATTCAGACAAAGACCATACAAAGTGTTAGAACAAAATTATAACTTAACTAACAAATGCAACTAGGGAACTGCACAAAGACAAAGACAAGAAGATTAATCAAAATTAGTAAAAAAATATAATAAAAAAACAAAATTCAATAAGAAACATAAATATCAATGAGATCGTTGAGGCTGGTGGAGTTTTAACAATTTTTTAATGTCGGGTTTCAATTTAGTTAACATCAGTCGCAAATCACCACGCTCAGTGATCTGCAGTCCATTTCTTTTCTTAGACAGTAAATTAGCTACTTCACTGAACCCACGCTCAGCCAAATATGATGAAGGAAACGCAATTAAAAATTTCTATACTATTTCCCACAATCCAGGGTGGAGAGCTGATATTGATTTTTGGAGCCAGAACTCTTGGTATCCATTTCTGAATTTTACTTTTAATTCGTCATTAGTTGTGAGTTCTACGAGTTATTCTTCTAAATTTGATGATTCTGCTGTATCTGCATTTGTGAAAGGTGTCAGGGTATTTTGAATACCCTGTATACGTATTGCGTAATTTTGTTTGTAATTATATTCACTTAGTTAGATTCCGTATATACATATTTTTTTTGTTTTGTTGTTGTTTTATAGATAAATTTGTTTAACGCGTGTAGCGACCTTTAGGTAAGGTGTATGGCAAGCTTTAGATTGTTTTGTTTGTGAATTATTATTTCGTAATTTAGGTTGTTTTTCCTTATTATTTCCCGTTTATAGAAGTTTGAGTAACGTTTATTTGTATATAGTGGTATATAAGTTTAAATAAGGTTTATTTCGTTTGATTTCCTTAAAAATTATAGAAAGAGTGTAGATTTATATGTATATGATGTCATATTGGCGGCATAAAGACGAGTAGTTATAGTTGTTCAGTTTATTATTGAGTATGTTGGTTTCAAGTCATAGAGGTTGAATGTGGGACTAATTGTTCGTACTTTAAGGAAAACATAGAGATATTTTGCACGTTAAGTCTGCTGACGTTTGAACTTTTGAAAGTTCTCGAGCCCTGACGGATGGAAACGAAGTTTGTGTTTGGGGTATCAAATCTTCCCCTTCCGTTTTTTTAATTGGTGGAATTAAATTAGATAAGATTTTTTGTGAGTAGTGGGATTCAAAATTCCAAGATGGATTTTTGGTAATAATTTGTTTGATTCTGAAACTGATCGCGCTCTCGTGTACTAGTACGGTGCCGCTTGTTGTTACGCTTTAAGGGGTGGTTTAGAACGTTGATATTTTGTTTAACGAACGAACTTTTTGTGTAGTAAGGGTAGTGTAGCTACTTCTGAAGAAGACCTGTAAAGGGATTTTATTAAAACTGTTCATCACCAAAGGATTATACCTAGTGCCGATTTCGATCTTACGTAAAGTTACCTAGAGGACATCGTCGTGTTGTATTAGTGCTTCAGTGACCTCTTTGGTTTTTCTCGCTTTTGCGAATTCTTTTTTTTAAAATCAACGTTCTTGCAGTGCCACTTATTTACCGTACAAAGCGTGTTTAAGGATAAAGAAACTTTCGCAATATATTAAAATTGTAGTTATTTAAAACAAGTTATTAACATTTTGGATTATTAGTGGAAATAAAACCAGTTAAAAGATATAAGTTAACAAGCAAATTGAGCATACAAATTAGTATTTTAAAAGAAGTTTTTAATTAATGCAGTAACATTTTAACGAGACTCAATCAAGGAATCGTTTGTGTATAAAAGAACAATAGTCAACATTTCATTCATCATTTTGCCAGACCAGGGAGATTTCATTTCCGTCATAGCAGTCATTGGTCATCATTTTTTGTTGTAACACAGGAGAGGTGTAATTCTAGACCTTAAGGTAATATAATATTGTTTTTTTTTATTGAATATTTCAAAATTTTTGTGTGTTTCGAATTATTTTTTTTGTGTTAACGAAGGTTTGAAAGCGGTGTCGTTTTTTTTTTTGTTAAATTAAGTTGTTGTTTTAACTTTATTCAGTGTAATTAATTATAGTTCTGACGCTCCGCCTTCACACTTTGTTATTTATTTTAGTATTAAAGGGCAATTGACCCTGTAGTAGTGTGGGTATATAATCCACGAAATATATATATATATATATATATATATATATATATATATATATATATATATATATATATAGGTTAAGCAGCATTCTGATCAGACATCCTGTCGCCCATTAAGCTTTTGTTTTTTTTCTTTGTTTATACGCATTATCGTATGTTTATATTTATATTATTTTTTTATTATTTTATTATAGCTTTGTTAGGTTTTATAAATGTGTTTTAATTCTGTGGAAACCCTTTTGTGTTGCATAAAAGTTCTTTTTGCAAATTGCAAGTTACCGGTAATTTAGTTTTAACGTAACGAAGTTAGTTTTCTTTATTATTGAGTAATAGTGTTAATAATATTTAGTGTTTTATTTGATTTTTTTTGTTGAGTATTAATTCATTTAGAGTGCATTCTATAGATTTTTTTTGTTTTGTTTTGATTATTATTTAAGGACTAATTATTTACACTGAGGTGTATTAACGTAACTTTATTGAGTGTTTACCACACTTTTATTTGACAAGCGTGTAGTACGATTTTAAAGCCCGATTTCAGGTAGTTTGCTGAGTTGCTGTCCAGCACACCGGGAATTGATTGCGGATAGGTAAGCGTATGTTTTTTGTATGTTTAGACACGCTATGTACTCGTAATTTTGGCACGACGACCCTTATTTTGACTACCAAACATTCTGGCGCCCAAAACCGAACTGATTTTGTCTTCATCCCCTATTTTGACTTACGTACGATTTACTACTCTGGATGTGCGAAATTTTTCAACATCTGACCTACACCCATACGCTGACTAGTCGGGGCAAAAAGGCCAATTTATCTGTAACCACCCGTTTATAACGTTACAAAGGGTCTAAAACCCATCTTGGTATAACCATATTTAAAATATCCTGGAATCACTCTGTAAGATCAGCATGAAGAGCGTCTAGGTGTTGGCAGTAAGTAAGTAAATCTTCCTGTTTTAGCGATAATGCTGATAATGTCGGAAAGTGCATGTATTCACCTCTTCCTAGATGTCGTTTGAATAGAAGAAGTTTTTCCACAAAAGCAGCTATGACTTTTTGTTCTTATTAAATTCAACTCATCACCTTGAAATTGTAAATTAACGTCATTAAATATTTAATCTACGCCAGTGTCATTATGACATATTTATCATCTTCATTTGGGTGTCATTATGGCCTTCATAATAGCACCCAGTGCCATTATGAACTCATAATAACACGCAAATTTTAAAATAAAAAACAGGCAAAAAGAAAGTTAGTTACAACTTTTACTTCATTATAAAATCTTTACCAACATTTATTTATTATAAACATTAATTATAAAGTCTGTACAATTTGTTAAATTCAGTCCATCAGTGCGTGAAACTCATGTAAAGCACAAAATTGAACGCAAATAATAACGTTGTTAACGTAGAAATTGCAACAATCGACAAGCGCGGTTACTATAACAACGATTAATATGGGCACTTAATAATTTTGAATTTTTATTTACAAAAACGTTTCTGATATTGTAAACAAATCGAATCTATGCAAAGAAAATCTATTTGGACTGGCGTAGATTAAATTTTAAATGATACACGTTCGATATGAACTTCGTAATGAAACTTGTGTAAATAAATCACTCGGCTAACGCCTCGTGGTTTAACTTTACACGCGTTTCATTATGACGTTCATATCGAACTAGTATCATTAATAACTATAATAAAGGTCTGCCAAATAAACGATGTCATTTTTGGACGCAATCAAGTTTTCGCTTAGTTCATCGTCTCTGTCTTCAAGGAAGTCCCGTACTGAGTCAAATAGGTTAAAAAAGCGATTCAGACCTTTCGAGAACCATCGTACTTCTGTGTGCAGCAGCAAGCGATTATAGTCTTCATCATTTTCACTACAAAGTTGCCCAAATAATCATTTAATGAATTGCTTCTTATCTTGTTGACTGCTCTAATAACGTAAAGGAGCGACGTATGCAGGCGTTCATTAAGATTTTTTGCAACCAAGTGCTGACGATGAATAACACAACGTACAGCGAGTACATTCGGTACTGCTTGTTTTAAATGCGCGATGAAACCTTTATGACGCCCCGTTATTGTTGGAACACCATCTGTAGCAACTGATAAAATATTTCGAATAGGAATTTCTTTCTCTTGAAAAATGGTATTAAATATGGATTCTCCCTTTGTATCGGTTTCCAATTTTTTTGCAAATAATAACTCTTGAGAAATTTTTTCTCCTTTTATGAATCGGACATAAGCCAAGAGTAGTGCTTCGTTATTTGGTAAACTTAATTCATCGAGTTGAATGAAAAATTTGGAAGTTTTTAATTAATCACATAATGATAGTTCAACGTCTTAGCCATTTCATCTATTCTTCTTTGCACTGTATTATTATTACTCAAAGCAATTTTTTTATGATATCTGATGGCATCTTATGAATTTTCGATTACCTCTTTGACTGCCGGCATAGTTAATTCCTCACCAATTGTGTGTGATTTTCCCGCTTTTGCGATTAATAATGAAATATTATATGAAGCTCGTAGTCCATCATCTTCTTGTTTAGAACACGATGCAAAAAGGTTTGATATAGTTGGCTGTTTTAAATATTCCTTTCCAAGTCCTTGAAAACAGGATAAATCTTCGTCCTTTTTACCAGCACGTATTTTATTCAAATTCTCTTGGAGCTTAGAAGGCTTCATGGCTTCATCTGAAAAAACATTTTGGCAAATTAAACACATAGGTAATAATTGGTTTGTTGCAGATTGCGTAAATCCATATTTCAAATACTCAATATTGTACTGCCGACATTTCTTCTTAGTTTCAGACATTTTGGAATTCACAATTTGTTACGATTTCAATACATTAACTTTTTAACCGATTTATAGAAAGTTATAAAACTAATGGCTATAATGACTTCTTTACTTTATCAGTCACACACGAGTATGGATCACTAAGGAAGCACACAAAAACCATAAGATATTAGAAGAGCTATCCCTGCCTTTTAAAAATTTGATTTCGAGCACGCAACAACTTGTATGCCTTTGTTTGTTTGCGGTCCCCCGGTGCACTTGCTCTGCAAACAGGTTATTCAAGTTCCCATATTTTTGTCGAAACATGCTTGATTGCGTAAATCACGTCTTTGCTTACCGATTTGCATAAACTTGTTACCGACAATGCTAAACCGAATCAATTAGTTTATACTTAATGCTTATTTAAATGGTTTAATGTTTATTTACTTTTACGCCATTATAATAAGATAAACATTTTAGGCGGCTAGATAAAATATTTTTCATGAAAATAGACGTATGTATTTTCAATTTTATTATATCAACCTTTAAGTGCTCGCATGGCGCTTATCAGGCGACAGACAATCTTTAAACTTCTATTCTATACCGTTCTGAATAATTTGTTTAACAATTTATCCTCAATCACATATTAGGAATATGGAAAACCTGCTATGACCAATATATATTGTTAAGTTTTTTTACTACTAAATACAAAAAAGACAACGTTGCGCAATGTGGAACTTGAGAGGCGCCTTGCGAGCAGTTACATTGGTAGAATTTCGCGTAATAAATATAATAATAATAATAAATCATTTCGCGTGTGTTTACATATTGTCAATAATACAGTATAAAGAAGTAACTACAGGTACCAGAAAACGCTGTTATTTATGTCCAAGATTGAGAAATAGACATTCAAAACAAATTTGTAGAATTTTTAACCAAAATATTTGTACAGAACACAGTAAACTTATATGCAATGAATGTTGTGTATAATCTTATGTACAACTCTTATAATTTTACATATTTTATGTCTTATTTCTGTACTTATGTATATTTATACACATAATATATTATTAATACATTTTATAATCTTTGTTCAAACTTGTATTCTAATATATATTTTTAATGGTTAATAAACTTTTTAAACATGTTTAGGTTGTTTTACTTTTCCTAGACATGATTACAAAACAACAATTTATTGTTTTGCATGTAGTGTTTTTTAAGTATGCTTATAAAAAAAAAACAAAACAGCTATAAATCACCTTGGTGCCTAGGAGGCGCCATGCGAGCAGTTATGTATGTAAAGTTGACGCGAGTACCTAAAGGTTAAATTTATAATTATATAGGTACGCCGCGACCGCCCCCTTGACTGTCATAACCCACCCATTTGCCTTTGGACCCGCTACCGCCCTCACGAAAAGCTCCAGCGCCCACTAAGCCTATGTCCTAGACGTTTTAACAATATTTAATCTATATTCTCTGTTCAACATTGTCGATGCAAGAGGTACAACGTTATTTGTTACCGATTGTAAACTAGTCCTTGCACCCAGTGTGTAATTGAACTAGTGTTATCTAACTCAAGACTGTGTATCAACAGAGCTGTTTATGGTATAAGTGAATAAATAGAAATTTTATCCACGAAAAAATAGGTAGATGTTACCAAAGAATTTATTCCTTTACATAAATGTTAATTGTACAATTACTAATGTTATGACAATTTAAAGAAGGAGAGTGGGGTGCATCAATGGAAGTTAAGTTTACTCTACTTTCGCCAGGGGAAGTTCCAGGTCTTTCGCTTTCATGTGAATTTACATCTGCTAAAATTCTTCTTGACGTAGATATTTTTTGAGTAATTGATTCGTCGATATAGTGTTCTGCCACCGTAGAAGACTTCCTGCCTCCGTTAAAGTCAGTGGCGTATCATTTTTTTCCTCAAAAATTGGGTGGACGTACGGACGCCACTGGTATAGGTAGAAATGTTCTGACTACTCCAGAACATGCGCCATAGCGTGTCCCAAATTGCTAGCCCGTATCTCAAACGGTTTATGAAATATTACAAAAAATGTTTAAAAAAGTTAGAAATTGAACACTCTGTATCTTGGAAACGAAGCGTTTTCGGGCATATGTTTATATGAACTTTTCTTCATATTTTTCGTGGCAGAATTAGCCCTTAAAGTTTGGCACGAAAAATGTGGGACACCCTGTCTATATGCTGACATTTTTGTATTTTTGAAATATAAAACTGTTTGAGAAACATTTGATAAAAACCAAAAAGTGCGTTAAGTAAACTCCACATCTCCAACGCTGGACATTATCCAAAATTTAGCACCAGGAGAAATGTAAGCAAGCATAAATACTAAATTTCAAGTACGTAGGTATTAAGGTTCAGGGGTTATCGTGGATAATAACGCGCGCGCGCACACACACACACGCACGCACGCACGCACGCACGCACGCACACACGCACACACGCACACACGCACACACGCACACACGCACACACGCACACACGCACACACGCACACACGCACACACGCACACACGCACACACGCACTCACTCACTCACTCACTCACTCACTCACACACTCACTCACATCACTCACTCACTCACTCACTCACTCACTCACTCACTCACTCACTCACTCACTCACTCACTCACTCACTCACTCACTCACGCACTCACGCACTCACGCACTCACGCACTCACGCACTCACGCACTCACGCACTCACGCACTCACGCACTCACGCACTCACGCACTCACGCACTCACGCACTCACGCACTCACGCACTCACGCACTCACGCACTCACGCACTCACGCACTCACGCACTCACGCACTCACGCACTCACGCACACACGCACACACGCACACACGCACACACGCACACACGCACACACGCACACACGCACACACGCACACACGCACACACGCACACACGCACACACGACACACGCACACACGCACACGCACACACGCACACGCACACACGCACACACGCACACGCCACACGCACACACACACGCTCACTCGCTCACTCGCTCACTGCTCACTCGCTCACTCGCTCACTCGCTCACTCGCTCACTCGCTCACTCGCTCACTCACCACTCACCACCACCACTCACCACTCACGCACTCACGCACTCACGCACTCACGCACTCACGCACTCACGCACTCACGCACTCACGCACTCACGCACTCACGCACTCACGCACTCACGCACTCACGCACTCACGCACTCACGCACTCACGCACTCACCCACCCACCCACCCACCCACCCACCCACCCACCCACCCACCCACCCACCCACCCACCCACCCACCCACCAGATGGTAGATTCTTTGAGCCAATAAAATATTACGGCCCGCTTCACCAATACTGTACACGATAGTAATTGGTTCTTGACAAAAATAAAGTAAATACAGTTGACAAACAACAGTTTTTTTGAAGTTGAATAAATAGTACAGTTTAGCATCCATCTTACGTTTGTACATACAAAAAGGCAATAAAGAAGGCGAACAAATAACCTAGGGGGTGCCATTTGAAAAAAAAATGAGTTTTTGATATTTTTAATTTGGAAGGTACGAATTTTTGAACAGACCCCTGCATTTCAAAATTCTGACAAAAAAAGCACCACAAATCAAAATTGATAGCAGATAGGTAAAAACGTCCTATAAAAAGTGATTCGTAATTTAGCATCCAAAAATAAAATCAAACCGTGTACATTCCATTTAAAAAACATAACTTTAGTTTTTTTTAATATTGGGACACCCTGTGTATAAACTGCAATATTTTTAAAATGTGCAGCAGAAATCTAAAAAAAGTTTTCATCTGAAGTTTGGTTATTTCTTTCAAGAAACCTCATTCAAGGACAAAAATAACCCTTTACTTTCGTGGTAATAGGCTATTTTTCGTACTCCTTTTGCTTACTTAGCATCTAAAATTCTTTACAAAAGTGTAGAACTATAAAGTGTCAGCATTGTAATGCCAATTTCATTGTCGGGACGCTCATTGCCGGTGTAACGGGTATATGGTTTAACAAGTAAGTTTTTTTTTTATTACTGACCAGTTGAGGAATGTACAATACTTTGTAACATAAACTGTAAAACTTAATTATATTAAACAAACTTAATAGTACAATATACAACGAGCGTATAAGAGAGGCTATTAATCACGATAATGATGTTTGCGGAACGAGCCGCAAGCGCGTGGAGCAAATCGTTCGAATGATTAATAGCTCTTATATGCGACTATACATGCTTTGTCCACGACTACAAATATTTTTAATTTAATTAAAATACCTACTTATTTCATTTAAAATTAATATGGACATGTTGATCTATCAAATATGTTAAAAATGTAAATGATTTGTTTTCTGTTGTTTGATTAGATGTTAATTAATCTAGTTATCGCGAAAAACACACCAGTGTAAGAGGAATTAACATTTATAATATTAACCATAAATTATAAGGAAATTTTATTTATTAACATTTATATTAATTGTAAATTTAGAACAATTTTTTATATTTAATGCTGGCGTTTCATTTAGTTTAATATCCTGTAATTCACCGATATTTGCTTCAGTAATAACATTACTGCTGCTAATATTTGTAATTTCATTACAAGTTTTGTTAGAAGTATTCTGTTTATTTTGTGTGTAACGTAACCTGCTACCGTTGTGGACTTCCAGCCCCATGCCTTTTCAAGATAGTAATATCACCACCCGCATCAACTAAAATCGTTGCGGAAGTTCTGAAACTATGTCCAGAGTAACTTTCTGCGTTTGGTGGTTTCAAAAAATTAGCAATATCTCTATCCATATTTATAAAGGGATTAATGCCAATTTTTTGTTTTGTTAATTTTGCGTTTCTCATCTGGAGAAAAAGTATGCCACTTTTCACTTCTCGCTTAAATATATACTCTTTACACATTTCGTAAAACTCGCCAGTTATTGTATATTTGCTTACAATTTTTGTTTTTGTATTAGGGACTGTAACAAGTAGTGTTATTCCCAAATCTTGAATTTCACTAATTTTCATGTTATATAGTTCCCATTATTAATGCGATCTAGAAAAAATTTTTTTAACGCTTTCCTTTGTTGGAAGATATTTATCATCCGGCGCAGACTTCAAAAATTTGTTAATATTTCACCGAACATCGGGTGCGTTAATGTTAACTGCTGTTTAGAAGTAGTCGGAATATTCATTTCACTTTAATTTTTTTTAGTAAATTTAGTATTTAGTATAGATTTGCGAATGGACTAAATTTAATTAAAAATGACAGAAAAATGATGAATGATTGTTACATCAACGTTTTCATGGTAACAAATAAATGTGCAGTGCCAAGTCGCTTCGATTTTATTCAAATGTTAGTATTATTAAAATATTTGCGTGAACGTCTAAGCGAGAGAAGGAGAACAATTCTCTTTTACAAACCGACACTCTTCGGTTATCAGTCATCGGTCATCGTTATTTGTTTGCGATTATTTTGGGTTCATGACGGTAATGTATATTCGCTGTACCTGCAATAAATACAAATCCATTAAATATATTAATACATTTGTTCATTGTTGGTTTCTCACGATGATTTTTGACCTCTTGCATTTCATTTCCTCTTGGATGTTGTAGTCCCATAATCCTCTAATAGCTGGGTTGGGGTGTGCCGCTAGTACCTCTTCTAGGTTGGTTGCGGGGTTTTTGCGAACTCTATTAAGCTGGATATCCTGACGTCTTCGTGTATTTGGTCGTTTCTTACGAACCACAACGCAATTAGCGCAATTCTTAGGTATTTATTTTGTACCACCTGTATTTGTTTTATTATTGTCGGAGCGGCATAAGCCCAGACTTCTGCGGCGTAGAGCATCATCGACCGGACTACCGTTTTGTAGATCAACAGCTTGTTGTTGGTTGACAGCACACTGTTTCTACCTATTAACGGGTAGAGTTTCTTTATCATCCCGTGTCCCTTGCATCTTCGGTCGTCTACGTGGAGTTTCCATCGGAGCGTTCTGTCCATTAATGTTGCGGGTTGGTTTCTCTATTCTCTTAGTGAAGAAGATGGCCGTGCTTTTCTCCGGGTTTATGGTAATGCGCCATTTTATACATGAGGTCATCCGACGTCTGCAGATCTGTCGACTTGCTCGAGGTTGCTGGATTACTAGACCGCGGTGTGCTCGAGTTTGCGAGGATGGTTTTTGGTCTTCGCAGATCTGAAACATATAGTTAAATAATGTGATGACTTGGTATCCAGCGTAATCCTTCGAGGGATGAATGCCGCGAGCATTTCTGATAGGGAGGAACAGTTGAGTCATTTGGAGCGATATTCCTTGCTCCAGCATTTTGTATAGGAGTCCGTGGTACCACACTTTGTCGAACGCTTTTGCGATGTCTAGGAACATTCCGCCGGTGTGCTTCCTCCAATTGAAGCCGCGTGCGACCTGTTCGACAACTCGGAGGATTTGTTGGGTGGTTGAGTGGTTTCTTCGGAATCCGAATTGTTCGTCCGGTAGGATTTGTAATTTATCTATTTCTCTTTGTAGTCTGACTTGGATGAACCGCTGCAAAATTTTGCACAACGTCGGCAGTAGGCTGATGGGTCTGCAGTTTTGGGGTTGAGTAGCGTTTTTACCCGGTTTCGGTAGCATCACAGTGTCCGCTTCTCGCCATCTGGCCGGGAAGTACTCGATCGTAGTATTGCATTATATACTGCGGTGAGGTACGGTACGCCTCTTTGTGGGAGGAGCTTCAGCGCTTGATTTGGAATGGCATCTGTCCCCGGTGCCTGCTTGATGTTTAATTTCTTCAGGATGTCATTTACCTCCTGTGGGGTGGTGTGTCGAATGTTCTCTTGAGGTTCTTCCATCAGGCTCTCTCTGACGAATCTATTTGTCCTTTTAATGTGAGCGAAGTCCACATTCTCGTAGACGGGGCTGTATTGTGTTTCTATGCATTCTGCGAATACGCCTGCCTTCTCTGCATCCGTGCACGCCATTCCATTCCTACCGCGGTCTGGTGGCGTGTTGGTCCTTTCGCAACACCTTCCCCATCTACCAGTATGACGTCGAGGGATTCCGCTTTCGCCGCCTATCGTGCGTTTGTGTGTTCTTTAATGGCCGTCTTGATTCGCGTTTCTGTGGCATTCAATTCCCGTTTATCTTCCTGATTTCGTGTTCGCTGCCATCTTCGTCTTGTCCTGTTTTTGTCCTTGGTAAGTTTTCTTATGTCTATGGGTAGGTTGTAGTTATTTTTGTTTTTGGTGAATGTAAACTTGGCTTCCTCTATTGACCTCAAGATGGTTGTTGTGATTTTCAGTATTTCCGTATCTATCTGACGGGCGTCTTTATCACGAACACTGCAGGGATCCTGTCCTTGATCAGGGCTTCGTATTTCTTCCAGGAAGTCCTAGTATCTGCGTTGGCTGTAGTGGCTCTTAATCGCCTAGCTGCAGCAGGACGGGGTCGTGATCTGAACTTTAATCTGTTATTGTTTCCATCCGGAAATGCAAGGGAACATTTCGGAATATGGCTATATCTAGAACATCTGGCCTCCCTATATCCGGGTGACAGGTGGGTTCTTGTGGTACTTCGACGATCAGATTTCTTGTCGCGGCGTAGGCTTCCAAGTCCCTTCCGTTTCCATTGGGTGTCCTGCTGTTCCAGGTTTAGCGTTTAAATCTCCCGCCATTATTGTAGGGATGTTGTCATCGAATAATGCGTCCAATTCTTGGGTGTCTAGCATGGCCCTTGGTGGATTGAATGCAGCTATTATCTTTATGCGTCGTGCGGAGGTTGTGGTCACGCTTATCGCAGTCACCTTCAGCATTTGCGTATCCGGAGTCTGTAGCTTGTAGTGTTCTATCGAGTTCTTTATGTATATCGCTACGCCCCCTCCTCTCCCGGTGAGCCGGTCGTTGCGGTGCAAAAAGTAATTCTTTATCATGGTCTTATCGCAAGGCCTTAGATGAGTTTCCGTGACCAGCATCATATCCAGGTTTTGCCGGTAGATTCTAGCTCCTCCCTCTTTGTAAGAAGGCCGTTCGCGTTCCATATTCCGATATGGAGGAATGCGGGCTTTTGTGAGCGTTTATCCATCGATGTTTCTTCCTGCCCGGATGGCTCTTACGATCTTCACCGCGAGCACATGGTTTTCATCTTCTTCTTGCGTTGCTGCTAGTGCCGAATGTCTGTTACCCGTCGCGATTTGCGAGTAGCTGATGCTCTTTTCTACCATTCTTGTCGGTTGTCTGTCGATCGTAGGTCTCTTTGATGTCATCTTCGGGTCTCCCATTTCCCGTGTCTTCGTGCAGTCCTTCGTGTGGTGTGCTCCTGCGCACTTCACGCATCGTGGAGGGGCATGGAAGCCGCTGGTGGTGTGTCCATATCGTTGACATTGGTGGCACTGACCCATGCCGTTTTTCTTGTGCGGTGTCTCCACTCGCACCCTAAGGTATCCCACGTTGGTAATCCGGAATATGTCCTTTGCTTACTCGCTTCTTCACATCCGACTGGCCTTCTGGACGTCGTACCCCATAGCTTTTAGATCCTACTTGACGATCTCTAGCATTCCATCTCCTTGAGGAATTCCTTTAATTACCACCTTCAGTGGTTTTGCTTCCTCTAGCAAGTAGACGTTGAAGTGTACCCCGTTGCCTCTAGGATGATGGTCACTTTCCTGTAGTCTTCAACGCTGCTTAACATCACGTTTACTCCATCCTTTGTGGATCTTGTCGACTTTGGAGCTATCCCTCTGTTGGTAGGACCTGGATCCTGTAATCCTCCTGTTGGTGGAGGATTAGCGGTGGAATTTGTTCCTTTCGGACTGTAGGCGTGTCATTTTCTTGTGCTTCGGCGTCTACACGTTGTCTTTTGTTGTTCCTCCTGGTGACTTGCGTGTATCCTTCCTCGTCGGTGAGGGTGTCTGTATCAGTTGAATTGCTTTGTCGTACTTTATTTCCCTAGCTGGGTGTAGCGGTGGGCGTGCCCTTAATCTTCTTAACTTTTTTCTTCATTTGCGGAGGGTCCTCGTTATTGTCCTGGATTCCCTCTGCTTCTTGGTTTTATTTGTCTTACACGTACTCGTGGTCGCAGCTCTAGTTATTACGCTCTCGTTGTTAAAGGTTACATTGTTATTTGTCGCCTGTTGCCCTTCAATCGTTCTCCTGAGTCTGGCAATCTCAATTGTTAGGCGGTTGCCTTGGTCCATTAAGCTTTGGATAACGCGGTCCTGCTTGCTTATCTCTGCTTCTTTGTTCCGGTTTTCTTCCCATAGGTACTTTTCCAGCTTCGTCGTCATCTTGCTATCTTGTTGGTTGTCCTTCAGTAGTTTTAATTGTGGGCGGGGCTTCTTCCAGCAGTGAAAACTGCATAAGTTCTCTCGCAAGTCCTCTGAAATGTAATCGATTCTCACCCACAATGTCGGTCTATAGCAGTCGAGTTACCCCACTCGAGTACAGCAAATAATTTTAACTATACTCGAGCAATAGTAGTCGATTAGTTTTGCTATAAAATCGCAACTCGTAATCGGAACCCGGTGCCTCGTCAACCGAAGTCGACTCGACTATCACTCGATTTCTGTAAAAGCTCTCTCACAATACGTCCGTATCGTTCAAGCGCTCGTACAGAACTCTCCTCCTCGCATGCCGACACTCTTGGTTATATGCATTTGACGTATACCATTGCAATATATAAAATAACAGTGATTTATTTTTATTAATCCCGTTGCTAATGACAATAACAATGATTAATGAAAATGTGTGTGTAATGTATGCTATTAGTATTGTATGCCGAGACATATAACGAGTATATTGTACTATAGTCGTGGACAAAATAATGTATTCTCAAAAATTAGACCAAAAAAGTAAAAATCGTAACTTGTAGAGTCCGCCCGCAGTAGTACGGAGCAGCGTTGCAAGACCCTTGCCATCTATTCGTCCGCTGTTCTTCAGGTGGAGATTTTCGTTTTTAAAACGATCGGGCAGCGTTATGGTAAAAAATTTATAGCAGTCAACATTTATTAAAATTGTTATTATTGGCGAAGTTCTAGTAGAACAACTTAGTAGTAGTGCGGTACAGAAGTGTGTTTTCTTTCACGTAAGTTTTGTATTTCGACAAAAAAAGGAACAGAATTAGTGGTTGAGATTTTCTGTTTTAATTTTAATTAAAGAAGATTATTCATCGATAATGAGGAATGGAAAGCTAAGTATATCGTTCCTATCGTAAGGTCGTTCCGGAAAGCAGATACGGCCTATCTCAATAACCGGTATTGAACTTTGCAAACAACGGGTGTTTAGTTTAAAGCAAACATTTAAAATAAGTATTTGAAATTCCAGTATAATATGGAATGGCTGTAGAAGTTATTTATTTTTGCTAAATAGTAAAGATATCGGGCTCATAACGGTTGAATATTACTCTGTGAAACAATTTGGTAAGATGGTTGGAACTGATTGGTAAATGTTATGATGGTAAATAATACCGAAAAGTTGTGATAAATGAATCGGGTTTATCAATAATGACCGGTAACTTTTCAGAATTTAGAATTTGTTAGATGTTCTTAGGAGAAATAATTAGAATGGTTAAGTACTGGTTATGCTAAAAACAACCACGAAACGTTATTACAGCCTATTATGCAAAATAATTATGTAATGGTTATGTTCGTAACTAGTGCACTGTTTATACATTTCTTGGGGCGAGGCCGTTCTTTTTTACCCGAGGCGTAGCCAAGGGATAAAATATAAGGCCGACATGCATAGATTTTTTACAACATTCAAAATTAATTTCTTCTAAATTTATTTTTAATATACTGTAAGACGACCATTGGAAGATCCATAAAAAAAGCAGCACTCTTATGCGCGAGGCAATCTGCAATGTTGGATGATTGAAACCTAGTACTTGAGCTACCCTGAAGGTGGAACAAGTTTTCTAAGATGTTTCAACACACTACTTCTGACAATATTTTAACCAAAACGGCCGGTGGAGACTGATACACTTTGATTAGGGTGTTATGTGATGTGCAACTGAGGTTGTCAATGCACGACTCACATGAGCCAACGCTTGCTCTGCGGCGGGTGGGGAGCCAGGAGGGCGTTGCGCAGAAGAGACTGACCGTCTAGAATCTATGGAAGAAGGTAAACAGGTTACTAGTTTTCCATGCCGCTGTGAAAAATCAACCTCTCGAGAAGCTTATCGTTTTTGGAAACCTATTGTGTTTTAATTACATGGTCACGATAGCACAACTAGCCTAGATTTAGAACGATAAGCGAGTGGTAGGATTCGCATATGCTGATAAAACGAATGTTTAAATAAATTTAAACAGTGCACTAATTATTAATTATAATGAATCGCTGGGTAACATTAAAAATACCACAATGTAATACAAAAATAACAATAATATAACCCTTTGAGTGAATAAAACAATTAAATAATTAACACTTACCAAAAAAATTTCCTGGTCGATTTAAATACATATACTTTAAATCCTAAGCATATGGATCACTACAACTGAAAATAATACCATGCAGGATAATACATAAGTACAGTTATGCCTTTGCGATAGAGGTGAACACTTGAACAGTTCGATTTGATTATTATTAGTTATATAAAAATTACAATCAGTAGAATACAAAAAATAAAATTGTACATCAAAAAGTCATTTATTTAGGCGCAAGCAATTTAAATTAGAAATAATCGACATTTGAGTGCAAGATTAACCAAATGTCAATAAAGCAGTTTGCTTATTTTATCGTAACCAAACGTAAATTGTGTTGAATATTACGAAGTGGAAAATTTTAATGTACTGAAATCAAAATAATGAAATTAAGCACTTCAATTAAGTTGTTGTAATTAAAGTGTTCGAACAACACTTCAATCATAGCCTTTCAATTAAAATACTGCATTTAAAATATTAGAAACTAAAATACACCAAAATCGCTTGAAAAATCAAAAATTGGTTGACAATTTAATAAAGGGTGCATTCGAATACACGTGAGTGACGTTACATCAACAATAAGTGCTGTCAAATGTGTAGCAAAACCTTCAAAAGCACTATAAAAGGATAGCGGTATAATACGCAGTACACAATTTTCTTCAATTTTCCAATAAATTTCAACAAATTGAGTTTCACTTTACTCAGTTTTAACAAATTCTATTTATGAGAATAACAATTTTAGGTAACGCTAGAGTTTTAGAAAAAATAGTTACTTTTGTATCTAATGCGCGAAATGCTACTTTGGTGATCGAGAATTGAATTTTTTAACGAGGCGCAGCCAAGTTAAAAAATTAGTCGAAATCATCAAAGTAGTTCGCGCACGTGTTACCAACACAATTTTTTCTACAATCATCAAAATATGTGTATCCCTTAAAATAGTTTTAAATAATTTTTTCTTGGATTTTTGCTGGGTTGAGGACTACAAAAGTTAAAATACAATAATCTCATACAGTTTATATGCAGTGCGCTAAATATGTATTTCGCACACTATTTCGCGCACGTTGTTATGGTAACGTAGGAAAATCAAAAAAGTGTCGCATATTGTTTGTAGAAAAATGTTTTTGTTATAAATCGTCATGTCCGCCTAAAATTTTAAAAACCAGAAATGTGTCTGAGATTCTTTTCAGACCAAGAAGGGCGGTATCCCAAAACATCAAAACGGGATTCAAAATTTTTTTGTCAATTATATCTACAGTGAAGTCAATCCGAGAACACCGTACATATATTTAAATGCAGTAAAATATTTTCCAAACGAATTTTTATGTGTGTACTGGTGGAATTTGACTGCAAGCATCGCTTGGAGCCGATTAACACCCTTACAGCCTGGAATCTGAACAAATAATACAGTCACCTCCATAACTTCCATTCTAAGTGGAGCAACTACTACAAAATTAATCAGCACAGTACGAGGTGCAAACACAGCAAGATTTAAGTGAGATGGAACTAGAGAGTAACAACTTTGACACTATCACAGTGGAGGAGCTCGTCAATATAGAGGATAATTCTAGTGAGGCAAAAGAAACATTGATAGTCATAGCGGTACAAATCAACCTGTAGCATTGCTGAGCCATTGCAACTACTTCCGGTAGATGGCTAGACAGAAAGTAGGTTATACCCTCATACAGAAGGCAATCCGGTCTAGGAAATATCAAAGATACCGTTTAAATTGAACCTACATTCAGGTGTTTCTTTTACCACATTTATTTATGTCCCAGGAAATTCTGTGACTCACCGTGCCAGCAGTGGAATCGGTGAGATCACTAAACACTACGCCTGAAATAAACACTTTGTTTTATCTTATTCTACCTGGGACAACATGGCCATTACCTCTACAAATAGTCACGATTAGAACTCCCCACGAGCATTAAACTTGAGATACTCAAAGTGAGAACCAACCCACGTTCGTCACATTACGACACCAAAGTATAATTGATGTAACTCTCCTCTTCCAGGACATCCCAAACAACAAGCCGTTGGTAAGTTTTGCGACACGCAACAGCAGTAAATGGAAGAAATCATCCAACACGGAAGAATCTTAACTACCGCCCAACTACATGATAAAGTCAATCATTTGACGGAATCCTGAATATAATCCTATAAACAGACTTATCCGCTAAGAACCGACAAAACCTCTTACACAAACACATAGTAGTGTAAAAACGGTTGGACACATTATTCAAGAAAGCCAAGAAGTCTAAGAAAAGCCAAATAAGATGCTTATAAAGCAATCCCTAGACAAAATAAGTAATAAGAGCAGCTCAGTAGAATCACCACATCTGTATCCGTAGATAACCTCAAACAGACGGTTGAGGTTTTTATAAAAACTTATTTTTCAGAAGTTATTTCAACGTCACAGCATGCTTGACACCATGATACTCCGCAATCTCCCTTGAGGAGGTCTTAAGAGTAGCTAATTTGTTAATGTATGCAGCAAAATTACCTGGTGAAAAACCTTTATGCTGTATTCCGTGGCGAGATTGTGTTCTACCTGTTCTTTTGAAATAGGCATTGGATATTCTGACCATTCTCGAGTACTGGAGGGGAACAAATGCTACCTTTATTCCCAAACCAGGAAAAAGAGTGCCGTTCTAACGTCTTTTCTGACTCCTGAACTATTGTGCAACACGGAAACAAAGGATGCGGTGTTAGCATGGTCTCCGTTACCTTCCAAGTAACATAATGAACTGCGTAGTATCTCAACCTTGAAACCATAGCAGATTGAAATTGTCCCAAAACGGGGTGTTGTCACCACTACTACGGAATATTATATCGGTTAAGCGGGAAAGGCTTTTACTCAATGGTTTATGCAGATGATAATAATTCTAATGACAGGTTAGTTAAAGAACCCAATCTCATTTACGCAGTACTGAAACTGACCGTGGTCCATAAAATACTCCTTTTCGATAAACCTGGCAAAGACGGAGTTACTTGTACTCATGAGGAACTCCGTTGTTATTCTTTTCTTAAGTACTTTGGTTGGTTAGAAAATAATCGATAATTTTTAAGCTACTGTATCTACTATATCTAAACTTACATTTACTAAACACGTTATTTTACTGAACGATTTAACGGGGAAATATAAGATTTTGTACAATACAAATAGTTAATTCAAAATGTTAATGCTCTTGTAGTTATTACAGCGTATTACATTCAATGAGCCTCGTAGTTTTGCTTTCAATAAATCTCTTGGTCACTTGGTCGTATAATAAAACAAGTGTGTGTTTATTTAGAGTAAGGATTTACATTTAGAATGTAAATTAATTGGGGCCTTTTCTCAATAAGTAATTAATAACGACTAATCGCTACAGATACGACGGGATTTGTCATAATTTCACCTAGGGATTAAAAACTAATTTCAGTTTTCTAAGGTTACCGGTAACACTGTGTAAGTGTTAAACAACATGTCTTAATTAAGACAGAAACAGGACACTTGATTCTAATAAATAAAGTCTAACAAGATTGGCGATTTATAATAAACTGATTTTCATCTTTATGAGGAAAAATGTATGTTTGAAATGCAAGCTGTTAGAGTTTATATTGTTAAAGCTAAATAGGATTTGAATAAAACTAGGCTTTTGATCTATTTAAGGAATAGAAAGTTAATTATCGAACGAAAGTTACTTTAAGCAAATAATTGCAGCATTTACTTCTGGGGTAGCAGTCAACTCGATTTTGTACCTTGACTTCGTAATGAAGCGACTATTTTGAAAGTAGAACATTTACACAAAGCGAATATTTAATATTAATCACTTCTGGTACAGGATTTATGCCGGGATTTATTTGATAGAAAATAATAATCGTAATCTGGCGTAGTTTCAACCGTACAATTCTCTGCATGTTTAATTTACCTAAAGCGGCGTGTGTGTGGGTGTTTGTAATTTAAGATTCCTAGTCTACAAAGGAAGCGGTACGTGGAGTTACAAAGCACACTCTAGAACGACCGGTAGATGAGGTTATACTTGTATCTCTAAGTCGGTTGCAGAAAGCGGACCTACTTTTTTCTTCCGTCTAGTATTTGTGTAAATGATGTTTTTAACTTACATATAGGAAGACCTCTAGACAGATTGTTTCTTAACCTTTAACCCTATTAATTTAGGAAAACTATTAATTCATATACAGGGTGTCAATTTGAAAACTTGTCAGACGTCACATCTTCGAAGCTGTAACAGGAAAGTAAAATTTCTCGAAAACGTTTCTAGAATATTGAGGGGGAACCAATATGACTCATACAGAAATTTTCTGCAACTCACTCGTTAGGCTCCAGTCACTCCACCCCTATTTTTTAAATTGCACTACCCCATGTGTAATATATTATTGGAAAGCTCTTTAAAAATGCTATTCAACAGTACCAAAGAAAAAGGTTAATTAATCGATTATTTTTTAAATAATACGAAAAATATCATTTAAATCAATTTATTCAAATTTATTGTTTTAAATGTCAAATTAGGTACTATTTTCCATAAACAGTTTATCTTTACACATAGGTAGTCCAAATGAACAGAAAAACTCAACAATAATCCATAGAGAATTATACATTCAGTTAAAAATTGCAGATTTGACGCGTAATAGTTCAGCACTCTTCAATCAATTGTTGCCGTAGATCTGCAATAGACTGGGTCTGAGTTGTATAGCCAACAGATTTTAAGTGACCCCATAAAAATAAATCTAATGGAGCCATTCTACTGGCCCTCTTCTACCAATCCACTGATCTGCATAATTGTGCTCTAACTAGTTTCTAACACGTAGTGTATAATGTGGAGGGGCCCCGTATTGTTGAAAATGTGACAAATTGCAATTCAAAACTAGTTCATGATCTTCATCTCTATGTATTGCTTCATCTAACATTTGATAATAGAGTTCACCATTTAAATTTTCACTAATAACGGCCCAATAATAAAATTTCCAAGAATACTTGCCCAGGATACTCGGTATTGCCTTTCCTAATAAGATGAGGATTGTCATCACTCTAATAACGACAGTTTTGTTTGTTGAAGTGACTTAAGGTGAAAGGTACGTTCGTCGCTAAACAAGTATTCTTAACTAATTCACGCTCATCTATAATCTTATTAGTCATAATTTCGCAAAAACCCAATTCGCCGATCTTGATCATCATCGCCAAGTTCTTAAGTAATATATATCTTACAGACATGAAATTTGTGCATTTTCGACACTTTGCGAACATGTTCATGGTGAAACCCTGTTAATTTAGATATCCGACGACGCGAGGAAGTGGGATCCATTGTAGTTTGACCAAGAACTTTTTCCAGGATGTAATGCATTACATGCAGTAGCAGTTTGTCGTGCACAACGGTTTTTAGAGCCATAAATAGAAATAATTTCAACACGTTCGGCAGTTGTGTAAACCATCTTTAAAAAATTAATAAGAAGTTTAAAGTATTACAGAATAACAACAATAGTAATGGCAGATGCCAAATTTTAATAAAAAGGCACCAAGCATTTGCAAAAAAAAATTATTATTGTGTCTAAACACAAGTTATCTGAAAGCTCCTTAATAAGAAATCCTCTGATAAATAAACAATATTCTGTGTTTTTTGACTTACCTACAGATGGTAATTGTTTACTATCTTTTTTAAATGAAAAATCTGGAACACTGGAATTGTGGCAGGATCTGTAACAATCAAAATAAACCCACGCACCACACAAAATTAAAAAATACCGAACGCGTTTCGATAGTTACGCTATCATCATCAGCGGTCGACCGCTGATGATGATAGCGTAGCTATCGAAACGCGTACGATGTTTTTTAATTTTGTATGGTACGTGGGTGTATTTTGTTTGTTATGTTTTTGAAGTAGTGACTTGATTTGATATTAGTAGCGATAAATACGAAAACATATAATTAAAGTTACTGAAACCTTTTTTTTTGCATTTTTCAACAAAATAAGCAATTGGTTAACATTTCTTTTAGTACTGATGGATAGTATTTTTAAAGAACTTTCCAATGATATGTCACACACGGGGTAGTGCAATTTAAAGAATAGGGGTGAGATGGCAGGAACCTAAGGGGTGGAGAAGATTTACCTGCAGGTCGTAGTGATGCCACTCCATGTTGTAGAAACTGTTTCGAGAAATTTGCTGTGGTCTCGAAGATATGAGGCAAGTTTTTAAATTGACACCCGGTATAATCAATCGGGATACCTGATGTAAAGGATTTCAACTATTTACAATATATTCCCAACCTTCCTAATCCAACCTGGAGAAACATGCTTGATTGGCGATATGCGAGTGAAGCCATCCAGAACGTAAGGGGATATTCAGAAGGCACTGCAAAGTAAATAGGCATATACGCAATTGCTATCTGGAAGACGAGACGGCGAATCACATATTGTGTGTGTTTATCGTTATGTTCCAATTAAAGGGTTTATTTTCGAGAAATTCTGGTTCGACATAACCAGGATCAAAAGTAAGTCTTTTGCTGATATCCTCATATTCACCACAGCTCTGGGGTGGCAGACTAATGTCCCACAAGACCATGACTTGGTAGCGCATTGGGGCCGGATGTAGCGCCTAAGTGAGTGTAAGTGAAAAACCCATCATCCTCCCAAGAATCCAAAATACAGAAAACGATTAATTCGCATATAATCAATCAGGATACCTAACATAACATAATCCTCACGCCATTCCCTTGCGGTGAAACAATCCCTGCCTCTTATTTATTTTTCATTTACAATCTTTCTCCATGCTTTCCTATTTCTGTACACCTCCCTAGTTTCCGCAAGATTCATACATTGTCTCTGACATGCCCTTTTATTTTGAAAACTCCTTATCTTTCTTTCTTCTATGATACATTGTACTCGTTAATCTTGCGTTGTTTATTTTCTCAATGTGGCTAAACCAACGTAGTGTAGTACTTTTATACCTATCATCGTCTTTTGCTCGCCTCATTATACACTCATTCATTATCTTATCCCTTCTCGTTTTACCACATGCGCTTATCAGGAAGCTCACACCCACGGCATTTATTTTTCTTTCGTGATTTTTTTGACATATCCATGTCCCACTTCCATACAGTACTGACGGGGCAAACACGCTCGTTTCGCAGCTAGGCTCATGCTTTCGTTTCTCATTATCGCCCACATCACTTTCCTTCCAGCATTGACCCTTCGTCCAATCTAGTCATCCATTGTATCTTATGCAGTGTGCATTCTACCTAAATATACCGACTCGTACCCAAATATACCGACTCGTCCACTTGTTCCACAATTTCATCTTGCAGGATAAATACTCTAGTCTCCTTTTCACCGTCCCGATAGAACACCACAATCTTAATTATGTTTTTACAAACGCACAGTACAGCTTCCTTTTTACACTTTTCGATCACCTGCTGGAGAGCAACCATCTGATCCGGCGCATCCCAAAACTTAGTTTGTGTAGTTTCTTGTTCTCTATTAATCAGTACTCTTCCAAATATTTTACCAGGTACACCGGGCAAACTAATTCCTCTGTAGTTCCGACAATTACTCTTGTTCCCCTTACCGTTACATAGTGGTACAATGATCGCGCTCTTCCTATCACTCAGAATTTTTCCACACTTAAGGGATACATTGAATAATTCACACAATCTCCCTATAAGCTTTGTCCGTCCAAATTTTAGCATTTCACCAGTGATTTTATCCAAGCCTGCTTCTTTACCGTTTTTCAACCTTCCCACCGTTTTCTCTACCTCATTTAACCCTATATCCTTCTCGGTTTCATTCACCATTTCTTCTACATTCTCCTTATTTAACCCTTCAGTCATATTTCTCTCACTACTGTACAGTTTTCCGAAATACTCTCGCCAGCATTTCCTCACTTCAAAATCGTCCCTACAATTTCGTTGCTCGTATTCATCACTCCTTCAGCGTTCTATTTGGGCCACGTATTGCATTATCTACCCATTCCCAGAAAAGTTTTTTGTTTCTCTCAAAATCATTCTGTATTTTCTCTCCTTCCACAGCCATCACTGCCTCTATACTTATTCTCACTGCCTCCTTCGCTTCGTTGTTTCGTAATCCACGTGTTAGGTACAAACAGGCTTCTCTCCACACTAATGTTCACCAGGCGTTCACCATTCTCTTTAGTGTCCGAACTTTCCTAGAACGCGTTCAGTATGTCCTCTCTGTATATCCACCTATCCATTCATATCTCCTAATATCACCACTCTTTCGTTTGGCTTAAATATGTTCAACACGTTCACTACATCATTCCAGAAGTACTCACACTCTTGGGCTCTTTCTGCATGCACCGGTGCATAGCATGAACAAGAAAAATTCTTCGAAACACCACTTTCATTCTAACCCAAATTACACGGGGAGATACCAATTCGTACTATTTAACACATTTTTTCGCATCTTTTACGTGTTTGAGTATTTGCGGTTTTAGTTTACTTTACAATTATATGAGTCAACAATCGTTAAAAGGAACCGTATTTTTTCGTAGAACTTCAATAACAATAGTAATCCTAAATACTATTTGCGTGCATTTTCTTTCTATTAATTACTAAAATTCTATCGGTTCGATTAAGATTTATTTGTTATTATTTCAAATTTAGAACTTTACTGATTTAGTAATTATTATGTTTACAAAAATGTATACGTTTGGCTTCGGTCCGCCTTATTTCGACTCAGTCACATAGACGCTTCTGTTTCGACACCACCATTTCGACACAAACTTATCTCATCTTGACGTGTGCTAATTTCGACACGAGAACATATTTTCTTGTATTTCTACCAGTCAGAATCGCATATAGGACTATTATTACAATTAATAAATCCCATTTCACATTTTTGTAAATAAGTCGTAATTAAAATGAAAAAAAAAACACATGTGTTATATCAATTTAATCATAAATGCCAACAGTTGAGGAATTATTTGTATTATTATTCCTGTTTACGAATTAATGATTGGTTGAGAAATTGTCATTTTTACCAGCACATGTTTTACTAATCGAAGGTAGAAGTTGGAGGGCACTTAAAACGCGTCCGTTCACTTTGACGACCAACAAAGATCAGGATACCTGATGGAGAGAATTGTAACTATTTACAATACAAGCTACCTCCCTACTCCAAGCTGGACAAACTGGGGATGTGCGAGTGAAGCCATCCAGGAACCCTCACGTAAGCGAAATTCAGAAGGCACATCAAACTCAATACTCATTTGCACTGGATGGAAGCTGTTAAGTGTCCATCTGTCGCAATTTCTATGTAGAAGACGGGGTGGCGGAACACATTATTTCATTGTGCACCCTTCTTTCCAGTTAGAGAGTCCACGTTCGTGAATTCTGGTCCGATGTGGCCAGGATTAAAACTACGTCTCTTGCTGATATCTTCAGATTCACCACAGCTGTGGATTGGCCAGAAAAATTTGATACAAGATTATGACTTGGTAGCTCAATGAGGTGGAATGTAGCGCCTAAGTGAGTGTAAGTGCAAACCCATTATCCCCCCAAGAATCAAAAATCCAGAAAACGGTTAATTAATATATAATCAATCAGCAAATGTAAAGAACTGTTTACAAACTCGCAACCTTCCCAATCCAAGATGTACAAACATGATTGACTGGCAATATGCGAGTGAAGCCATCCATAAGCCCTCACGTAAGAGATATGCAGAAGGCACTGCAAAATAGATAGGCATAACACTGGATGGAACTTGTTGATTATACCATCAAACGCAATTGTTATCTGGAAGACGAAACGGCAAAGCACATACTGTGTGAGTGGTAATCCTGCGTTCCAATTAGAGAATGCACGTCCAGGGAACACTGGTCCTATATGGCCTGATGATATCCTAAAATGCATCACAAATGTGGGGTGGGAATAATCTTCCAAAAGATCATGGCTTGGTAGCACCATGGGGCCGAATGTAGCGCCTAAGTGAGTGTAAGCGCAAATTCAACATCCTCCCAAGAATACAAAATCCAGGAAAATACAGATAATCAATCGGGATACCTCATGTAAAGAATTGCAACTGTTTACAATACTCGCAACGCGAGTGTTAATCCATCCAGGAACCCTCACGTAAGAGATATTCATAAGACACTGCAAACTAAACAGGCATTTACACTGGATAGATGAGTATACCGTCTGTCGCAATTGTTATCTACAAAACGAGACGATGAAGCACATGGCGTTCTGAGAATTCTGCTCCGACATGGCCAGGATCAAAAGTACGTCTCTTGTTGATATCCTGAAATTCACCTTAGCGTGGGCAGAATAATGTCGCATAAGATCAAGTGAGTGTAGGTGTAAACCCATTATCCTCCCAAGAATTCAAAATCCAGTATACCTCGTCTTTAAGACATCGTTTAGTTTCACATTTGGAAAAGCATTTTTCAACTTACGCCATGTCGTAAATGTTATGGTTTTCAAATTGTAATTAAAATACTTTTTAATAATTAATTGCAACTTTTACTACTGAGATAGGTGTAATAATTAATTTTTATGAACTATTGAAATATACTCATTGTTTTTAGCGAAATCGTTACACTTTTGTATTAAAATAGTTTCTTATGGTTACGTAATTTGCACAATCTGTAAAGTACTACTATAATAATTATTCAATTACGGAAACGGAACTGTATATTATATATAAACATTTCTTAAAACCTTTTTATTGTTAGTAATTTTACTAAGGAAATGTTTCCTTACATGCATATTAAATGATCGTTATAATGAATAATTAAAAGCCTAAATCGATTCGAATGGATAGATTAATTAAGATAATTAAACATATGTGTTTATGTGGTAAATTAGGGAAACGACGACATGAATTGCCAAATGAACTAAGTAACGAATTTTATTTAATACATAAAAAAATCTTGTAAAATTCTTTATTAGATTAATTAACTGATCCGAATAAAAAATATGAATAAATTAGTAAGCTGCCCACTTTTTTATTCAAAATTTAGTCATAAAAGACTAAATGAAATTTGAAATGTGCGCCGGGATTTTGTTTTCCCGCAGAGCGTGTTCATTTTTCTCTATTTTTATATAGAGATTAGTTTAAATAATATTTAAATAAATGAAGTAGAGCAAAACTGTGTACTAGTTGTTTACTATAATTATCACATAATCTTTCAAAAAACAAACAATTTTTATGAACGCGTGACGTCCTAAAGCGCACGATTTTCACAACTTTCTTGTCTATTTTCAATTATCTCAGTTAACGAGCAATAACTACCATTTTATTTCTTTAACAAACGTAACTGTTTTGTTTGGATTGTGATAATCACATCAACCATTACTTTATGTGTTGTTATAAGCTTAATTAGTAGATATTTTATAACTTTAATTAGGAAAGGCTTGGTCATACTCTCAGCTTTCTATAGTAATCAATAATAATTAAAGATTTTATATGTAGCATTTTTTAAAGAAATTAATATGTTTGTGGTCAATTTTATAATTATACTTGAAAGTTAAAATAATTATTTGCCTTTGTATATAGTAATAAATGTAAAAACAAATGAACCGCGTCAATAAAGTGAAATTTAAAAATGTATTAATTAATCTTAGGTATGTTAGAGAAAAGTTTATTAGACTCAGATGACAAATTAGAGCGGTAATTAAACATTTCAAATTTAAGCTTCTGAAATTAATATTTAATTGCCTCATAAAGAAACGTAAACAGAAATTCTAGAAATGTACATAAATTACTAATACATATTTATTAACTAGTAAATAAATCACTTTCGAACTACTTACTTCAAGATTTGCCACGTGTGGTTAAAATTTAGCGTGGATTTTTTTCATTTTAAAATGTTATTTGTCGGAATTGCAGGAGGAACTTCTGTGCTTTGTCATTTCAGATTCTTCAAAATTTAGATATATTCATTATTTTCGATTATTTTACGAGTAACAAGACGTAATCTACGAAAAACCACGAGAGCGTAGTTCGAGTGGTATTTTAACGATTTTAGGATTGAAAAATAATTATTATTTTCGATTGCTGCAGTGGTATTCGTTACGATTATGTAATGAATAGACCGATAATAATAAATTATTATACTTACTTGAGCTTGCTATATTGGTAGTGCACGGCAGGGTTCTTTTTCGATTTTTTTCGACGACGTTAAGATGATGTTCGTTGTTTAGCTTTAGGTATGGCTTAAGAGACTCAATTGAGGAATGACTAGTAATTTGGATAACTTCTTGTAAGTTGGCTCCAGATTTTGTCAAATTGCTTACATCGAAGGAAAGATTTGTTATTTTTACCTTCTAAGTATTAATCCCAATACTCTGCGCACCCAGACGTGCCCACTTACTGAGTTGGTTAATACCTATTGGACAATTTTTGCACCAAATTCTTGTCTTCTTCCAATCTGGATTTGGAGTTAAAAACTATCGATTTGTTTTGGTATTTGTTCTTTTGCTAACATCCTCTGTAGTAGACGTACGGGACATTTATCTTGACATTCTTTGTTGGTTTTAACCATTTAGATGCAGCGGTATGTTTTTCTCCGCCCTATGTAGTTTAGAATATGGTGTTGTATTCAATACGGCCTGTAAGTTCACCACAAATGTCGACTTCGGTCTTGAAAAATTCTACTACGCAGAAGGTTGCTTCGTTGCCACGCGTGCTCGACGGTAGAAATCGGGTAAAACTTGTTTTGTAACCCCTCCGGTGAGTTTTCGTCATAGTTTTCCTCAATCTTGCCGATCTCTTCAGTCAGAGCTGCAAAACTGGATTTTATTTTTTCTGGAAGTCCTTGTAGCTCTTTTCTTTTGGTCGCACGTGCCTTTCTGGCATTTTCAAAAAAGTTAAAAACAATCGATTTGTCTTGGTATTTGTTCTTTTGCTATCATCCTCTGTAGTAGACGCACTGGACATCTGTCTTGACATTCTTTGTTGGTTTTAACCGTTTAGATGCAGCGGTATGTTTGTCTGCCCTATGTAGTTTTGGAGAATATGGTGTTGTATTCAATACGGCCTGTAAGTTCACCACAAATATCGACTTCGGTCTTGAAAAATTCTACTACGCAGAAGGTCGCTTCGTTGCCACGCGTGCTCGACGGTAGAAATCTGGTAGAACTTGTTTTGTAACCCCTCCGGCGAGTTTTCGTCATAGTTTTCCACAATTTTGCCGATCTCTTCAGTCAGAGCTACAAAACTGGATTTTTTTTCTCTGGAAGTCCTTGTAGCTCTTTTCTTTTGGTCGCACGTGCCTTTCTGGCATTTTCAAAAAAGTAAAAACAATCGATTTGTTTTGGTATTTGTTCTTTTGCTATCATCCTCTGTAGTAAACGCACTGGACATCTGTCTTGACATTCTTTGTTGGTTTTAACCGTTTAAATGCAGCGGTATGTTTTTCTCCGCCCTATGTAGTTTTGGAGAATATGGTGTTGTATTCAATACGGCCTGTAAGTTCACCACAAATGTCGACTTCGGTCTTGAAAAATTCTACTACGCAGAAGGTCGCTTCGTTGCCACGCGTGCTCGACGGTAGAAATCTGGTAGAACTTGTTTTGTAACCCCTCCGGCGAGTTTCCGTCATAGTTTTCCACAATCTTGCCGATCTCTTCAGTAAAAGCTGCAAAACTGGATTTTATTTTCTCTGGAAATCCTTGTAGCTCTTTTCTTTTGGCCGCGCGTGCCTTTCTGGCATTTTAAAAAATAATGTATTTGAATGGGTCTATTTTCCGATTAAAATCTTGAAAGTACTTCTTCTGGAGAAACTTTGCGGAAATATTCCAAATCGTCTTCACAACTCCCTCCTTATAATCGGTGCCATTAACTCGCTTCATGTTGAAAGCCCAGTCTTTCAGAATATTTGCCAAGTGTTCACTCGAAATCTGCTCATGAAATTCATATTTTTGCTCTTTACAAAATGCCAAAAACTGTGCTTCCACATACATTTGTGCGTTTTCACCGTATTCGCAAGCGTTAAAGTTTCAATTGCTTCGCTTATTTCTAATCCTGAAACTGTTTCGAAGCGATTGATTGCTATTCTAATTGACGTTTGTTAATAAATATAAAACTTTATGACAGTTATTAAATCATGACTCTAGATTTAAATTATTATTCATTATTTTTGATTTGTTGGACCCACCGAAAAACCGAAGTGATTAAACCACGTCGTCAAAGGCACATCCGTTTATCAATACATGTAAAATATGTAAAACATGTAAAATATGTAAAATTTGTGATTGCTATTGGCTGAATTTGTGATGAATTATATAATCGCGCATAACTTTTGGAAGCACTAATTTAGTTACAAATTATTACTTGGTTTGGCGATGTTTGGATTTATTACAAATTGGAGTAGGGTTTAGTACCCAGTTTTGTGAATGGTATATAGATTTTTCGGTTTGTTTGTTTGTAAATAGATTACAGTTTCTAAATTACGATTAGATTCCACGAGCTGACGAGAGTAGAATAGTAAAAAGAATAGATTTTAAATAATAGATAATCCTATTTTTAAGTAATCGTTAATTTATAGTTTCATTTCATTGGAAATTGCTTCTTTGTAGTTAAAATTACGTTACGGAAGCGTCGCTTGCAGATTTAAAACGTTGGCGACTGTTTGACGGGAAGCTATTTTGATAAATTAATTTATGAAGACAAAGATTGTAGTTCTTATAATACGTTGGTTTAAAGTCGATTTTCCAAAGTTTAGAAACGACGAAAACAGATCATGTTACGTTATATTTTTCTCGAGGCATCTTGACGATGCAGATTAATGCTTGTGACGTAATTTTTCAACTCGGTTCCCGAAATTCATCTCGTTTTTACCGCGCTTACGGTTTAAAGGAATCGCTTTTTATGATTGGTGATTTGACGTGAAATTTAATATGACGAAATCTGTTAAAATTCGCAAAGGTAGTAATCAACGTCGAGATATAGAGGAGGTTGGCTGTTGGGCGCAGGACGCGTGATATGAACGCGGAGGCGCATTAAATTTACTTACACACTACCGGGGTACCTGAAGCTGTCGTTTGGGAACTTTTTCGTTTACTTATTGTGGATTTTTAAGAGAATTCAACAATCCCGAGGACCTTTTGGTGCTGTATTAAGTTATTAAGAAGTGACAATTACGTGACCATTGATGAACAATAGTGCTGATTTTAGTGCTATATTGTAAAGACCCAGCAACATATACAAAATTGTCCTGTAATTAATCATTTGCAAATTATCCCGTGTTAAACAAATTTTGCAGAAACCAACAAATAATTAATTTTATAATCCTCTCCGACGTAGATTTAGAAAAAAACATCGAATGTTTTTACGTCAGAGTACCATTCGCCAATCACCACCGGAGGACCCCTGCACGGAAGCCAGATCCACCCACCGCAAATTCTCTATAAAAAAACTCGACGCGCTACCACATATAGATACCCCAGACCGCGCACCAGCCGCTCTTAAACGCGTTACCTAGTTCCGCCGATCTGTCGACTGCCGCGTTGGTTCATTTTGACGTCGTGCGTTATTTAACGAGATACCAGATAACACCGCCGACTTGTCGATTGCCGAATTTGTTCCTCCTGGACCGTCGTGTGCTTTTGTCGCGTTACTTCGCCGCCATCACCTGCAAATCAGTGCCATACAATAAAGCTACTGGTTGATGAGTTCTGAAGGTAAAAGCACCTGAGTTTTATTGCACCACATTACAAAATACACAAACCAGCCGATGTTACGACGGACTTAGATCCCGAAGTCATCACAAACCACATTACATAATACACAAACCAGTCGATGTTACGACGGGCTTAGATTCCGAAGTCATCACAAACAAACATTACACAAATCGGACGGTATCACGACGGGCTTTAACGCCCCGTAGTCATCTTTCATTTACTCCAGTGGGAAGAAAGGTCATCGCCTTAATTCTACTACTTTCCAGAGGATCCATTTATACAGTACAGTACGGGTTAGCCCCAGATTCTTATAAATGGCCCTTCACCTGAACATATATTACACAACATTACACAATCACGCCTCACCCAAGGCAATATAAATAAACCAGAAGTGCCTGCAACAGCAGATAACGCTAATTCCAGAAGCCGCTTCAGGAGAGATCCGCCAGTTCTAAATAATTGAAATAATTATATTATTATATAATTATAATATAATTATATAATAACATCGTGACCGATATATAGGTTTGCGTGCGTTAGAAAAATACAGCGCCCCTTTATCAGGTTAAATAATCATCTATACAATAAAAATAAAATTCGAGGTGTTTAATGGTTATCTGGACCCGGGAGTGTGCACACACTTGGCGATTGCCTTCTACAATTAATAACCAAGCGGTATCATGTACCCGTTCACCAGTCCACCTCTACACAAATATAAATATAAACAACAATGCTAATTCATACAAATACAAGAGTGAGGGAGCCCTGTACTGTCTTTTATTTTAGCAGATTTCAATTTAATGAGCCCGCGTGCGAATAAGATACCATTGCAAGCCAATGTTCGATTTTTAGTAGGTTGTATAGGCTTGTAGAATTCTCTGCTGCCAGCCTTAATTTATATAAAAATACCTACTTACACTTGGATATATATTCCTTTAATTGATCATACACACAAATCGTTAACATACGCGGTTTAACTTCAAAAAGGGCAACTGTTAGTTATATTATATATTTGAAAAACACATTACAATTAACACCCGAAAGAAAAGACTAATTAGTGTTGGCTAATACAAAATAAAATGTACACGCATGAAATATTTTAAAGACAAAGGGTAAGAATAAATAGATCATAACATCGTGACCGAGATGTAAGTTAGCAAGCGTTAGAAAAATACAGCGCCCTTTTCTCAGGTTGCACATTCATCTATACAACAATAAAAACAATAAAAATAAAATTCGAGGTATTTAATGGTTTTCTGGACCCGGGAGTGTGTACCCATTTGGCAATTGCCTTTTACAATTAACAACTAAGCGGTATCATGTACCTGTTCACCAGTCCACCGCTACACAAATATAAATATAAACAACAAACAACAATGCTAATTCATACAAATGCAAGAGAGAGGGAGCCCTGTACTGTCCTTTATTTTAGCAGATTTCAGCTTAATGAGCTAATACGCTTGCAGAATTATCTGCTGCCAGCCTTAATCTATATAAAAATACCTACTTACACTTGAATATATGTATATTTCTTTAATTGATCACAGACACAAATCGTTAATATACGCGGTTTAACTTCAAAAAGGGTAACTGTTATTTATAGATTAATATTTGAAAAGCACATTGTAATTAACACCCGAAAGAAAAGACAAATTAGTGTTGGCTAATTCAGAAGAAAATGTACACGCACAAAATATTTTAACAACAAACTCTTTACAATGGGAGTTTCTAATAAAAACAAATCAAACCGCCTGGCTCAATCAAAATTTCAACAGCAACTGCCTTCCCCTCTGGTTTCCACTAACCATGTCTACTCCCAAAAATCAACCCCGTCTTTGAAAAGTGAAAAAAAAACAAGAAACATTAATTTACGTTGGAACAGTTTCATATTAATTATTGCACGGCACCTTAATTTTAAACATATGCATTCGTCCGTAACAAACCCTGCATTTAGGTCTCGAGTTTCCAAGTACCAAACAAAGACGTCTTTGATTGCAGTGTGTACCGTTAGTAATTAATTACTAACTAGTGACATTTTTACATCAAGAGCGCGCGTATAGAAATTTTCAACAATTCGTCACGCCAGTTTCGGCAGAACACCTGTTTCTCTACCCTAATATATGTTTCCTTTTTCTGTTCAACCTTTACCCAAATATCAATTACAAACATTCCCACATGTCTTAAATAAAAGACATTAAATAAAATATTCCGAAAACATTAGCAAATTACGATGTATCATCACGATATTAAAAATCCACTAATTATCTTTTCTATCGCGGTAACAATGGCTATTTGACAAACGTTTATTATAATGATAACATTTTCGCGGCCCGCTACCTACAATATATATAACATTTACTTACTTGCATATTCTCTAATGTCTATACGTGTGTAACTTGCATATAACTGTTAACCACTATTTACTTATTTGATCTGTCAATTTACATAGAAAAAAAAACAGTGACTCTTGGAGCGCTGATTTTGTAACTGCTCGTTGGTGTCTCAACCTAAGAATTACTTATCAAGAACTTTTAATATAAATTTTATTTCATTTGTATCTTTCATATAGGGTAAAAACTTTGTGTCACGAGCATTTTTTTTCAGTGGTCTACATTTCTTTTAGTTTTACTTATAATTATTGCGTCCATGTGAAAATGCATCATAATTCAGTAGTAGAACCGGGGCACCTCAACTTTCACTTTTTGTGACGTCATTTGACCTTGGGAATTTCCCAGGGCCTGCTACGTGGTTGACCGTATTTTCAACCCCTTGATTTTCACCCCTATGGTTTCTTTTCGGAGGCCTTTTTCAACCCCTTGATGGAATTTTCATCTCTAATTACTCGCCCACGTGTAGGAGGCGTTTTTTCGCCCCTATTTCTGACGGCTTCTTTTCGGAGGCCTTTTTTCAAGCCTTGATGGAATTTTCAACCCTTTTTGGTTATATTAAGCGCCTTTTTTAACAGCCATGCCTTTTTTGTACTTGCTCACGTGAGGGGCACATTTAGGCCTTGGGATCGGTCTTGGACTTGGGGTGGGGGCAGGATGCTGGCTTCTTTTTGGGGGCCTTTTGCAACCCTTGGTCGGAGTTTAGCCCTTAATTACGATCCTTTTGGTTGTATTAAGAGCCTTTTCGGCAGTTCAGCCTGGAGGTTAGACAATTGCGTGTATTCTTTTAATTCCTATCTACATATTGTAACCTTACGAAATTTTATTTATACATTGGGGTTGTATTCTACTAATGCTAACTTGTAAGACAGGTGTAGGCCCTCGCCCCATTGCCGTGGTTACTTGGTGTATATGAGCTCTAACCTAATTTTATAAGACAGGTGTAGGCCTTCTCCCCGGTTGCGGTCTTTTTGGTGTAATTGTATGTGAGCCCTAACCTAATTTTGTAAAACAAGTATAGGTCGTCGTCCCCCACTGTCGCGGCCCCTTTGGCGTAATTCTATATGAGTCCTAACCTAATTTATAAGACAAGTGTAGGCCTTCTTCCCTGTCAGGAGCCCCTGGTTCGAAATGGTATGGATCCCTAACCTTATAAGACAAGTGTAGGCCTTCGACCCCTGTCGCGGCCCCCTTGATGTAATTGTATGTGAGTCCTAACCTAATTTTAGAAGACAAGTGTAGGTCTTCGCTCCTTGTCGTGCCCCCTTGGTTGGAAATGGTATTTGTTTCTGTAGGTTATGACTGGTAATTTGAAGTTGTATTCTAATAAGGAGGGCTAATGCTATCTTGTAAGACAGATATAGGGCTTCGCAACTTACTGTTGGGACCCATTGACCTAAAACTTGAATTTGTATTCTAATAAGGATTCCCTATTGCTATCTTGTAAGACAGGTGCATGAACTTGTGTTAGAGTCTGATCTTGCGTGGGGAATTTGAATGACATGCAGATTATTCTCTAATGAAACAAAATCTTTTTATTAAGTTAATTAATTACATAACAGTTATTACAATATTGTTTTCTAAACGAATATTAAAACTGATTGTTTTACCAGCAGTGATATCCATCCGCTCGTTAAGTTGTTGTATATTGTACACCTTAATATTTTTAAAGAAACTTGTTACGTATAACTTAGATGTGTTTTATAACTGTAATTAAAAATCTGTACAAGTAAATAAAATAAATCAAAGGTTAACAGCACACTTACCAGCTCTGTATTGAAAGAACATTTTTGAGGGACTGATTCACGAGTGATAGTCACTGCTTTGTGTTACTCGTCTAATCAAACTAAAGCGCTTTCTATGTTTTATGTTTATGAATAATTGATGTAAAACTAGCTATTGATTTCTCCATAATTAATTTTTACAGTGTAAATATACAAACAACCTAATTATCTTTATCACACTTACTGCAACTCGTATTTACCTTTCCCTTAAAGTAATTAATAACAAAGCGGTTTGAACAAAATATTATATGTTACCCATACATACATACACACGCAAATTGTTTTTTATAAAAACCGCATTAAAAGTTTGGAATGTAATAATTACATGTTTTAAATTCCACAACAATATGTAGTTAGAAACCACTGTTCATGTTTACTTTTGGTTAATTACTGAGTAATTATATAAACCTGTTAATTTTAATAATCTACCAACCGAGTAACACACTTTTCTTAAAACGCTAAAGTCATAAATTTTATAACACGATTTTTAAAAACACACATGCTGAATTAATAAGAAAGAAAAACAATAGGTTCATCTGATATTACGCAACTCTTAATTAAAAAAAGTAAGGTACTAAAACATCTCTTTATTTATCAGAATAGAATGGTTGGGTAACAGGCGTTAAACAATAATTTAATTATCTCGTCATTTACAATTAAACATGTACTAAAAAAAGCTTTTTACAAAATCAATCATTGATAAATTATTTAATCTACAATATAGAAACGTTAACGTTTAAAGTCCACACACATCCGAATGGTAATCCTGCAGTATTGTTTTATTGTATAGGAAGCATCTGGAATTCTTCTCTAGGAAACGTAAATGTTACCCTTGCGGTGGCCGTTCAAAGGAATCAAAATATTCCCCATTACCATTCTCGTCAATGTAGATAGCGGTCCAATGGTGACCTGGTTTGTTTGCAGGATCCGTATTTACGATAATTGCACACGATCTAGGTGCGTACCTCGGTTGTTGATTAGAAGCACCTACAAGCCGAAATACATTCTTCTTATGGTTGGGGATCGATTTCAAGCATCTCAACACTTGTACCGTATACATCTTTGGAATTGGTATGTACCTAGGATTTATTATAAACAGGTTGCATAATTATCCTCTGTCATAAAAATTGTATTCTAATAAAGAACAAAGACACGTAAAGATAATGAGAAGTGTTTTATAATAAAAGATGTTGTTTAATTAATTTAACCTGTTAACATGTTCCAAGATTATTTTTATTTTATAGAAGCGGTCGGCCTTGGATTTTTTTTTAAGTTAACATGTATCATACACGTAAAATTTCGCGACGCGAGGATTTCGGCGAAGGCTGTTTCGGCGATCCCACTCCAACCCTCCCCGAGCATAACCGAGATTGTAAGATAAGTGTAGCGTGTCGCAACGTGTTCTCGAGTCTTTGCCCCTTGTCGTGATCGCAACTTGTTCATAGACCTTCGTGTATTGTCGTGGTACCCTTGCCGGAAAATTTGAATTTCTATTATAATAATAAGGAGCCTAATGCTAACTTGTAAGACAGGTGTAGGGCTGCGCAACTTGCTCTCGGGGCTTTGTCCCTTGTCGTGGCCCCAATGGCGGAAAATTTGAATTTATATTGGTATTTAAGTCTCGCAACCAGTAGACATACCCTACTGTCTTGGAAACAGATACGGCAAATAAACGAAAAAGCTCAATCGTGCAAAAAAATAATTTTTGGATAATATTTAAGTAGTGTAATCATTATTATACATTGAAAAATAATGTGCATATTTAATCTTATCTTAATTTTAATTAATTGTGAGTGATAATACTGAAAGATTGAATTCTCAGTCTTATTCGGTTTATAATGCCCATTAAGCAATACATTTCTGTGCAAGTTCCATACCATTAAATTTACATTTGACAAACTAAATAAGTTAAAAAGCGAGCCAGTTAATTAATTATGAAAAATGTAAATAAGGTGTACAAATTAATTAGCAGTTTTCAAGCAAATTAAAAATTGTTTTTGACTGAATCTATAAATAAACACATATTTAAATATAAATAACATCTTTCCGCAGTAATTAATTTCAGTGGGATTTAGCTTTGAATTTTGAATATTGCATTAATTCAAGTAATTAAATTTATCAAAATGAAGCCACAAGTTAGAGATTAATTTATTAATAGTCTTAAAATGGTAAATGAGGAAAGTATCTCATAAATAAATTGTAGGGAGAAAGTGACTGGTTTAAATAAATAATGAAGATTCTAGAATAATTTTGAAAAAAAATTAATAATTAATTTTAAACGTATTAATATTTGCAAAGCTGTATTTTAGATAAAAGGTTTAAGTTTTGTCGAGTCCAGGAATAGTAAACTGACTTTGGCACTGTTTACTGTATCTAGAATAGTTAATAGAACATTAACGTATAAATGCGACAGTTAATGTAGCTAATTAAGAAAAAGAAAGCTTTTACGATTTATGTTCATGCCAAATACCTAGCTTTTTGGGTTAAATTACTATATTTTATAAAGGGTGTCCGAGACCTAGCGTTAAACAGTTTTTGGGTGATAGAACTACATAAATGTGACTCAAATACACAATTAAAAAATTCCATTTCACACATCCACTTAAAGAAAAATTATTTTGATTTTTCCAGAAAAACTGTACATTCACCCAAGAATTTAGAAATTCTGGGAGATTTTGACACATTCCTCAAACTTTAACACTACTCTTGTATTCTACATTAAATTTCAAGTAAGGATGGATTGCTTATGATCAGCCTGAATCTACACAACCACTAATTAAATTGATTAGAACTGTGAAGTTATGATTTTCTTAAAAAAAAGGAAAAAGCTTATACACACACACACACTTCTCTAAAAAAAAGTTGCTAGACAGCAAATGTTACGAAAACTGCTTCATAATCTAAGCTTTCAGAAGACAGAATATATTATTTTATTTGTCGCCATTTAAGTACGGTTATGCCAGTTTGAATTGTGTAAAACGTGGATTGAAAAAATAATAATTCAACTCTATTAAACTAAAAAGACACACATGAACACTTTTATTATTATAGCTATAACATAAGGTTATAGTTAATTTTTATAGCCGACCTTATGATGAGATAAGGTATCACCCAAAGATGTTAAGCGACCCCTACACGTTCAATATTATGGTCAATATATTGAACAGTATATTGTGCAATATATTGACTGGAGGACCCACACGTTGCAATATTATTGTCCACTAATTTAGTTTTACAACTGACCCTTCTACAGCCAACAACATTTCGAAAAGTAGAGCTTGTGTTTCCATTGCTTTAAAAAAGAAGGAGAAAAAAACGCGGATGGATGAAAGAACGGTTCAAAAAAAGAAATAAATACAGTCATGAAAATGTGTTAGATGAACTAAGAATATGTGAACCTAGTGATTACAGAAACTTTCTGCGAATGGACAGTACATTATTTGATGAACTCTTGAGAATGGTTATGCTTGAAATTAAAAAAAGGACACTATAATGCGAGATGCTATACCAGCAAGCCAACGTTTATCAATAACATTACGTTATTTAGCTACTGGAAACAATTTTGAGGATTTAAAATTTACAAGTGCTGTTTCTCCACAGTCTATAAGCATAATTGTATTGCACAGCCATAATACACTGCTTGAAAGACTACATAAAGGTAAGAAAAATTTAATCAATATTCAAAAATAACATTATTTATTGAACATTTCAACATTGAAAATTTTAAAAATATTGAGAAGTGTGAGAATGTTCTGAAATACTTTCATTACGTGGTTCCCTATGCACATTTTGTTCACACTGATCAGGTTGGCCAAAATATTGAGAAGGTTGAAGGTGTGTTGAACTGTCTTCATTAAGTGGTTGTGTATACATAATTTGCACAGACGGAGCATGTTGGGAGGTATCATAAGAAATGGGGCTTGGTTGCATAGTATATGGAGTAAATGTGCGACTTAGATAATTAATTTGCACAGAATCCCTGTGCAAAGTGCCCATTTGCCCTTCGAACAATATATCACTAATTGTCTTCTTTGCAAACAATTGCTGTTTGGGAGTCATTTTCTGAAGCTCTACAGCCCACTCTGAAGCAATTTTGTCGTAGTCAGATTGAGGTTGTCAATGTGTTTGCGGGCTAGTGAAATTAATTCATCCCTATCATTAAGTTTCCTTGCTTTCTTTGTTGGAGGAACATTTTTGCTCTGTAAATAAATACATGTTTTTAATATTTTTTTTGTAACTGCAGTTTCCAGAAACAGAAGCTGAATGGAAAGATATTGCTAATGGATTTAACGAACATTGGAATTTTCCGAATTGTCTGGAGCAGTTGATGGAAAGCACGTGTCAATTAAAAAACCACCACATACAGGCTCATATTACTATAACTATAAACACTTTTTCAGTATTGTTTTGATGGCAGTTGTTAATTATAATTATGAATTTATAATGGTAGATGCTGGAATTAATGGACGAATATCTGATGAAGGTGTTTTGACACACTAATTTGGAAAAGCATTATCACAGAAAACCCTTAAAATCCCAGAACCTGCTTCATTACCAAATAGTGAAAAGAAATTACCTTTCGCCTTTGTTAGAGACGACGCTTTTGCATTGACAGAGAATTTTATGGAACTTTATAGCCAAATAGGATTAACCACGGAAAAACGAATTTTTAACTATCGACTAAGTCGTGCGCGCCGCATCGTGGAAAATGCATTTGGCATTTTAGTTGCAAAGTTTGGTATATTTCAACGACCTATTCTATTATCTCCTGAGAAAAGTAAAACAACTGTCTTAGCATGTTGCTATTTGCACAATTAATTAAGAAGAAACCAGTCAAAAATTTACTCTGTAGATGTAGAAGATTTGGAATCTGGTAATATCGTAGATGCAACTGGACAATCAACATCACTTAAGTCAACTTATTCCAGAAATTCACCTCTAATTGCAGAAAATGTGAGAGATAGTTATTGCAATTACTTTAATAATGAGGGGCAGGTTTCATGGCAACATAAATTTTCATAAAATATTGTCATAAATTAATATATACATTTAAATATGAATAAATAAATTGGAGTTACTTACGTTGATTCTAGTAGTGTTATTTGTTACAATATCCTCATCGTCAGTGAAATTCTCATTCTCCTCTTTGTCATCTTTTGTGTGAGTACTATCAATGCTATTTCGTGAAGTACTTGGGACTTCATCACTTATTAGAAACTTCATTACGTCAAAATACTACAATGTTGGCTCTATTATGTCACATGTTCCTGCACCACTTTTTTCAGAATCCTTGATACGCTTCAATTCTTTTCTAAAGTTAGTGCGCAACGAATTAAATCTTTTAACTACCTGAGACTTATCAGCATCTGGATACAACTCTTTATATTTACAAAGAAATTGTTCGTATTGTTCATTTTTCTTAATTTTATTGCTATAATCAGCGCTTTTAATATTCCACAAAGCTAGTAAGCTATGGTATAATTCAACACATTCTAAAATAAATTTCCTTTCTTCTTCTTTACTAATTTTGTCTTTTGTAGTCATCTCGATTAAAAAACCAATATCTACTATGTTCACTGCTTGACTGCGGAGACAGAAATGAACCATTATTGTGTAATATCACCCGATTCAATAGACGATTCAATATTTATCAGATTACATCATATGCACAATAATATCAAACTCTTTTTGATTGACTCAATATATTGCGCAATCCTTCAATATAACCTACAGACGGTCAATATTATTGTGCAATATGCATTATTGCGCAATATATTGATCATAATATTGAACATCTAGGGGTCGCTTTATGTTTTGTTTGGATACAGTTTTTTTAGTGGGTTTGGATCGTTTACTCATTGGCAGTGATCTCAAGATCTCGTTTTCAAATCGGGAATATGTGGAAATGCAAAACACCTGTGCGTGATACCTTATCTTATCATAAGGTGGGTATAAAATTAACTATAACCTTATGTTATAGCTATAATAATAAAAATGCTCATGTGTGTCTTTTTACTTTGATAGAGTTGAATTATTATTTTTCTCAAACCACGTTTTACTCTATTCAAAGTGGCATAATTGTACTTAAATGGTGACGAATAAAATGTTGTAACCTGTCTTCTGAAAGCTTAGATTTTGAAGCAGTTTTATAGCATTTGCTACTGTCTAGCAATTTTTTAGAGAATCTTTCTTTTTTTTTAAGTAAATGATAACTTCACAGTTCTAATCGATTTAATTAGTGGTTGTGTAGATTCAGGCTCATCATAAGCTATCCATCCGTACTTGAAATTTACTGTAGAATACAGTAGTAGTGTTAAAGTTCGAAGAATGTATCAAAATATTCCAGAATTTCTGTATTTTTGGGTAAATGTACAGTTTTTTGGAAAAAATCAAAATAATTTTCTTTAAGTGGCTGTGTGAAATGGAATTTTTTTAATTATGTATTTGCAAACTAATCATTTAAACCGCACTTGTAGTTGTTGTTTTCAGTATTATAACATTACGTGTATGCAACCATGAAGGCTAACGATGAAAATACTATCCGATCCACCCCACAAATAATGTGCAATAAAAATTAGAAAAGAATCTGTTCCTATACAGACTGATCCTTTTAAATGGTATCATTACTGTGATTTCTGAAACCGTAAGAGATACGAGATAGGTTAAATGACGAAAAAGTTGCAGTTTTAGGGAACCAATCCACATATATCAAAACATGCTTTAAATGTTGTTCGGTTTACGAGGAAACACAAAAAGTTCAATTTTCGATTTTTACCAGTAATAAGTTTATTTTTGAAAATATCAAAAAATCATACAGGAAAATTTTAGTACGATTCACCATTAGCTATCTCAAGAATAAGCTAGATTCTCTTTACGACGTTTCGTGTCTTTGAGGATATCATCACCTGTCTTTTTTATTAATTTTTTTACAGAATTTGTAAAGCCTAATACAACTATGTAGCACAATTGACCATTTTACGACGTTTTGTTTAACAAATGACTATCATTAATAAAAGTTAAGAAAAAATGTAATTTTAAATTTGTAGAAACAACTGAATTCGCTAATATCAATTAACTATTATACAATTATATCATATGTTCAAATAGACATCCATTGTTTCTAATGGTCAGCCTACATCCACTTAAATAAGATTTATAACAATTATTTATCATTTCTGGAGAAATACTTTTTTACACTTTTCTTTTAAGTGGTCGAGATCTCGCGTAGAAGTTGAAAAGACTTTGTCTTTTATGAAGCCTCCGATAAAAAAATCCAGAATTGTTTTAAATGTTCATTTAAAGTTTTGATACAAGTGGAAGCCAGTATATGTAAAATCAGTACGATGCTGAGGTGATTATACAAATTAGCATTTAATTCTGAATGCTACAGCAGCATGCTAAAATTTATTTAATTCGGTTAGTATAAGTTTTTGTTATGAACGAATAAGTTCAAAGGAAAATATGTAATTAAAAATTATTATTAATTTTATTAAATACATAAATAAAAAGTTTACCTCAGTAGGATTTGAACCTACGACTGTACTTTTAGAGTATCGTAACCAACTGCGCCATCAAGGTTCAAGCCCCAATCGATGTAAATTTTGTCTTTATGTATGTAGAACTGATGTAAATTCTAAGTATAATGAGATAACAGTCAAATTACTTATTTTAATGGAATGTGAGCCTGCAATATCGCAAGGATTCACACATACCAAAGCAACTTGACTAATATTAAATTAGTATAAGTTTTTGTTATGAACGAATAAGTTCAAAGGTAAATATGTAATTAAATGTTCTACATACATAAAGACAAAATTTACATCGATTGGGGCTTGAACCTTGATGGCGCAGTTGGTTAGCGCGATACTCTAGCAAAGTACAGGTCGTAGGTTCAAATCCTACTCGAGGTAAACTTTTTATTTATGTATTTAATAAAATTAATAATAATTTTTAATTATTTAATTGGGGTTTTTCTTTTTTCTATTAAAGTTATTTTCATGTTTTCATAATTCAATATCGCTTCGTTGGCTTTACTTATCAATTTGAGTAATCTTATATAATAAAATAATCAGGTCATTTAGTTCACACAGATTGCGAGACAACCGCTTGATGGATTTCGTTGATTTTTTTTTTTTTGATATGAAAGTAATTTTGAGTAGAAGGAAATAACGAAGCCAGAATTTTAAATAAATGTAAAAATTAAATAAATATGATTGAGAAGATGCTTAAGCTGAATTATCGATATTTTTATAGAAGCGGGCGGCTTTGGAATTTTTTTTACTTTAACATATATTTATGTCTATTAATCTCCATCTGAAATGAAGTTTTAAACGTCATTCTGACATAGATTATTGTTTTTGTTTCTACAATGTTGTAAGTTTAATTTTAACCGCAAAATTTTGCGGAAGAAAAGCTCATATGATTTAAATTGCTTAAAAAATGATCAGTAATTGCAAATTTCCCTTTCATGTTCTTTACGTCTAATACGAAAGCTACGTTTCGTGATTCGAATGTATAATAGAACTGAAATTAATTTTTTGTCTATTAAAAATATTCTTTAAAACCCGTGCTAATAACAATTGATATTCTTTTGCGTAAAAATTGCGGGTCCATAGTAGTATAACTTTATCACTTCTGTTTCACTCTACTGCGCAACGACTACTCCGGGTTATGTGACTTCGGGAATGTCGGATGCGAAGATAGTATAGAGGATCGGGGCTAAAGCAGAACCTTGCGGTACGCCTGCTGTAGGTTGGAAAGGATCTGAGTAGGTTTTCCCTACTTTGGCCCGAACTGACCGATTGGTCAGGTACGAGAGTAGGAGTTTGGAAAAGGGGTCGGGAATGTTGAGGTTACGCATCTTGTGCAAAAGACCGGCGTGCCAGACCCTGTCGAATGCTTGCTTAATGTCCAGAAACACAGCCGTATTGCATTGCTTGTGATTGAATGCTCTGGTGGTCTCTGTAAGCAGCTTCAAGAGGGGATCGTGACACGTTCGGTTGTGACGGAAACCGAATTGGCTTGGTCGTTAAATTCGAGGTGGTCCCTGAGTCGCCTGGCTAGAATCTGCTCAAAGCATTCTCCGAGGCAACTCATGAGGGAGATTGGTCTATAGGATGAGGGTGAGGTTAGGTCGGCGTGGGGTTTGGGTATCATGACGGTGGAGGCCGATTTCCAGTCCGTCGTTGTAGATGTTGGAGAGTAATCGGGGGGCTGGGTCTCTCGAGGAGTGCCTTGGACAGGTTATCAAATTGGGGATCATCTGGGGATCGGAAAGTGGATGGGAGGTGGTGACCACAAAAATCAGCCTTCCTTGGCCGGAGGAGATTAGGTTGCCCTGAAAGTAAGTTAGGTGGGATTTAGGGTTAACTTTTCTTCTGGTCAGTCTATCGACCTGTTGCCAGAAGAGTTTACCATGTCTATAATCTAAATGGTAGGTGGATTTGGTCCAGGAGTCTTCGGCGTGTCCGTTTGCTTCTCGCCTGATTAAGGCGTTAAGGCGATTGTTTTCGGTCTTGAGAGCCGGATCCCTGGATCGCAAGAATTGACGATAGATTCGTCTTTTCTCTTTGATCCAGTTCACGATGTGCTGTGGGGGCGGTTTGCGGAAAATGTCGATGTTTTTATTGGTACAGAGGTATCGACCGCTTCCGAAGTTACGTCTCTAATGGCCCTCTCGAGATCTTGGGTCGTTTGAAGATTGGGTGTAGGAAGGTTGTTATAGATGTGTTCGGAGAACACATTCCAGTTCGCTTTTGAAAAATCTTTAATGACTGTAATGAGGAGGTGTAGGGGAGCTGGACAAAATAAAGTTTTGACCAGTAGTGGTATGTGATCTGATGAGATCGTGGTGCCTAGAAAGCACTCACGATCGAAATAGTGAGCTATGGGTTCGGAAGCTATGATGTGATCTACTATTGAGGCACCTAAATGTTTAAAGTATGTTGGCTGTGTGTAGACGATTCGCTAGAGCGGCAACTGCAACAGAGCGGAGAATAACCTGTTACCGTTGCCATTAGTTGCGGTGTCACCGAATTGGATGTGGCGGGCATTGAAATCACCTAGGATAACTCCATTAGGGAGGGTAGAAGCGTAGATTAAAAGGTCATCGGATAGGGTGTTGTGGCCGGGTGGGTTGTAATAAGAAATAAATACTATAGGAGAGGGAAAATGCACCGTCGCAGCAACCCATTCGAGATGCTGTAGGTGCGCAGGAAGTTCAAAAGGAGTGGATGGGAAGCAATTTTTAATTAAGAGGGCTATTATTTAGGAATGTGTGATAAGTGCTGAATTGAAGTGTGCATCTGTTTGTGAGTTTTGTTTCTGTGATGGAAAGGATGTGTATATTGTGTGTGTGTGTGTGTGTGTGTGTGTGTGTGTGTGTGTGTGTGCGTGTGTGTGTGTGCGTGTGTCGTGTGCGTGTGTGCGTGTGTGCGTGTGTGCGTGTGTGCGTGTGTGCGTGTGTGCGTGAGTGTGTGTGTGTGTGTGTGCGTGTGTGTCGGTGTGCGTGTGTGCGTGTGTGCGTGTGCGCGTGTGCGCGTGTGCGCGTGTGCGCGTGTGCGCGTGTGCGCGTGTGCGCGTGTGCGCGTGTGCGCGTGTGCGCGTGTGCGCGTGTGCGCGTGTGCGCGTGCGCGCGTGCGCGCGTGCGCGCGTGCGCGCGTGCGCGCGTGCGCGTGTGTGCGTGTGTGAGTGTGTGCGTGTGTGCGTGTGTGCGTGTGTGCGTGTGTGCGTGTGTGCGTGTGTGCGTGTGTGCGTGTGTGCGTGTGTGTGTGTGTGTTTTTTATGGTTTAAACGTATATTATCCTATTGTTACAATGCTAAGTAAAACTAAAATAAGTCATTACTACAATTAATAATATCTCTATGAACAAGATAAAAAGGATAAAATATATACAGTTCCTTTGGACCGCCCTCTCTGTAAGAACTTCGGCTGCAGGTGGTCGGTTTACCTCGTCCTGAGACGTTTATTATCACAGCTGTTAGTTTTTTTTTTTTTTAAACATTTTTCTATGTTGTCAAAGTTTATGTTGTTTTCGTTTATCTTGCACAGAACGTTTGTTTCACACCACACCTTTTGGAAGCTACTTATGTCGTGTTTTCCTTTATAACGGACGAATTCACGCGCTATTCTGTTTTTAATACTTTGCGTAAAGTAATTTTGTACATTTTTAAATGTTTTGTTTTCTTTATTTTGTTTAATAAAAATTCTATATGCTGTAGCCTTTGCCATATTTAATACATAGTTTGCTAGTTTATCTTGGGCTGTGTTTTGTTTTAGTCCAGCTATAATGTCTTTTTTTAATAACTTCCGTTTGGTTAATTGTTCGACTAGTGAATTTGTTTTCCTCCAAATAGGCTTAATTTGGCTACACTCTCTTATGATGTGCAGTGCTGTTGCTGGTGTCTGGCAGATTTTGCAGTTGTGGTTGTTCACGTATCCGCATTTGCTTAGAAAATTTCCATCGGCTAGTCTATTTTTTGCAAACCTCCATGCTATCGCGCTTTCCTTCCCGAGTGTAGGGTATTGTATGAAAGCTGCCCAATTTGTTTCGTCATATGTTATCTCATTTGTTAATGGTTGATCCTTATTGAATATTTGTTGTACTATTCGGCAATATATCTTTTTTTTGCATTTATTAATTTCTTCTAAATTATATTTTGTTCCTTTCAGAGTTATCTGATATTCTCGTGGTCTTTGATGTTGTCCATTGGTTTGCAGTTGCCTGCTATATTTTTCTCTTAAATACTTCCTGAGTTCGTTTTCGTTTTTTCTTAACTCGGCTTTATTCATGTTGTTGAGTATTTGCCACTTTTGTTTGTCTTTTATGTCATTTATTTTGTAGAAACCAGCTTGGATCCACAGAGTGGAAATGTTTAAATGTTTTAAATACAAGTTGTTTGTTAGTGGGATGCTTAAGATGTCTTGATTGTTTTCAGGATAGGATGGGGTTTCTAAGGACAATATTGAGCTAGCGTTTATCACTTGCCTTTGAAAAGGTGCAACATATCTGCAGTTAAAGTCCCCGTTTTGTACAATGAAGTTCTCCCATGTAAGGTTTCGTTTTCTTTCTTCAGTTCTTCGTCAAAGAGTAAATGCCAAAACATGCTTTCCTTTCTTACCAAATATCTTTTTGCCGTTAGTATTCTAAACATAGTTTGTTTTGCTGCAACGTTCACCAGGCCAAGTCCTCCAATATTTTGGGTAAACATAAGTGTATTTTTTGTCCAGTGTTTTTACCGGCCCAAAAAATTTTTATAAAATATTTTGTAACCTGTTTAACATTTTCTCGTTAAAGGGAGGGTTTGCAACGAGTACCACACTTGAGGCGCAATAAATCTGTTTATTAACGATACTCTCCGGCATATGAAAGATATTGTATAAGAGGTTTCCACCTCCTGCCTGCATTTTCCACCCTTTTTATAAGTTTTTCCAAATGATTGTCCGAAATCGTTCCATTGTTGTGAGTAAATGTTACTCCTAGAATTTTCATTTCTACATTGTTCCATTGGCAGGGTATTGGATGGTCTTGTCGGTTTTTCCATTTTCCTGTCCAGAAACCTATTGATTTACTTATGTTTAGTGTTGCTCCAGAAAAATTTGAAAAGGATTCAAATAACGTATATATTTTCGGTAAGTCTTCTTCATTTTCGGTAAATATTGTTATGTCATCTGCGTATGACGTCGTAACACGTATTCCCAGCAAGCTATTTCGGAAACATTCTAGAAGCGGTTCCACAGCTAGGATGAAAAGTAATCCGGAGATTGAACATCCTTGCCTTATGCCATTTT
>JARFJB010002021.1:422500-452500 GCA_036346205.1 Vesta saturnalis
ATCGATCGCATCTAGGCTCCCGAGTTCTAGGATGTCCTTATCTACGTGACGAATCACGCAGGAAAAGGAGGTCGCTCTAGGGGTGGAGTTGAAGGGACGGGTACCGGAGAGTTGCGTAAGGGTGACGGTGGGATCTCCGAAGTGGTGTCACAGCCTAAGCTGTGTACCATCCGGCAAGGGAGAGGAGGTCTCTAGGAGACAGGTGTGGTTGTGGTTGAACGTTAAGTTCAGCCAGGGATGGTTAAGGAATTTAATGGAATTGTAAAAGGACTTCTGGGTGGTTATGGATTTCGGGATATTGCAATACTTCGAAGATTGAGAGCGGGTAGTATTAGGATTGGGGGAAGCGGGTGTAGAAATCACGGCAGGTACAGGTGGCTGGGCGGGTGTGGGTAAAAGTGCGGGTTTGTGTGCTTGTGCGAGTTTGTGTGGTTCTGTGGGGGCGGTGAAACGTGTGGAAATGTATGAGTGTGTGGATGAGGTATTTGAATGGGATCGTGTACGTGAGGATGGTGGTGGCGAGGGTGTGTGCGTTAGTGTGTGCTGTATGTTGTGTGTGCTATGTGTGTAGGTGTAGGTGAACGGGCGGCGTTGGGGTTGGGAATACAACCGTTACGGTAGCACGGTGGCGACCGTGCATCACCATTGCGGTTGTTGTTAGTTAGGTTTTAAAATATAAAAAGAAAAGGAATTGTTTTAAACAAAGGCAGGGTCTCCTCCGAGGTGCAGTCTCACGCCCCGAGGAGTAAAGACTTGGAAATCAGAGACCCAAATAGAAAAGGAGGAAAACAAGTGTTAAAATAAAACAATAAATTAAAATTAATTAAAAAATATTTTTTATTAAGCGGTACCTATTGTCTTACCCGACGTCCATCCTGTAGTTGGCGGTGGCGGTGTCCTGGATGTTTCTTTTATTTTCGTTCTTCGCTACTGCTGTATTCCGGCGGCTCCTGCTTGCTGCTAGGCTGTGGCTCCTCTACTGATGACCGCTTCTTCGTATTATTTGTATGCAAGCAGTGACAGATCTAACTCCGAAGCGGTGAAGATCACGATGCCGGAACGATGAGCGTAAAAACGCTAAGTTCATTTTTGCAATTAAGAGATTTGTAATGAAAATCACAAAAGCTCTTACGCGTGAAGGGGTTTACGTTTGATACCGAGGTTCGGACTGCCCTGAGCTATGTGCTAGGGGGTCTGGTATTTATAGGTAAATTGGATGGAGTGTGAAAGGAGCGGACAACTGATAACATTTGTTAACAATGATAAAACAGCTGTGGAAGGAAACAGGAAATAAGTTTTGATAGGAATTATTTACTAGGATAGGAAAATTTATAGTAAGGATTTTCAAGATCATTACAAGTATTTTTCCCTGCTTTGTGCTAGGTACTTCTACTCGATTTATTTCATTATTGCTGCCTGAAGATGCATGCACTTTCGAAACATGTAACAGTTTATCATCTTTCACTCACGTGTAGGGGAAGGTTTTTTTGATCAATCCGCAAATTTATTGGAAATACTTAGTTTTATGAAAATACATAGTAAATATTAGGAGAATAAATAAATCCCATTCAGTTAAATTTTATTAAGTGTTTCAAAGTTTTCTTGTGGTAGGGCCAAATTTTCTTTAAACGAATTATTCTAAGAATACAATTTAGGATCTTTCTAATTTCGTGCATCAAGTATTTGGCAAATTTATAAATCATAATGTATTATATAGTGCGACATAGTATTCAGTCAATGACACTGATTGGGACGCTTACTTAACAAATGTGTTTATTTTAATATCATAAAATGTCGGTTATTTGTTATATTATAAATATTTTGATAATGACCTTCAAAGCTTAAAGTAAATCTGAAGGACTTGGCTTAAAAGATGCTAATTATAAATCAAGAGCGCGAAAATTGGCAATATTTGTTATTTTTAACAGGATACGTATTAATGAAACACATTACTTTTCTTCTATATAAAAGTTGAAAATGTTTCCACCACATCAAACTTTTGTATGGTTCAAATACACTGACGTGGAAATGTGTCAAAATACGTCCATATCCATATTGTTTTAGGCCATGGTAAATTTTTGTGTTATTTGGTAAAAAGTTAAAAAAGCCATTAGGTCCACTTTTGACTACAATGTAAGTTACCTAACAATTTGAGGAGTTATATTAGTAAAATGCTAAAATTGGCAAGACAATCTAAAATTAAAGTGGCGTAGCGCCAAAGAGCACTTCAGTTGTGGTGAAAAATGTTTGACAACTAATTTTAGATATACATTCCACGCGTGAACGTTTACCTATTCCACACTTTCCTTTTTTTTTTGCATTTGATTACTTATATAAGGGCAAAAAAATTGTTACCGTTTTAAACAATTTCTAATCCTAGAAGTTTAAGACAATCTACATATTATTTGAGACTTTACATACAATAATGTATACTTAACTTACATTAAAATCTATTTTTTGAAGTATTTGTAGCCCCCGTGCTAATTTAGTTGTGCAAAATAGTTTTTTTTTGTAGTAGATCTACGGGAGGTTATTGCCATTTAAAAAGGGCATAGTAAGTCAAATTTAAATTTTAAACTATTTTTGTATTATTATACAGTGCGTTCGTAAAGTAGCGGATAAATTCAATTAAAATTCGAATTTGTGTTTAGGAAGAAAACGTTCGTACCTGTCGATTTTCATTTCTTACGTAAAAGTGAAATGTACAGGGAGTGACAAGAAAAAGATATGACGTCATCGACGTTTTCTTTAAATGTCAACCCTCATTTTTTACTGCAGAGTTAGAAAGGGTGCATCTTTTTACGTACGACAAGGTACATATGGATGATGTTAATACAGGGTGTCCCAAACTAGCGTCCGCGGGCGATACCTCCTTTATTTTATGGAATAGTAGAAAGAACTGAGGTGCATATTTTAACATTCTTTCAGGTTTTACAGAGTGTTCCATTTATACAGGGTGAAATAAACTTGATTTTTTAAATGGGACACCCTGTACGTTATTTCAAATTTGGATTCAGCTCACTTCGGCCATTCTTTCAATATTTTGATTTTGAATATGGTCATTTTGACGAAAAAGCGCACCTAAATGAATACCATGTACCATTTATAATAATAAATATTCAAATAATTTTTTTAATAAAATATATTTTGAGACAAAGACAATTCTGTCGGTTTAGGCCTAATTTACATGTAAAATGATTTCACTAATTTAAATTAAATGTGCGAGTTGAGCACTGTTAACAATATCCAAGGCGATTAACAAATAATTTTGGAGCGTTGTTGATAACATCTGTGGTAATGTTTCTAATTTCTTGGATTTTATATCTTCTGAATTGGCCTATCGCTCACGTATACTTTACTCTTTAAGTATCGCCAAAAGGAGTAATCTAGAGGATTTAAATCTGGCGATCTGGCTGGTCACTCAATTGTCTTCTTTCTGCTTATGCAACAATTTGGAAAAATTTCATCTAAATAAGCGGCAACAGGTAAATCGTAGCGTAGCGGCGCTCAATCTTGTTGGAAAAAGAGATCACGGTGGCGCATATCGGGTTCTTCTAAATCCGGATATAACGTTATTAGAGCGGGGATTTTGAAAAAAAATTTAAGTATCTCGCACCAGTGAGAGTATCCTCGAAGAAGTAAGGACCTATAACCCTTCTGTGCACTATGCCGCACCAAACGTTCAATTTTTGAAGGTTTTGGGTGTGATATTCCGTGAAAAAACAAGGAATTTCGGTTGCCCAATGACGACAATTTGGTCATTAAAAGCAAATGTTACTTTGTCGGAAAAAAATATTCTTTGTAGAAAATTGGCGTTATCATAACGTAATTGTTGCATTTGTGCACAAAATTCATTTCGCCCATAAAAATCATCTTTCGACAGCTCGTGAAGTAAGCATACCTTGTAGGGATGGAACTTCTCTCCTTTCAACACTTTATATACAGTAGCTCGCGCCACATTAATATTATTAGCTGTGTCCGTAATGGTGGTATTAGAATTATCTGGTACTGCTAACATAATGTTCAACTGATCTTCTTCACTTATCGCCTTTCGACCAGATTTTCTCATATCCATGTCCAAATTCCCGAAATTTCGCCTCAACTCTGCTTACCATGCTTTGGGTAATAGACGGTCGATCAGGGTGAGTTGCATTAAACAACGCAACCACTTCTGATTGAGTACGTGACCTATCTCCGAAACCAAGCATGCACATTCTAACCCATTCGCTTAATTTCCTCATATTTTACAAAATAACGGTAAAGTAGTTAGATAAACTCACGATAACAATGCTGTCGCCTATCAAAATACTAAACACAAGTTGCTAACGTGCAAATAATTAAAATAATTTTAATAAAATGTACCGGGTGAGTCATTTAGGAAGGACGACGGCTATATCCCAGAAACCGCTTATGTTACGACTTCCAAAAAAAATTCTTCAGTAAATGTGGCCAAGAGAAAATGCTGGAAATAATTTTAAAGTTTGTAAATAGACCGCTAGGTGGCGTAACTGCTGTAGTAAATTAAAAAGTCTCTAATAAGTAAGAGAAACTTAGGAAGTAATTTTGTGAGGAAATTTTAGGATATTATTTCCTTGACACTGACATTGATAAAATTAATGTTACTATGGATAAATCGTCATTATGCATTGTTGGTCTGGTAGTGTTATTGGACGATCGTGGCACTACAAAATCATTACCATGGATCTGAACTTAAAGTAGGTTTAAAATTAAAACCAACAAAGATATCGACTTGAAATTTTCATGGTATAGGCGATTTAAGATTCGATGATAATTACGTGTTTGTCTGACAACTTTTGCAGCTCCCCCTACGGAAAACCTGTGAAGTTAGAGAAAAAATTCTTATACAAAAAATGGGTAAAATTGTCCCAAAAATACAACTACGATATTTACAATATACCTTTTCCTTAAGGTTTTTGTTACTTATTAGACATTTTTTAATTTACTACAGCAGTTACGCCACCTAGCGGTCTATTTACAAACTTTAAAATTATTTCCAGCATTTTCTCTTGGCCACATTTACTGAAGAATTTTTTTTTGGAAGTCGTAACATAAGCGGTTTCTGGGATATAGCCGGCGTCCTTCCTTAATGACTCACCCGGTACAATTTAACGTTTGACAATGACAACAAACTCCTGTCACATGATGCATGTTTTCTCCAGGTGTTAATTATTGTCATGGTTACTGTAGATAAGCTCCCGATAACAATGCTCTCGCCTATCAAAAAACTAAACACAAGTTGCTAAGGCGCAAAAATTATTTTAACAAAATGTACAATTTCACGTTTTCTTACATTGATAATGAAATTTTCTCATTTTTAACGTTTACGATAATTTTTATTCAATATTTCCTTATGTAACCATCGCTCATATTTACCTTGTCGGAATGGGAGTTGATATTAAAAAAAAATGCGATAATGTCATATCTTTTTCTTGACACACTCTGTATGTTTCACTTTTACGTAAAAAATTCTAAATTGAAGATAAAATGGGCGGGTCCGGGCGTTTTCTTCCTAAACTCCAATCCGAATTTTAATTGAATTTGTCCGCAACTTAACGAACGCACTGTATATTGGTATCACGGATATAGTTTTATTAGTTACATTTCTGACTAAAAACACAAAGTCGCTTAAAAAATTAAAATTTCTGTTTGTGGAAAAAACTACGTGATATTTCTGTACAAGATTTCCACGCAGTTTCCTAATTCTACCAGACGTCAGGTAATCATAATTTGAAGTTCGAACTTTGCCACTAGGTCATACTTTCATCTTTGTAAAAGAACATTTTACATCTACATTAAAATGTCCACTTGTCCAAATAGATAAAACCGTCAGTAATAAGTGCAATGAAGTCGATAACTACTAACTTCATCAAACGCTTGTTTTAGACTTACCGGTTTGTGTAGGCATTTGTTATCGTTTATAAAGGAACTCGCCGTAAAAATAAAAGTCGTTGCAGTGTGAGTTATCTACCTTAATTGAATGAAGCGATTAACAATCATTATTCGTGCTTTGTTAGTCCTTGTTGATGCTTTATGTATTGAAAACGCACACCCACCTTTTTCTAAAAAAAGAGACCACCTAGTTTAACAGTAATTCGAACATAATAAATTAGCTCCTAATTGTGCTGACTCAAACTTTCTAACTGCGGTAATGTTATCCCCTAACTCAAATAAATAGTCTTTTAGATAACTATGATAGAAAAAGTTATCATTATCTACCACTTAGCAAGTATAACCTAGCAGCTAGCGAGAGTAATTAGAGCATTTAAATAGCACGGTCAGAAGATTTATTATTTGTACTAGACTAGTATCAATGGTAGTACTTGTAAGCTTTACTGTTTACTCAACGTAATAATTTTAAGTAAAACTAAAAGACGTAGACTGATAAGCTCAATGGTAACTAAAATGTTATGCTTATGAGGAAACTCTTCTATGGTTCGATGTTTTAATGCTCAAAAGAGGATAAGAAGTATGTTGAAACTAGCTCTCGGAGAATCAAACCTGCAAAATGTAACTGTGCCAGGTTTAGCCATTTTTGAATTGTATGTTTGTCTATATGTAAATAAAGATAGTTTTATTCTAAATAAAGACATTGATAAATACAATAAAGCCGCACTTTGTCTCCCTTTTATTAGACTAGACATTACCAATAAGCCTGCAACAAATTTTGGTATTATAGTTTTTATTCACTTGCTTTCAGAAACGTCAAATTCACGTCACTTAAGTAATTTAAAATATACTTGAAAAATGATTGAATGGATAAAACGTTGAACTGAATATTTTGATAATTATGCACACCGTCACCATTATCATCACACGGTGTAGCTATTTTAAACTCTTCTCGATACTTGTCTTCATATAAAAGCTGTTTAGCCTGCTCAGGAGTTTTAAATAAAGTATGTACACAAGAAACGTTTGGGCTTTCGTCTTCAACAAATTGGAATGTTACTTGGTTTTCTTTTTTTTTTTTTAATCTTCTCCAGTGTATTATTTGCTCCATTCTCCTTGTTTTCTGTCTCCACCTCTTTCTTTGATTATCTCGTTCTCGCTTTCATTCTCATTTTTGTTCGAATCTTCTTTATCTGTCGCTACCCCAGAATTCATTCCTTGCAGACATTTTTCAACTGACGCCAAACTTTGTAAAGGTTTATCAATGCTGGGTTTTCTTTCCACCCTTTTCTATATTCTTCTTTTTCTATAAAAGTTCTCAATTATTCTTTTTGAATTCTTGTTTCTACCTCATTAAGTTCCGCCTTTAGGTTATTATTCTGCTTATCTATTTGGTTCAGGTAAAATTTTTCTGATAAGAATACACTTTGTGCAATCTAAGTCCATATCTTCTGAAACCGTTTTATAATGTTAGTTTTGTAGCGGAACTCGAAAATTTTATTATTGCAATAAACGTTTGTCAAATCGCCATTGTTACCGCGACAGAAAAGATAAGTAGTGGATTTTTTTAATATCTTGATAATACTTCGTAATTTGCTAATGTTTTCAAAATATTTCATTTATATATTTTATGAAAGGAATGTGGGATTGTTTGTAACTGATATATGTCTAGGGTTGTAAAACACATTTGGGGGGTGAGTAGCAGATGCACGCTTAAAAATGCTTTACTGATGGGGCGTAACGAATCATTGGAATTTCGTATGAGCCGATTCTTAAAGGAAAAATGTTACTAGCTTAATAAGTAACTGTGTCGGTACAGACCGTGATCAAAAGATATCTTTGTTTGTTACTTAGAAACTCGAGAGAGAAATGTAGGGTTGCTACGGACGAATGCATATTTTTAAAATTAAGATGTCGTGCAATAATCAATATGAAACTGTTTCAACGTAAATTAATGTTTCTTGTTTTTTATATTACCTTTGAAAAATGGGGGTTGATTGAGGGAGTAAAGTTAGTTAGGTTTGAAACCGGGGAAAGGTAGTTACAGTTAGAGTGTCAATAGAGCCAGATCGATTTTTGGGTTAATTAAATATCCTCATTGTAAACAGTTTGTCTTTAAAATAATTCTTGCGTGTACATTTTTCTTTTGAATTTGTCAACACTAAGTAGTCTTCTTTCGGGGTTAAACCGCGTATGTTAACGATTTGTGTTTGTGATGAATTAAAGGAATATGTATGTATGTATTTTTGTAAATGAAAGCTCGCAGCCAATCATTTTATCAGTCTATGTAACGTATTAAAAAAATCAAACATTGCCTTGCGAAGGTATCTCATTCGTACGCGGGCTCAGTAAGCGGAAATACGCTAAAGTAAAGGACAGTGCCGGGCTCCTTCACTCTGATATTTGTGCGAATTAGCTTTGTTGTTTGTTGCTTATATTTGAGTAGAGGTGGCTGGTGAACGGGTACAGGATACCGCTTTGGTTATTAATTGTAAAAGTCAATTGCCAAGTAGGTATACACTCCCGGGCCAGACACGCACCTCGAATTTTATTTCTATTGTTTTTATTTGTTGTATAGATGAATGTGTAACCTGAGAGAACACTGCATTTTTCTAACGCACTCATACTTATATATCGGCCACGATGTTGGTGATCTATTTATAACTTACCCTTGTAAGGCTTTGTTTTAATGAGTTTTTTTGTCAGTTTGTTTAAGTAGAATTATTTACCTACGAGCTGCTTTATTGTAATTTGACTTATTATTCTGTGCTTTAGTGGTCACTAAACAATTGCGTACGTGTAAATTCCTTGTCTGGTTCCTTTTGTCCAATCGCGTACGTGTAAATTCCTTGTCTGGTTCATTTTGTCCTTGCCTTTACCTTATTATAACCTGTACAATTTTACTTTTGTTGTATTTTATATGTACCGTAATTTGCTTTATTGTTTTATGTGCTTATTTACTTAAAGATCGGCATGATTGGTTTTAAAGGGCCACATGTTTGGTGTTCTATTTTTATTCTGATTTTCTATTTTGATTTTTTTATTACCCAATTGTGTTTTTTTTTGTGTTTCTATGTAACTAAACTGCTTTTTATTCATTTTCTCTTAAGGTTATAATTTTGTACGCACTTTAACGATTTAATGGTGTCTTGTTATATATTTAACCCTTTCTTTGGTTTTTTTTGTGTTATTTGATTTATTAATGGACTTGCGCAATTACTTATTTATGAATAAAGTGGGTTTTATTGGTGGTTCTTTCCCACAATAGTATATTAACGGGCTGAACCACCACTGCGGAAAGCTCGTTGATTTTAATTTGAGTAGTTTCTTTTTTTACCCGCCCGTCATGATGCAACACTTACCTCATCCAGCCTGTCTAATTGAGATAGCACAACGTACCTACCACTAGACGGCTACTTCGTTTGATCAGATTTGAGGTTTGCGAGGAATTAAATATCAGACTTGTAAATAAATTCTAATGTTTTAATTATTGCCCGGAAAGTCAAAGGCAGGCAATTAATTTGAGTAATAGTAACATTATTGTCAGTCAAGTCAAGATAAATCACTTAGCGATTGTTTTGTTCTTGAATTTGCATTCTTGCAAATAAGTTTAAATTACGCTTTTCTAGATACGGTACCTGGGGTCACTTCAACATATTTGAGGTTTTTTCCACTAATTGTAAGATATTTTTTGACTGATACAATTACATTTGACCTGTGGAATGGAAATATTTTTTTTTTGCCATTAATAAATACTTCTTCTGCGTCACCTAATTCTTGAGCGGGCATCATTTTTCTCGTGAGTGGTGCGAGGCCTGAAAGATTTCTTATTAATGTGCCTTCCTGTTGCAGGGTTCTTATAGATTTCTGTATATTTTCATCTTCATAAGAAACGAATCTCTTTTGAACTTTTGTGTCGTTCTGGATTTTCGGTATGATCTGTGCAGAAACAAATCCAAGAATTAATTGACTTCGTAAAAATAATGACCAGTGCCCACTACTGAATTTCCCAAGTTCAGTATTGTGAGCACCCAGGTGTCTACTACTCAAGTATTTTATATTAAGTGTTTTAGTGGTGATCACCCCTTGTAAAACTAACCTATCAAACTAAACCTCTGTAAATCTTCAAAATTTATATATTATTGACTTGTTTTATAATAGTAATAACTATCCTAATCACATAAATTATACTGTTCACAATAATTACTCTTTATACAAGAAGATGCACCAACTTTTATGTAATGTTCAAACAGCTGATCGAGAATTGTAAAATAGTGACTATACCATCGACTACAACTGTCTTCTGCAAAATGTAACTGATAGAGTCGGACCTACTGGACATTTGAACTACGTACTATCGGTACTGTGTCCATTACTGCCACGGTCACCCTAATTAATTAAATAGTTAGTGCGGTACTCTAACAAAGTACAGGTCGTAGGTTCAAATCCTACTCGAGGTAAACTTTTTATTTATGTACTTAATAAAATTAATAATAATTTTTATTGCAAGTAGTTCCAAATTTAGTATACGTCTATAAACTATGTTTATCAACGTATTAACCGTTATAATTTTTATTTTAAAAGTTAATAAATTAACTGTTTATTGATTACAAGTGTTTATCAAAATTATTTCGACACTTAATTTTTAAAAATAACATTTACATTAAATCCCAAATGTATGTTTTTAATAAAAAAAAGGCTGTATTTATAAATATAAATATATCTTTTAATACATAAAAATGCGGATACGCAAATGTTAGTTGCTATTTTTGTATTTAATGTGTTTATCAACTTATATTATAAACTACACTAATCAAACATACAAATTGAGAAATTTGTTGTATAATTTCCATTGTTAAAAAATATGTTATTTCTGTTAAGTATTTTAACAGACAGGATTATTAAGACGTTAATGTATGTAATGGGTTAAATGACAATTTACTGTATAATTTATTAATTATTTTTTTTAGGTCAATGTATCAAAGATCTTTAAGATCAATTGGTAATAGTGGCTCAAATAAACAATTGGATTATTCAATAAGTTCCACAACTTTGTCAAAAATACGAACCGTAACCTTATTATTGGTGGAGAAATCATGTATTAATTCATAATTGTTTTGCAACTAAAATATTTAATTGCAATTGATATTGATAAACCTTGAAAACAATACATAAATAATATAATAAATGATCATGTTTTGTGAAGCTGTTCAGGCTCATTGACGCAATCCAAAAACGGTTAGAGTCGAAATCATTTTTGTTTAGTTAACACTATTAAACATTCTAGGCCTTCCTAGACGCTCAATTATATTGCACATTATTGGATATCGCGCAATATTATTGTGTGTCTGATGCGTATATCGTGTATGTATATTGCGCAAGTATTTAATGAATATTGCGCTTGTTTAAAATCATTTGCGCAATATCGAATAATTTGTACGTGTTAATATTGCGCTCAGGGTCGTTCCACCCAGGGGTGCAATCAATGCGGGGCACACGCGCGGCAAACCAAGGGGGCGACGGTAGACACCCGGTTACTGAAAAATTCTAAAAGCGACAAACTGTAAATAACTATTAAACAAACATTGTAACGTGCCACTATTTGGCTATCGTTACCTTAATGCAAGTTTTGAATTTGTGTTATTTGTAAATATATTTACATTACTTGGGTGTATTTAGGCATCTTTTTTTCATTCAATAATTAGATTTTGGCGGATATTTTCTCCTTAGTGTATATAATTACAAATACCCGTGTATATATTTTATGATCTATAATGGCCGAAAGGGCGTGTTTTAAGTGTGCTCCGGCTTCTACCTTCGGTTAGTGAAACATGTGGGGGTGTAAAATGGCGATTGCTAAATCAATCAATTAGTGCACGGTAAGGGTGTCTTTGAACACATTTTTATAACCTATTCGTTTGAATGTAATAATAATAAAAAAAGTAATAATCAGCAGAATTTAGTAACGTGTGAAATGGTTCTATAGTTTCACATATAAATGGCGCGAAAACAGTATTGTTGCATTTATATGCAATTTCTATGAAATGTACGGTTCCTTCAAATGCATGTCAAGTATGACTGTTAAAACTTACATAATCATAAAGTAAACGTAAACCGCAAACACCACCCCTTGTCTAAGGTTTTAACTCAAACATTTAAATATTTTGTAATAACAATAAATATAGAGAACTAATGACATTTCATCCTACGGTAGCGCGGGAGTATACAAAAAATCAGAAATACATATTTGTAACAGTAGGATAAAGAACAAGACTTGCGAGATATAAATCATAAAACTGGACTAAGCGATCAGTACATGCGTAATGTATTTACCTGCAGTAAACTCCTTTCATAGAAAACCTTAATATACTCATTGTTTTAAAAATATTTAGCTTAAATGATAAAAATAAATAACTAGATCGAAGTCATAATCTAAAGTATAAATAAAAGAATATATATAAATATAAATAATTAAATAAATGGATAGTAGTAGACCGGCACCTCACCTTTCACTTTTTGACGTCATTTGACCTTGGGATTCCCCACGCTCGCTTACGTGTAGGGCGTATTTTTTCACCCCTATTTTTGCACATCCACGTGTGAGACCGGTTTTTCCACCTTTATTTTTACCCGCTTACGTGTAGGACGTGTTTTTCCACCCCTATTTTTGCACATCCACGTGTGAGACCGCATTTTCCACCCTTATTTTTTACACGCTAACGTGTAGGATGTGTTTTTTCACCCCTATTTTTGCACATCCACGTGTGAGACCGGATTTTCCACCCTTATTTTTTACACGCTTACGTGTAGGACGTGTATTTTCACCCCTATTTTTTACACACCCACGTGTGAGACCGCATTTTCAACCCTTTCTTTTCGGAGGTCCTTTTCAACCCTAATTATTTTTTACTCGCTTACGTGAAGGACCGTATTACCTTATTTTTATGATTTCTCTTGTGGGAGCCTTATGGTTGTATTTAAGGACCTTTTGACGGACAGGAATTTTTTGTGGTTGCTAACGTGAGGGGCTGGTCCTGGTCATGGCTTAGAACTGTACTTAGGGCAGGGGCTGTATGTAGAGCTAGGGCTGGAGTTTAGGGCTGTATTTAGGGTGGGGGCTGTATGTAGAGCTAGGGCTGGAGTTTAGGGCTGTATTTAGGGTGGGGGCTGTATGTAGACTAGGGTTGGAGCTTAGGGCTGGTCTAGGGGTGGGGGCTGTATGTAGAGCTAGGGTTGGAGTTTAGGGCTGTATTTAGGTGGGGCTGTATGTAGAGCTAGGGTTGGAGCTTAGGGCTGGTCTAGGATAAGCCTTAGAGTTTAGTCTTGGGTGGGACCTGTAGCTAGGTCTTAGGGTTATTTCTGATGGTATTAAGGTCCTTTTGGTTGTAACCCTGGATGTTAGGCAATTGTGCTCTTTTAAAATATATCTTGTAAGATACGCTCTCTCTCTCTCTCTCCTCTCTCTTTCTTTCTCTCTCGATTCTCTCGCTTCACACAACCACAGACACGGAAACTCACAAACACAACTATTAGCCCGCAAGGCATTTGTCTATTTAAACGAAGATGCTAATAGTGTATCTGTTAGTATCGTTTAGCGATTCAAGATGGAAGGTCAGTTTAAGCATCCCTTTTCAGCTATAGTTGCAGTTCCGTCGGGATGTGGGAAATCGTATTTATCGTTGATTTTCTAAAAATATCGAAACCGCTTGCGATACAGGTTTTGAAAAATTATCTGGTTTTACAGTGAGTGGCAGCCTTTATTTAAAGATCTCTGTAGAGTTTCAAAAGGGTTTACCTGATATGGAGCAGTTTGACGGGGAAAAACCTGTCTTAATAATAATTGACGATCTAATGCGCGAAACTAATGGCTCTGTGGTTGATATTTTACAAAGGCTGTCATCATCGAAATCTAAGTGTGTTTTTCTTAACGCAGAACATATTTCATCAGGGACGTGGACAGCGGGATATTTCTCTCAACGCACATTACATAATTTTGTTTAAGAACCCACGTGACAGAGCTCAGATACAGCATTTAGCAAGACAAATTTCACCGGACAATCCAAAATTTTTAGAATCCGCATACCAAGATGCTACCTCAAGCCCACACGGGTATTTATTGTTCGATTTAAAACAGAATACACCGGATGTGCTACGTTATAGAACAAACATATTCGGGCCTCAGGGTATTTGCCATATATATATATATATATATATATATATATATATATATATATATATATATATATATATATATATATATATATAGCGAAAAAAGGGTTTAAGTCTCACAGTCATAAAGATTACATCATATATGATGGTTGACGTTTTAAGCGAGAACACTGATATCCTACATGCATTAGCTAGATTAAGTAAAAGTCAACGTGACGCTTTATTGAAATGTTTGGATAGTAAACAGGTAGAGTGTATTTGCGAGTGTGCACATAACATTTTAAAAGGTCGTGTACCTCTGTCAGTTGATCAGAAGCAGCGACTCTCTCAACATAAGCACACTTTAAGACGTTTGGCACAGCGAGGCGAATCTATAAAAAAGAAGAAACAGTTTCTTGTACAGAAAGGTGGTGCATTTCTACCACTCCTGTTAGGACCATTACTAGGCGGAATTCTGGGTAATCTGTTTCAATAACCATGGACCACACTCTGAAGAAGATGATTATTCTACCGATGGACTTTATACAGCGCCTGCAGGCACCGGATGTTACACAAAACAACATTTTAACGCAGCTGGGTAACGATATGGATAAAGTTTTAAAAACTAAAATGACCGACCATGACAAATGGCTGCAGTACAACCAAGTCCTTCAAAGGTATTTACACTTTTTCAATCAGTTACGTCAGCCGGCCAGTATAACAATAAGCGGTGACGATGCTGCTGATGATGTTAGAGGTTTACCGCAACGCAAAGGTCTGACAGACGACGAGATAGTATCAACGCTTCCTCCTTCATATAAGAGAAAAGGCGCGAATTTGTTACATATACTGAATACGAACAGTGATGTTTTTTGGGATAAAAGGGGTACTGTCACAATAAAAGGCGAGATCATACCACATTCCAACATTATCGATCTGGTTCACGAGACGTTAAGAAAACGAAAAACCACAAACCCGCGCGGTTGGCGTCAGTTTGCGACGTACATTAAAGAGATAAATATACCACGAGCGTTTATCGGAGATACGCAAAGGTATGATGTTTCTGTATCACCCAACGTTGAACGGACCCTCACAACTATAGGTGAGAATTACGATGCTGATAGTGAAACGCGAGAAACACCGAGAAGAATCTCTCAAAGAAGAAGAGGACTTTCACTAGATTGGGATTCGTGGCGGCCATAACATGGATGCTGTATACTATGACCCCTCTCACCCTGCAGGGTTCGCTGGTATAACACCTTTAACTAATGCTGTAAAGGGTAAATATGGTGAAGTAAAAAACTGGTTGCAGACACAGGAAGCTTATACGGTACATAAACCAGTCAGAAAAAAGTTTCCACGAAATAAATATATCGTGAGTAACCTTTACGAATTGTGGCAGGCGGATCTTTGTGATATGCGGACTTTAAGTGAACACAATAGCGGATACAACTACATACTAACGGTAATTGATGTATTTAGCAAGAGGGCATGGGCGAGAGCACTTAAAACGAAGACAGCTTCATCTGTAATTGAAGCATTCGCTGATATTCTTAAGGATTGCGACAATACTCCGGCAAATCTACAGACGGATAAAGGTAAAGAGTTTGTGGCAGGCAGTGTACAAAACTTTTTCAAGAAACAAAATATCAATTTCTTTGTTACAAATAACCCTGATGTAAAAGCATCTGTAGTTGAAAGATTTAATAAAACATTGAAAACAAAGATGTGGCGTTATTTCACTTACAAAAATTCCTACAGATATATTGATGTATTCGAAAGACTTGTGACTGCCTACAACAATAGTCCTCATTCAAGTATAAAGATGGCCCCCGCGGCAGTAAACGATAAAAACATTTTGGAAGTGTGGAATAACCTGTACGCGAAAGGTTTAGGTCCAGTACGCCATACTAAATATAAAGTCGGTGAGCATGTCAGAATAGCCAGAACTAAGTACACCTTTGAGAAGGGATATGAAACGAATTGGAGCGAGGAAGTTTTACAATTAGTACGGTATAAAAGAAGACCACCAGTTTATAGAATAATCGATCTTAATAACGATCCTGTTGAGGGCACCTTTTACGAAGAAGAATTGCAAGTTGTTACGGTTGATAAAGATACTCTATTCAAAGTCGATAAGATTCTAGCTGAGAAGGGTCGTGGGCGGAATAAACAATACTTGGTCAAGTGGCGTGGATACAGTGACAAATTTAATAACTGGGTGTTAGCTTCGCAGCTGAGAGATATATAAAAATGGAATTTTATCTTACCTTATTGAGTAATAGCTCTATGACGTATTTTCCAGGTAATATGACGTCAAGTTTTATTACGCAACTGCCAAAACGAATAAGATTAACGGGCTCGTGGGTTGTAGGGGTATCGGAAATTCAGTACCCATGTTCTTTTGCCGCTGTAAGTGCGACAGATAATTTAATTTATTATAGAACAGAGCCACCTAGCGAGAACGTGTTAGAAACGATATTAAAAAAGGCGGCAGAATATTTTCAACTCGACAACGAGAAGATCATTTATATTGAAGATGGCTGGTACGTGATACGATTCGCTTCGGGAAATTACGCCGGCATAGAAGAAATTATCAGTGAGTTAAATAACCATGCACTAATAAGTAAATTGCTAACAATCGAATATCATAATCTAACTAAACGCGTCACTACGAGATTAAAAACTCGGCTCTCGCTATTCGGATTCTCACAACGTCTAGCCTTACAATTGGGTTATCGACCGTATCAGAACATAGCTATGGAACCATACCCCTCACCCCGCTAGTATATGGATAGGCTTACCAACTCAGATGTTTGTTTATTGTGACATCGTTGAACCGCAAATTGTGGTGATGTTTTATCTCCGCTTATGCGTATAATAAATATTACTTCAGAAAACTATGCTTATGGGGTCATAAAGATGTGGTTTTCTCGCCTCACACTACATACCGGTAATGACGCGGGAATTTGAAAACATCGAGATTAATATAAAAACAGATACAGGTGCTGCAATGCCATTTGAGTTTGGAACGTCGTGCCTGAAGCTACACTTTAAGAAAGTACAATAATGGTTTGCCCTTAGCAGCAATATTACATGAATCAGGCCGGTAACGGTATCGGCTCTATTTACAGAGGTGCGCCATATCAACGTGGTCATGGAATAGGAGCTGGTTAGGCGGTATATTTAGAAGTATAATACCGTTATTTAAGTCTGGCGCAAAGGCTATTGGTAAAGAAGCTCTTATAACGGGTGCTAATATTCTTGGTGACGTCATAGAGGATCGACCTATTAAGGATTCTTTTCAAGAAAGATTTCACGAGGCAGGTAGAAACCTTAAGCGTAAAGCCGACGAGAAAATCGATAAAATGATGGAGGGTTCGGGTTATAAAAGAGTACGTCTGTCCGATAATAATCAGTCTCAACTGAGAGTTGTTGCTAAGAAGAAGCCTGCTTACGACGATATATTTTCAAGATAATGGCTTTTCTACATGCACAATCGTGTGAATGCGTCAAGTCCGAATTGGACTTGTTCGCTTTACCCGACGCAGACAAGTATCGAGAGTGGTGAATGGATATTTTACAAACCTTTATCAGCTCTGAGTGATGACGCCCCAATAGAATTTGTAGTCCCCGGAAATGGAAATGATTATATAGATTTAAGTCAGACTATGCTGTACATTACAGCTAAAGTTCTAAAGCATGATGATACAGCACTTACAGACGCTGATGTTGTAGCACCGGTAAACAATTGGATGCATTCGCTTTTCTCACAAGGTGGAGGTTTACTTAAATCAGAAGATGGTGTCACAACCAAACAACACCTACGCCTACCGTTCATATATCGAAACGCTGCTAAATTATGGAAAGGATGCCAAGAGTTCACATCTAGGATGTACCTTATGGCATAATGATACAGCTGGACAGATGAATATTGGGAAACGCTAATAACGGTTTCTCGAACGTCAAGCACTTGCGGCTACAGGAAACAGATAGAGATGATTGGTCACGTGCACTCGGATTTGTTTAATCAGGAAAAGTTTCTCATAAGTGGTGTTGAATTAAAGGCTAAATTTGTACGATCAAGAGATACCTTTAGTCTAATGGCGGCACACGCTTCAAATTACAAGACGCGAATTATAGACGCTAGTTTATTGGTGAGACGTATGCGAATCAATCCAACTATTCTAATCGCGCACGCTAAAGCTTTAGAAACAACAGCCGCAAAATATCCTGTTACAAGGACCGACGTAAAAGTGTTAACTATACCTGCAGGCATACAGCGAAAATCATTGGATAATGTTTTCCTGGGTCAGTTACCTAAACGATGCATCGTAGGCTTTGTAGCAAATAAAGCCTTCAACGGTGACTACCCCTCAAACCCGTTCAATTTTCATCACTGCAATATTAACTACATGTCATTATATATTGACGGACAACAAATTCCTTCGAAGGCCTTACAACCAGACTTTACAGCTAATGGTTTATACGTAAGAGCGTACCACACCTTATTCTCTGGTACGGGTATTCATTTTTTGAATGAAGGTAACGATATATCAAGAAGTGATTATCCCAACGGCTACTGTTTAATGGCCTTTGACCTAACACCTGACCTGTCTGCAAACGCTAGCACGCACTGGAATTTAGTTAGAAACGGGTCCCTTCGGCTGGAAGTCGGGTTTGAAGAAGCGCTCACCGTAACCGTTAACTGTTGGTGTATGCAGAATTCGATAATGTGATCGAGATCGATAAACATCGGAATGTCGTTGTGGATTTTAGCTGTTAAAAGTGGTAACTCTAACCTGCAAAGCTTCAGTGTACAGCAGCAACCGATAGAAGATGGACGATACTTGGACATGCAAGGGTTTAGTGGTGTTAACAACGAATTCATACCTAAAGAAATTGCCGTGGTTACAGATCACGGTCGTTTATCGTTTATGCTCATAAAACCACCACGAGGCTACTTTATATCAGGATCCATGTCACGACAGATAAAATTTATGGAAGATAATTATCATGGATTAAAATGGTGGTGGGGCCATGTACATTACAACAATTTCCGTGAGGAGCTGATGAGAGTGTTGCGCCCATTTAACAAGATTCACGTTAAGGGTAGTGAAAACAACAGTTTTTAAGGTTTCTTAACAAACCAATAGTAAACCTGGAGGAAAGTGGTTGTCCGTCGATTAAACAGTTGAAAAAGGAAGCAAAAGCGTATAGCTGTTTAAGTCATAACATCACTGAGCCTATATGTGCGCTGGAAAACGCATTACTACTACAAGACTGGACACATACCAATTCCAAAGATGTATGCGGTACAAGTGTTGAGATGCTTGAAATCGATCCACAGCCACAAGAAGAATGTGTTTCGGCTTGTATGTGCTTCTAATCAATTACCGAAACACGCACCTCGATCGTGTGCAATTATCGTAAACACGGATCCTGCAAACAAGCCTGGTCAGCATTGGGCCGCTATCTACATTGACGAGAATGGTTATGGCGAGTATTTTGATTCCTTTGGGCGAGTACCGCAAGGATATCATTTACATTTCCTAGAGAAGAATTCCATATGCTTCGTATATAATAAAAAAATTCTGCAAGACTATCATTCGGATGTATGTGGATTTTATGTCTTAGCGTTTCTATATTTTAGATTACATAGTTTATCAATGATTGGTTTTGTAAAATACTATTTTAGTACATGTTTAATTCTAAATGATGAGATAATTAAAATATTGTTTAATGTCTGTTACCCAATCATTCAATTCTGATAAATAAAAATATTTTTAGTACCTTAATTGTTTTAATTAAGAATCGCGTAATACCTACTGTTTTTTCTTTTAATTCGGCATGTGTGTTTTTAAAAATCGTATTATATAAAATTTATTATTTAACGTTTTTAAAAAGAAATTATATTAATCATTTATATTGGTTTTTAGACTATTAAATTTAACAAGGTTATATAATTACACGGTAATTAGTTAAAAGTAAACGTGAACAGTGATTTCTTACTACATATTATGGAATTTTAAACATTCCAAACACTTAATATGGTTTTTATAAAAACAATTTGTGTGTCCGTATACGAATATTTTCAAAACAGTTTTATTTTAAGCGAAAGGTAAATGCATGTTGCTGTAAGTGCAATAAAGACAATGAGATTATTTGTATATTTTACACTCTAATTATAGGTGGTTTTTACACAATCTAGAAAGTTGTTCTTTAGTTTGACATGCAACACAAAACAGTAACTATCACGCGTAAATCAGTGCCTTAAAAACGTTACAGAGCTGGTAAGTGTGGTGTTAACCCTTTATTTATTTACAGATTTTTAATTACAGTTAACATCTAAGCATTAAGTTTCTTTAAAAATATTAAGGCGTACAACATTCTTAGCGGACGGATGATATTATTTCAATGCAGGTAAACTATGTCTTTTTTTAATACTTGCTTTAGAAAACACAAACTGTTAATGTAATTAATTAACTTAATAAAAAATTGTTTCATTAGGAATGTCAGTAATTTTAGTTCACTGAGGATAAGTATGCAATTTACAATAAAAATAAGTGTTCTATAATTAAATTTTACTGTCATTCAAATTCCCCCAAGTATGATTAATCCTAATACAACTGCTATTTTACATCATTATTAGAAACGTTTTCTCCAATAGCATTTAACCCTTTTAAAGCAATAGACTAAATAATAATCTTTATACAATTTCTAACATTGTATGCGTGTGCAACATCCAGGGTTACAACCAAAAGGACCTTAATACCATCAGAAATAACCCTAAGACCTAGCTACAGGTCCCACCCAAGACTAAACTCTAAGCTTATCCTAGACCAGCCCTAAGCTCCAACCCTAGCTCTACATACAACCCCCACCCCTAAATACAGCCCTAAACTCCAACCCTAGCTCTACATACAGCCCCCCACCCCTAGACCAGCCCTAAGCTCCAACCCTAGCTCTACATACAGGCCCCACCCTACATACAGCCCAAAACTCCAGCCCTAGCTCTACATACAGCCCCCACCCTAAATACAGCCCTAAACTCCAGCCCTAGCTCTACATACAGCCCCTGCCCTAAGTACAGTTCTAACCCATGACCAGGACCAGCCCCTCACGTTAGCAACCACAAAAAAGTCCTATTCGTCAAAAGGTCCTTAAATACAACCATAAGGCTCCCACAAGAGAAATCATAAAAATAAGGTAATACGGTCCTTCACGTAAGCGAGTAAAAAATAATTAGGGTTGAAAATGCGGTCTCACACGTGGGTGTGTAAAAAATAGGGGTGAAAATACACGTCCTACACGTAAGCGTGTAAAAAATAAGGGTGGAAAATGCGGTCTCACACGTGGATGTGCAAAAATAGGGGTGGAAAAACACGTCCTACACGTAAGCGGGTAAAAATAAGGGTGGAAAAACCAGTCTCACACGTAGATGTGCAAAAATAGGGGTGAAAAAATACGCCCTACACGTAAGCGAGCGTGGGGAATCCCAAGGTCAAATGACGTCAAAAAGTGAAAGGTGAGGTGCCGGTCTACTACTATGGATAAAAAAAAGACGCGTAAATAGTATTTAGGATCGCTGTAGCATTGAATTTGTACGAAAAGTACAGTTCTTTTAAACTCATGACAGGTACGATTATTAAAACTCATATAATCGTAAAGTAAACTTAAGGCGCAAATACCACTTTTTTGTCTAAGGTTTGAACTCAAACACGTAAACATTTTGCGATAACAATAAAAATATAAAGAACTAATGAAATCACTTATTTTATCCCACGGTAACGCGGGATATATAAAGCAATTATAAATACGTATTTGTAACAGCAAGTCCGGTAAGTGGCACTAGAACCAAAAACCACATAGGGAACAATCTAATTTAAGTATGGTGTGACTGAAAGTAACCACACATATTTATATTATTTATATCTTTCTTGTCTCTGTCTCCATTTTCTACTTCTTACTTCCTTTCTTGTCGGGACAGTAGGCAATTAAGTGCCAACACTGCCCGGTAGTAGGATGATACCGTTAGTAGGAAATGCGACACCTTCCGGGGGAAAGGTTGGCTAGTAACCGATCTGCCTGCTAATTTAATTAATAAAAACAACCATAAAAATGCCTCGGATCGACCTGGCTACAAGGTGCAATCAAGGTCGAAACAGACAGGTCCCGTTGCTGAGCAGAGTGTAAGGAAAGAATGGCGAGTTGGTACGTGGAATGAAATTGCGAATTTAATGAATGAAAGGCAGCTTGATATTCAGTGTGTATCACAGAAAGCGCAAAGGAAATGGTGCCGTAGGGATGGAAGATGGCAGTCTAGCACTATGGTCACGAGTTGTGCCTGAAATGCATGGTTAGAATAAAAGTAGAACTTCGAAAAATGTTTCTCATTGCATGCTATGCACCGGTGAATGGAGAAAGAGACCAAGAGTGTATCCCAAAACACATCGCTCTAGGAGCAACGAAATAGTATGGGACGATTGTAAAGTAAGGAAATGCCGACAAGAATATTTCCGAAAGCTGTACGATAGTAAGGAAAATAAGACTGAAGAATTTAATAAGGAGAATGTGGAAGGAATAGTGCATATTGGGATAAATCACGTAAAGAAAACGGTAGGAGCAGGTGTGAATAAAATCACTGGTGAAATGCTAAAATATGGAGGGCAAAGCTTGTGTGAATTATTCAACACATATATTATGTGTGGAAAAGGTGAAAAGTGCCGAGGGTAAGGGGAACAAGGTGATTAAAAGCTACAGAAGAATAAGTCTGCTCAGTGTACTTGGTAAAGTATTTGGAAGAGTATTTATTGATAGAGTACGTAAACTAAGATTTGGGATGTGCTACATGCCAGGGAGAGGATGTGTTGATCAAATGGTTGCTCTCCAGCACGTGATCGAAAAGTGTTTAAGTATAAAAAAGCAGCTGCACGGTGCGTTTTCAGACCTGGAGAAAGTATATAACCAAGTAAATAGGGAGAAGCTGTGGGAAATGTTAAATTAATACGGAGTAAGTAAAGGTCTATTAAACGGAATAACGGCAGTATATAACGGTAACTGAGCATGTGTTAGGGTGAGAGGAGGTGTGAGCAAATATTGCGACAAGCCTGTGTGATGTCGCTGTGGTTGTTCATACATGGATAAATGTGTTAGGCAAGCATGTACCGATACAATTGGTGTAGTCGATGGCTAGGTAGGTATGCAGTGATGGTAAATCATGCAGAAACATTTCTAAATGAACGAGGCAGGATTGTTTTGTCTATCCCGCAAGGGAGTGGTGTGACTGTTATGTTATGTTATGTTATAATGGGTATTTAACCATCAATTTTATTTATGTGCAAAGGCGAATCTGAGTTCATTTCCGTTCCGTCGATCTTGCAGCGTGCATGTACTTAAGTTGACTTCCCTGCACACGGAAAAACCCTTCCTCCTCGTGGTAATTGAAGATATATGATTTTAATTTCACCTTGAAGGAAGCGTGGTTGAATGACGCTGTGAGAAAAATGGCGTGCATGGTGATGCAATTCCGTTATCTTGAACATAACGTAGGTATGCTGTTAATTCCGCCTGCTTTGGTGGCTACAACATCTGTGCTGGTTGCCCTGGTTCGAGTATACATTACGTTTACCTTGACCTTATTGAAAGTGTTGGAATTTATCTTACGTTACCTGATGTTTTGTCTTATCGCGTGTATCGTCATGAAATGAGATTCTCGGTTGCAAACAACTTCAATATCGTGTATTAACTTTATTTTCAGTGTCTAATAAGTAAGTACGTATCCTTTTAGTGCAAATTACGTTTTATTAACTGGACAAATTATATGAATTGATTTACGAACATTACAGAAACGCTGGTCTAATATTATTTCGAAAGCTAACTTCGGTTAGTGTTTTCTAAGATAAAAACATTTGACTGCATAACCTTACTTCAGTTATATTTCTTGGCATAGGTCAAACTAAACTTTGTTATTACATTGAAGTTATACTGTTTTAATCATCTTTCATTTTGAAATAATTCTACGTAAAGATAGGTTATATTTTATGTATAGTTTATGTGTCAATTAAGAATTAGTTTACTATTGTAAAGCTTTGCGAAAAGTTAAATTTTGTTTTATGCTGAAATTAATCAGCTGATATCGTCTTGTTTTATTAAATATCAAATAAATACAGGTAATGTGTTGTTTATTAAGATTACATGTGGTATTAAAGAACAACTTTATCAATTTTCGTTGAAGTTTAATTATTTAACCATAAAAATTGAGTGGCACCTGACTGATTTACTGATATAGCTATGGAATTATCTCAGCCTCCCTTACGACCTGATAAAGAAAAGGCTCTCAATCTACAGTAAGTTTCATTGTAATGTATCTTGCTGGGCTAGACCGTGGTGCAAACTTGCATTTTTATTTAAGCGATAATTTCTATGTCTAAGTTGCCTTCGAGAGGCAGTAAAATTGTATTGATTTTATTTGTATAACATAACATGCATATAGTACATATATTTCAAAACCTAAGCACACACAAATAAAAGACATTTTTATTCGCTTAAGATAATGTTAGTCATCGGAGTGCTTAATCCAGGTCCTAAGCTTCGTCTAAGCGCAGCGCATTAAAATCTCCAAATATTCCTTCATTATTTAGGGTATAAACACTTATTCCGTATTCTACAATAGATCTAGACCTACCTAATGCCACAAATTAATTTAATTAAATTAATCACAAAGTTTTTTGTTAAAGTGTAGGAATATTTTTTCCGGAACTACGACTATGCTTATATGCTGAATTTCCATCGGTTAAAATTTTCCCACTGTTTCATTGTGATGATCATACTAAAGCTGAGGTCTTTACTATGCACGTCTGATATTCTTTCTGCCTCGGTGGTAGTAGGGTCAAGTGGCAGTTGAGGTCTCCACTATGCACAATATGCTTGATGCTCTCTATTCCGTTAATGATAGACCCAAGTGACGATTGCAGGTCTGATTCGGTTTTGTCCCGGTAGTGGTAGAGCCAAGTGGTAGCGAGACGTCAGTCTGGCCGTGTTAAAAATTAGATGATTTTTTACTTTATAGTGTTAGAAATAGCAATGTTTACTAGGACAATTACATATTAAAAATGGGTTTAACGAGTTTACCAAAAAAATTACCACATGTAGAATATATAGGAACTACGTCCGTAATTTTTGAAAATTTAAAACGATCGAACTATCTATAATAATTGATTAAGCCACTATATACTGAGTTAAATTTTACCCGTATAGAATAATTTATTTATACTAAACACTCCTTTTTGAGTTAATAAATAATGTTTGCATATTTATAGTTACATAAAACACCGTTATTTATTTAACTTTAATTAAAACAAGATATAACGTGCTTGACTCACCTTAGTGCTAGATATCTGTTATTATCGAATACCGAGGCTATGTCAGTTACACCAACATAGGCCATCTTGTTGCGTTTAATAATTTATTTTTAACGTCTTTTTTCATTGATTCAGTCATTCTGTTGATAACCAACCGTGTCTGTTGTGACCTTTGTTTCATCCCCAAACCGTCCCCCATCCGAATTAATTCAGATTTTAGAATCATCTTCTACAACAATTATACTGTAAATATCCTTCACTAAAGACACCTATGACCGCGCCTGAAACCGAGGTTATTTAAGGGTGAATAAGAGACTCACTTAGACTTTTAAATCTACCACATCAATGGGCGCCTGAGTATTTCCTTTCAAGTGAAAATGTACGTTACCGCCCTCATTACGAGCTACCGAAGCCTATTGTGTACGGAAGGCTATAATACGATAATTTATTATCATTTTTTTTGCGAAAATAAATTATTCTTTCCAAACGTTCGTTGTAAATTCTTGTAGCGGTTAGGGTTAATTGCATGGTTCACCTGCAATCGACAACTTACGTTATAATGCATAGAATTTCTAATGGTTTTACTACGCCTTAAATGCAATATTTATTGCTTTTCTCACATCTTGCTTGTAATACCATAAATAACAGGAGATACCCATAGAACTAGTATGAAAGCTTTACTCTATAATTAGCAGTAATTAACCGATTTAATTGATTACACCGATATAACAAATAATCGAGTAATAAAACATTTTTCATTACTAATAATAATTATTCCCCAGACCAACCCAATTTTTTAAAGTATCAAAATGATTGGTTTGCAACAGTTATAAAGTTTAAGAATTATCGAACTTTCCCAGATGATGAAGAGTGTCTTGTTAGTTATAAAACTGGAATAATTATAAAACTACTAGTGAATGGAAAGTAAACCAATTTATTTAATTCATCTTATGTCAAGTGCTCTTCATTAAAGATATCATCGCGCGATATAATTAAAGCGAAAAAAAATGTTTTCTTTATTGAGTAGCTTCTGCAGTTTTTAGAATTAATGACTTTAAAAGTATTTCGTATCATTATTTCATTCCCGTATCAATTTAGGTTAATGTGTAAGTACTTGAACATTAAGTTTTTAAACCGATAGATACGGTTGAGTATACAGTTAGTCGTTCGTGACATATCTTTGCCATTATATACTTAGCAAAAAAAAGGCATGAAATATCAAGAAAGTTTTGTATAAAAGTAATCGATTTGTTTTACAAGCACGTTGAAATTGTAATGAATACCACCAATTTCCCAGTTGGTTGATTAAAACACACGTTTAAAGTAATGTAGGTTGATAGTGTTGACATTGATGTTGAAAACGTGACATTGTATTTTTTTGGGTAATTTCAATCAAAGCCGATTTAAGTAATTGGAAAGAAGGCAAGCGAGAAATTTATGTCTTTGTTCTTACGCAAGTACCTTCTTCTATTTTCCATTGTGCGCACAAAACAGTATTTTTTTATAACAAAGTTATATTCCGGTCGTTCTTATAAAAAATTATTACAGTCCAAATGTTCCGCTAATCAATGTACTAAATCACATCTAATAAAAACTTCGACCATATAAATAACCATAACGAGATACTTATCTTTGGGATTGAAATCGTGTATTTTTATTTATGTTTTATACAAATTTCAACGTTTCGATAATTACAATTATCGTTTTCAGTAATAAATGGTAACAGTTTAAACAAATTGTCAAGTAAATTTATGAAATATGAAAACGCAAATATAAGCTTGCTATAACGATTAGATAAACGTATTTGAACGTCAATTGCGAAATTTAATTTTATTTTCGTGAAAATTAGCTGGCCTTTTTAGATATTGTTAAACTGCCTTAAAAATGACAAATACTAGCAATGAAAAATGTGAGTCAGTCAACTCGAAAAACCTTCCACTGTCTATAATCTGACTCGATTCAATCAAACACAAATACTATGTCAAATTTGAACGCAACTACTTTTCAAGTTTCAAGTTCAAGTTGCTTCGAACGAAAGAAAATGCAGTCTATCCCTTCTTACCACGCAGCTCGACCACTAGCAGCAGTATCGTATATCACAGAGGTGTAGACATTTAAACCTTAAACATGTATGTTAAATCTGAATGCAATCACCGTTTAAGTATGTGTTACCACAGATGAACAAAAAGCTGCTGCTTACCCCGCAGATTTTCCACCACCAAATATAAAGGTGATATAGACATTTAAGTGTTATATAATTGAGATCAATTTTAATGCAATCGCTTTTCAAGTTTCTGTGATATCGCGACCGAAAGATTCATCACCGATACAGACACTTATACAAGCGCACGTGCGCACGTACACAAGAACGCACGCAAGCACGCACGCATGCATACACATACACACATCCTCACACACAAACACACGCACATGCGCAGACAAATGAACACACGCACACACGCGCACGCGCACACGCACACGCACACGTACACACGCGCACACGCACACACGCACACGCGCACACAGCACACGCACACACCACACACCACACACACACATACAAACACGCACACACATCCGCTTACACAAACACGCACATTCACTATCTCTTACGCACCCACGCAAAAATACATACATTTTTGCGATTTTTTAATTATGATTTTTTTGCACTGGGGACTTCAACTGCGATAACTTTCCCTGTAGGTGGGAAAGTTAAAAAAGTAAGATTATAGTGTACGTGCAAAATTGTAAAAACTTTAATTTGAAAGTAGTCAAAGGATTCACCGCTAAAAATTTGCCATATCAATTAAAGATCTAGTAAAATGATAACTTCTAAAAATAAATAATTTGAATGCAATCACACACTAACACACGCAGATGCGCACACAATAGACACACGCACACACACGACACACACACACAGCACACATACCACACACGCACACACCACACACACACGACACACGCACACACGTACACACGCCACACCACACACGCGCATACACGCACACACGCAAACAAGCACACGCACACACATCCGCATACACAAACACGCACACTCACTATCTCTCTCGCGCATACGCACCCACGCAAAAATACAAACACACATCTTTGTGATTTTTTAAATACGATTTTTTTGCACTGGGGACCTTAATTGCCCCTTTAGGTGGGAAAGTTAAAATGTCAGATTATAGTGTACGTGCAAAATTGTTAAACACTTTAATTTGAAGTAGTCAAAGGCCACACCGCTAAAAATTTGTCATATAAATTAAAGATCTAGTAAAATGATAACATCTAAAATGAATAATTTGAATGCTTTCTGAGTTTTTGGTATCGCGTCCGAAAGATTCATCACAGATACACACAAGCACACGACCACCGCTCAGACACACACACACACACACACACACACACACACACACACACACACACACACACATCACACACACACACACACACACACACACACACACACCACACACACACACACACACACACGCACATCCACACACGCACCACGCACAAACACGCACATCGACTAATTCACTACGGACATCACTGCACACTCACACGCAGCAACACACACGACAGACGCACACACACACACACACACATGTACATACAAACGGATACGCATACGCATACATACAGCATACGCATACGCATACACACTATACGCATACGAATACACACGCACACTCACAGGCACGAGCATACGCATACACATAGGCATACGCATACCCAACGCATACGCATACGCATACGCATACTCATACGCATACAAATACGCATACGCATACGCATACGTATAAGCATACGCATACGCATACGCATACAATACGCATACAAATACGCATACGCAGGCGAATACGCATACGCATACGCATATAACGCAACCATATCCATATGCCACACACCCATACGCATACGCATACGCATACGATTTCACGCCTACGCACACCTACGAAGTAAACAGCACAAGCACACACACATACAACGTACATACACATACGGATACGCATACTAATACGCATACGCATACCATACGTTTACGCATACGCATACGCAACGTATACGCATACGAATACCCACACCACAGCACAGGCACGAGCATACGCATACGCATACGCATACGCATACGCATACGCATACGCATACGCATACGCATACTCATACGCATACGCATACGCATACACATACACATACGCGTAGGCGTAAATCAAATATAACACTCAATAAAATACTTATCCTTTTTGGATTTTTTAATGGTGCATTTTAAATTATACAATCTAAACGTTTCGATAACACTTATAGTTATCTTCGTTAGTAGTACATAATATCTATTAAAATTGTTAACAATGATGAAAACAATTTTGTCGATGTTGAAAAATTAAAACATAAACTATATATGTAACACTCATTTCAAACCATAACATGCAAGTGTTTGTACTAAAAAATAGACACGTCTTAACGTTTTCCAATAATCTCCCCATTAGGGAGGTAAAAAAGACGTCAATGTCTTATGGAAAAATTTTATAATTCATCAACCCACCAATAAAACGTTACTGAGTCCAAATGTTAA